>CM076579.1:326757269-327202166 GCA_034641835.2 Pinus albicaulis | reverse complement strand
AGAAGCACATCAGATCCTGCACTGCTTGTGCCATTGCCAAACTGACCATCAAGAACCAAGGCCTATATACTCCACTACCTACCCCTAGTCGACCTTGGGAATCCATCTCCATGTATTACATGTTAGGCCTGCCTTCTACTAAGAATGGAAATGATTGTGTTTTCATGGTCGTTGACAGATTCTCGAAGATGGCTATTATGGCGGCCTGTAAGAAGAATATCACAGTAGAAGCCACTGCTAAACTCTTCTTTGAATGAGTGTGGGTGCACTTTGGGATCCCACAGTCTATCATATCAGATCGAGATAGCAGGTTCCTCAGCACATTTTGGTCCAGCCTCTGGTCAATGTTGGACACAAAGCTCACCAAGTCCACAGCTTTCCATCCCCAAACAGATGGCCAGACAGAGGTCGTCAACAGAATGATTGTACACATTCTGCGCATGTATAATTCAAAGCATCCACGCACATGGGACGAGAGCCTCCCCTATGTACAACATAGTTATAATCGGGCTCTCCACAGTTCAATCGGCCATAGCCCCTTTCAGGTGGGCTTGGGATTCCAGCCACTATGTCCCATTGACATAGCCATGCCATTTGCAGCTACTCAGGCCGATTCAGCTCATGTCCAGTCTGAAGTTGACAAAGCAAGTAGCTTCATTGAGCGCATTCAACACATCCACCAACAGGTTCATGATATATTGGATAGAGCCAATGCCAAGTACAAGCAACGCCATGATCAACACCAGGTGCCACACAACTTCCAGGTGGGTGACAAAGTATGGCTACATTTGCAGAAGGAGTGCCTCACTAGACCCCACCGCAAGCTTCGCCCGCTCCGATACGGGCCATACACCATCACCAAGGCTATAGGGAACAATGCATTCGAGCTCAGTATTCCACCATTCCTTGGTCTGCACCCAGTCTTCAATGTGGATCGCGTTCGTCCTTACTTCCCACCTCTACTGGACACCTTGGACATTGCAGAACAACTCACACCAACTGAGTTAAATCCAGACTGCATGGAACAGGCCACCACAGATTGCATCATGGACATGCAAATCAAGAACATTCGCCAGCAGAAGATCCAACTATATCGGGTTGTCAAAGCTGGCCAACTCCTGCACCAAGGAAAGTGGTTCACCAGGGACCAAGTTCAGCAGAAATTTCCTCATCTCATGGAGGAACTTAACGCAATGGGGACCATTGCTTCCTAAGGGGGAGGAATGATCTAGGTGGATATTGGTGGCCACCCACCTATTCCACTTGGCCCCCCACCATTGTCTCTTTCATTTTTTTAGTTTCGGCATAACTTACTATTTTTAGCAGTTTTTCGGGTCTTGAACTTCTGGAGCCGTTTTGAGGCCCTAAACGACGTTTTTTGGGCATCGCACCTCTAGTGAATATCATTATGTTCTAGAATGATATTCATGGTGAAATTTTTATTCCTCAGATAGAGCTTTCTAATGATGTATCATGTGCGTCAAATGGAGATAGTATGCCAAAGTTACGTCCCTGGGAAGTTGAAACACCAATTTACCCAAACGGGGCCCATAGTTTTGGCGCTTCATCTCCTAGGTTTAGGTTTTTGGGATGTTGAGGGTTCTCCATTGTTTCTCAATAATAAATAGGCCCTCGAGCCTCATTGTAACTCAGTTCAGAGGCCTGTAGCCGCCACATCTCTTCTCAGAGATAGCTACCAGTGCCCTAGCTAGTTTTATTTCCATTCTGTCTGTAAGCAAATTTTAGTTCTTCGATATTAATGAAATGAAGGATGGTTTCTCGCCGTATCTCTCTATATTTATGGTTATATGTGTATTCTCGTTGTGTTTGTTCATAAATTCGATCACCTCAGTGGTGAAGATGAAAATGAGGGTAAAACAATGGCACTGAGAGATGGGTCAAAAGACAAGACAAGAGAGATCAAACTATTGAAATTAGTTTTTATGGCTAGTAGCAAACCAAGAAAAAAGATTTCTAATTATGACGGGAGCCTCTCCACAAAAGCATTGTTTGAATGGATAAGTGAGTTCGAAAAATACGTTGAGTATGAGGAAGTTACTGAAGATAGAAAAATCTGGTTTGTTTTTACCAAGTTGAAAGGACACGGAGTACTGTGGTGGGACAGTGTCGAGGCCAAAAGGAGGAGATTGGACAAGCCCTTGATAAAGAAATGAGACAAGATGATTGCGAAGATGAAAATAATTTTTTTTCCTAAAGACTACCAAATTTCCCTTTAAGGCAGGTGTAGAATCCGAGATAGAGAATGATGACTATAAAGGAGTACACAGAAGAGTTCTATAAAGTGAACTTGAGGGCTGGGTATGTTGAAGATACCCATGAGAAGAAACCAAAATTTGTGAATGGTCTACGGATGGAGATCCTAGATGAGATCAACATTCTTTCCCCTAAAAATATATCAGTCATATCAATGTGCTTTGAAGGCCGAAGAAAAGATTACTAGGAAGAAAAATGCAAAAAGAGGGCATGGTTCCGACAAAGGAAGGGGATAGTCCTTTGGGAGAGGTAAAACTGCCAGTAGTAGTGAAGAAGGCATCAATTCAAATACTTCAGGATAGACTGAGAGAGAAGGTACCACCAGAGGTGGAAGGCCATATCAGCGTGGAAGAGGTAATGGCAGATGCAGAGGAAATGCATACGACTGTTACAAGAGTAACAAATGGGGGCACAGGACTTTTGAATTTGATAAACGTGAGCAAGTTAGACATGAGGGAGAATATGTTGCTCAACCCAATAAGGAAGAGGCACCGCCATAGGAGGTGGAGAATGTGCTTGAAACAGGTGAGGCCTTGGTGTTGAAAAATATTTTTCTGAAACCATCTAAGGAATTGACTGACATGATGCAGCGCAAAGAATTGTTCGTGACAATGTGAAAATCACATGGAAAATGCTACAATCTAATTATAGATAGTGGGAACACTAATAACCTAGTAGCCACTAAGATGGTGGAAAAATTGGGCTTGAAGAAGTTGAAGCACCCGACTCCATACAAGTTGTCTTGGGTACAAAAATTGCACCAACTTCTCGTTAACAAGCAGTGCGAGGTGGAGTTTCATATTGACAAATGCAAGGACATGGTGACTTGCGAGATCATGCCTATTGTTGTTTGTATTTTATTGGGAAGACCTTGGAAATATGATAGAAAGCTCGTCCATGACAGGGAAAAGAATTTTTACAAGTTTGTTAAGGATGGGTTAAAGCATACGGTTGTTCCCATGAAGGAGGAAAATGCTGCAAAAACCAGTGGAACTAAGACACTCCTAATAGGTGGAAAGGATTTTCTGCGATAGATTAGGGAAAATGAGGTAAACTATGTAGTTTTATGGAGACGAGGAATAGTATCGATGCATACTGAAATTACCAATATGCCTATGGAGATACAAGACATGTTACAAGGATTCAATGACATTGTGGTAGATGACCTATCGAACAAATTTCCACCAAAGAAGAGTATTAGTCACAATATCGATTTCATTCTGGGAGAAATTTTGCCAAAAAGTGCTTCTTACCGGATGACTCTAAAGGATAATTAGGATATCAGGAAATAAGTACAAGAGTTGATGGACAAAGGGTTGATTCCGACGAGTTTCAGCCCTTGTGTTGTTCCGACCGTTTTAGCTCCCAAGAAAGGAGGTGAATGGAAGATGTGCACTGATTCTAGGGCGGTAAATAAGATCGCGATCATGTACATGTTTCCTTTACCTCAGATGGACGATAATATGGATTGTCTGAGTGAGGCAATGTACTTTTCAAAATAGATCTAAAAAGAGGCTATCACCAGATGAGGATTACAGAAGGTGACGAGTGGTGGACGAATTTCAAGACTAATGAAGGCTTGTATGAATGGTTGGTCATGCCATTTGGACTGAGCAATGCTCCTAGAATGTTCAAGAATTTGAAAAATGAGGTGTTAAAATAATTCATTGGAAATTTTTTTATCGTATATTTGGATGATATACTCATTTTTAGCAGGACTAAGGAGGAACATTTTTGCCATGTGAGTTAGGTGCTCGAAAAATTGCAGCAAAATAAATTGTTGATAAATCTTAAAAAAACTTTTTTTTTTCAAGAAAGAATTGATTTATTTAGGATTTGTAATTTTTGAAAATGAATTGAAGATGGACCCAGAAAATATTGCAGCCATATTTGGCTTGCCATCTCCCAAAAGTCTATTTGAGGTACTAAGTTTTCATGGACTAGATATTTTTTATAGGAAGTTTATTAATAATTTCAATGGTATTTGTGCACCTATGGTAGATACCATTAAGAAGGAAAATCAGCCTTTTCATTGCACAGAATCGGCTGAAAGGATTTTTTAGCTTTTGAAGAAGAAGATCATTGAAAAACCAATCCTAAAAATACCAGACTTCAACAAACTTTCCGAAATTCATTATGATGCTAGTGGGACAACCGTTGGCGCATTTCTAATTTAAGAAGATAAGCCAATAGAATACTTCAGCGATAATTTAAATGAGAGCAGGAAAAAGTATACATCTTGTGGCAAGGAGTTTTATGAAGTCGTCCAATCATTGAAGCATTGGAGACATTATTTGTTGGCTAACAAATTTGTCTTGTTTTCACACAATTTCGCGTTGCAGTATATTATGCAGCAACATGAGCTAAATCATAAGTATGTGAAATGGGTGAAGTAGTTACAAGTTTTTACATTTTTTTTAAAGAAAATTACTTTTCATGCCAATAAGGTGGCAGATGCGTTAAGCACGAGAAGTTTAATATTGCAAGAGAGCACAATACAAGTGTTGGGATTTGAGCATCTTAAGGACTTGTAAGAGATGGATGCAGATTTTAAGGAAGCTTATGAAGCTTTCCAAAATCCACTGTTGAGAGAAAATAGCCCATGGCTAGCCTATAACATGCAGGAGGGATTGTTTTTCAAAGAAGGACAATTATGTGTTACATAGTTTTCCATGTGGGAGTACTTGATTCAAGAAAATCACAATGGAGGTTTGGTTGGAAATTTTGGCTTAGATAAGACTTTGGGTCAACTAAGCCATTTCTATTGTTGGCCAAGAATGAGGAGATGTGGACAGATGTTTGTCACGAGCTGTAAGGTTTGTCGACATGCAAAGGGACGCAGCCATAATGTAGGGTTATATACACCTTTACCCATTCTAAAAAATCTTTGGAGTGAGTCAGTTTTGACTTTTTCTTAGGTTTTCCGAAGACACAATGGGGTTACGATTCCATCATGGTGGTGGTTGATCATTTCACCAAGATGGCACATTTCATTCCGTGCAAGAAGACAAGTGATGCCAGACATGTAGCACACTTCTTCTTTTCAGAGATAGTCAGATTACATGGCCATATGTTTGTCACCAGTTCTAAGGTTTGTCGGCATGCAAAGGGACACAACCATAATGTAGGGTTATATACACCTTTACCCATTCCAAGGAAATATTGGGACTAAGTCATTTTCAACTTTTTCTTAGGTTTTTTGAAGACACAACAGGGTTACGATTCCATCATGGTGGTGATGGATCATTTCACCAATATGGCACATTTCATTCCATGCAAGAAGACAAGTAATGCGACACATGTAGCACACTTGTTCTTTTGAGAGATAGTCAAATTACATGGCCTACCGAAATCCATCATCTTGGACAGGTATGTGAAGTTCAGAGGCCATTTCTGGTGAAACTTATGGAAGAAGTTTGAAAGAAAAATAAACTTCAATTTGGCTTATCACCCACAGTAAGATGGGAAAAATGAAGTTGTAAACAAGAGTCTAGGAAATCTGCTAAGGAGTTTGGTTGGTGAAAATTCTAGATAAAGGGATCATGTTCTTGAATAGGCGGAATTTGCCTACAATGACTCGCCCAATAGAACTACAGGTAGAAGCCCTTTCCAAATCCTATATGGAATGTGTTAGGGTCCCGTGATTTAGCATATTGGTAAACCAAATGCAAAGGGTAACATCAGAACAGTCTTTGGAGTCCTAGGACATAGCCTTACTAGACTCAGAGAAGGCTGTCTCTATTTTATGCAAAGGATGTGAACTTGTTTTCTTTTAGATGGTTGATTTTAGGCTAGTTATTAAGTGTAGGTTTTGTTGTTTGTTTTGGTTAGGTAAGATGGAACAGGAAGAATGGGTTGACTAAGGGATCATCAAATCATTGGGCTATGGAGTCTATGCAAGTCATTGATATCTCACTAATGAGTCACAGTGCATCATAGGGAAAATATACTATTTTCAATGCATCGATTAAGGTTATGTTTGAAGTGAAATGGACATTAAGTTGGGGAAACAAGGCAGGGCAAAGGGAAGTTAAGAATACTTTATCAAATACCCATAGAAAAGAAGGTCTAAAACAAAATTAACGTCAAGAATCAATCAATAGACATGGCAAATGAGTAACTCTTTGATTCAACTTAAACAAAGAAGCATTCTAGACAAATATTCCAATGAAATATAGAAGGCAAGAAACTCATTTAACTTCTAGTGATTTCACCTTCAAGCTTTAGAAAACATTTAAGATAAAAAATAACTTTAATCAACAAAGAGGGAACTACTAAACATTACTGATCAAGATGCAAATAACTTTGAGGCAAACTGATAAGCATGGACAAAGGGTAATATCAGAACCAGATCTCCTTGGCTTAACCTAAAAATTAATACTTCAAAAAGAGATTCCAAAACAGAGTTTAGATAGCATAAAATAAGCAGGGCTTGCGATAAAAAATATTTGGAAACTAGCATATTAATCCATTGATGAAATAAAAAAGCTTAGGGCATCTAAGGAGCAATCAATAATTCCTTAAAATGTCCTAGCAGAGGGAAACATCAAGGCAATAGAAGGTAAGAACAACTAAGGTGCTTCAAACAACATTTCTTAGCCTATACTTTTATATTCTACTACATATAGAAGGATGAACCATAATGATAAACAATAAAACATAAACAAATTAGTGACACATCACCATTAACCAAGCTCAAGGATCTTGCAAGAAAGCATTCATCATCATCAATCAAAGAAAATCATCCACAATCTCCACAACACTGAATTACTCTTCAACCTCAAAAAACATGTATTGCTCTAAAAGCTCATCAAATGCCAACATTTACAATGAAGCCTTCATGCTCTATTTAACTCAGAAAAGTAGGGAAAAAACCCTAGATAGGGTTGGAAAATGTCAAAATCACTCATAAATATCATTTATGCCTAAGTGACCATGCAAGGCCTAAGGCACAAAATATCTCATGAAATAAATGATAAAATAACTTATTGCACCTAATTATAGAGTTATTTGCCTAAAAAAAAACTAAAATATGATTTTTCAGTAAATGAGTGTATTTTGTTGACTTTTGGCATAAAACACAATATACAACGCATTTGTGCAGTGCCACTTGAAGCAGAAAATATGTGCTTTTACAACCAAGTTTTGGAGCCCTTCCTAATGTTGTATTTTGCCTTGTGATGGCTCATTGGAAAGCCTGATGAGTATAATGTCCACCCACATCTACCCTTTTTTTCTTGATCCATCTCCTGTAACCTTTCCAAATGTAAAAATCCCAGCACTGCTCTGAGCACAGCGCCAGGCTTGAAAAGGAGGCTGAATGGTGAAAACTAGGTGTTTTTTGTCCTTTTGGGGGATCAAAACTGCTCCAATTTCTCTGAAATTTGGTCAAAATAGTGTGCTAGCCATGAGAAGTCCAAAAAATTAGATTTTTCCCTCTAAATATTCTCTAGGGAAAAGCGTAGCACTAGCGGCGTTGTGCTAATAGGCCTCCAAAATCACAAAAAACAAAAAGTTGCCCAAATTCCTTCAAAATTAGTGGAGGTCTTCTTCAAGGGGTTTTAGAGACCTGTTGATAAGATGATGCCAAAAATCCAAGGTTTTCGTGACCCTTTTCCTCCTTTAGGGTTTGGATTTCAATGAGGGCTTTTTTTAGTTTGGCACAAGAAAGTTTGTTTTACATTACATAATGCTTGGTCATATTTTTTTGGAGAGAAAATCCCCTTTTTATCTTCTTAAAGTAATTGTGTTCATTCTTCTAATACTGAATGATACGTTGGGCCATTTAAAAATCTCTCTCCCACTCCCTAATTTGTGCATCTTTGCTTTGGATAAGTAACCTAGTGGCCATCTCTTCATCTTTATTATCACTGTCAAGGTCAATGAGTTGGGGTTCTTGTTTAGTTTGCCTGCCTCCTTTACCTTTCTTACCATTTTCCATCTTTTCTTTGTCCTTTTCAAGCCTTTAGGCTGATGTAGGTGACAAGGTCTCTTGCCTTTTAGAGGCAGCAAACACTTTCCCTCGCCCTCTTTGGTATGTGCATGCAAGAGGTGTGATGGTGATTTTGTTGGTCTCTTTCCCATGGTCGTGATCATCATTTAGACTATGGGCATCTTCCCCTTTTTCGTTGTCATCATGACTAGGATTACCTTCATTTTCACTTTCTGGACTTTCATCATTGTCATAATCATTGAGGGGATGATTGTTGTCATGACTGTCATGACTATTTTTCTCTTTGTTGTCTTGTCCCTCACTGTCTTCCTTAGCATCTGCCTCTTTATCACTATATTTTATCTCCTCCTCACTGTCATTTGTCTCATTTGCCTCACTACTGCCTTCAATTTCTATGATGTCCTTATTGTCTTCCTCTTTATCCTTTGTTTGTGCATGCTATGTTTTATTGTTGATATCCCCTCCATCAATGCTCATTTAATTTCAACTATCAACCTCCTAATTTTCGTCCCGATCCTCTTCCATATTTTCACTATTTTTATCTTCATCACTGCCATCTTCACTTCCCTCTCTTCATCATCATTTCCTTCCTCTTCTTCCTCATCAATTTCTGTCTTTGCCTCACTTATTTCATCACCTTCATTTTCAGCACTCTGTTCATCATTTTCACTTCTTTCCTCATTTTGGTCAGACTCATTTGCACCATTACCCTCACTGTCATTACTTTGTCCATTATTGCCACTCTCATCCTCTTCATTTTATGCATCAAGAGAAGGGGAAGAAGGGAGGTTTTTTTGAGGTAAGGGCACTTATGTAGATGAGGTGGGTAAGTTTGGTAGATGAGGAAGTTGTGGGATTGTGAAGACTTCATGTGCTATGAATACCTCCCAAGGTATACCCTGCTGTTCCAACTAACGTGATACCACAATATAAATGAAGGAATGGTAAAATAGACTTTGCATTTGTTGGGAAGGACTCATTCTTCGGACAAAAGAGGACATTTTTTCCATACTTCTATAGAGGTAGTAAGGCAAGTTGAGATTCTTAACCCTTGTGAAATGCATGAGGAGTCTAAGATGGTAGGAATAAAGCCTGGAGTACCTCCCCTCATAGGTGAAGTACTTCATGATAACTTTCATCAAGGGTGAAAATCTTTGTTTGATTTGTGAGAAGGGACAAAAAAACTTGCAGCCTTATTTGTACCTACTCTTCATAAATGGCTCAAAATAATCCGTGTCCAATTTGGCAATTTTAAACCATTTTTCACCAACAGCAGGGATACCTGTAGCATTAGAGATGGTATCTACTGATAGTTCAAAATCCACCCCTGCAAGATTCACCTGTTTGTTGTGAAGGTTGAGGACAAACAACCTTGTAAGCTCTGGGTGGTGTTGTACTAGTTTGACCTTCTCACAAAATTGAAAACATCCCATATTTTGGAAACATGAGAGGATCATGGGAGATGAGGTGATAGCCATTGTGCTCTGGGGTTCAACTTTGTTCATTTTTCCTCCCTTGTGATTTGGCCTCATAGGCCCTTGACCTCTTTCACTGCTGCTACTATTTTCTGCTCCTGACGTGGTAATAGGAGATGTTGGTTGAAAAACTAGGGTTTGGAGGAGCAAGATGAAGATGGTGGTGAAGTTAACTTCTTGTGAATGAGTGATATGAAGGCTAGGTTTTAGGACTAGTTTCTTTGGAACTTAAGAGGGTTCACCTTGAATCATGAATTGTGACCATACTAATTCACCCTCCCTTAAATGACACTGAAATTGTTCAAGGAGGCTAAAAATAAAGGGGTAAAATGTATTTGAGACCTAGGGTTTGCACACCTAGGGTTTAATTACTTTTATAGCCACCAAATTATGAAAATTTCTTGTGGGTCAAGGAAGATAGGCCACCTACCAGCTTTTTGCTCCTTTGCAGGCCTTTGAATGCAACTTCGGAGGATGATTTTGAGCCTTGGGGCAAGAAATTTTGCTTGTTGGAGGCCCTCTGCATTAGCGCAATGCCCTGCCCGAGCAGTCAGGTCGGCCTATTAGCGCAGCGCTAGCCGTTCAGCAGGGTTGTTGGGTCCCCAAGCATGTCGGGCCTATATTCGCGCAGCACCCCAGATTTGCGCAGCGCCACCCCAAATTAGCGCAGCGCCATGTTAAACTGAAAGGGGAAAATTCTGTTTAGCACAGCGCCAGCCTGGATTAGCGTAGCGCCATGGATTTGTGCATCACCAGTAGCCTTTACCCAAAAATCGACCAAAAAACTATGTTTTTCTTCTGCAAGCCTTCTCTTCTCTTTGTAATGGAAAAATAAGATGGAAAAAGACTAAAAGGGCCTTTTATACCCTTTGAGAAATAAATCAAACTTATAAAATCCACTTTTGATATGTTTGCCTTTTTTCACTTTATAATTTTCACTGATATCCCTTTAGCCTTTTTTGCAGGTGATTTTGAACTTTGTCAAAGTGATTTTTTCTCCTTTGGTGAAAGTGTGCTAAAGAGATGAAGAGGTCCTTTTTTCATCTTTGAAGGTCTGGGCATTGTCCAAACTGTCTCTTCTTGCACTAATAAACTGAAACCATTGTTCTTACCCTTTTTGGCATTCCTGAGTGTAAGTGACCAAAAACATTTTTTTCTTACCTTTTACTGATATTTGACAGTGATGTACCTATTTTGACAAAGACTACAATTTAGGCTTGTTATGTCTCTTCTTGGCCACTTCTGATTTAATGCAAGTGCCATGACACAGTTTTTTGGTCTCCTTTGTCATCTTTGGATTTTGAAAATCTCATTCACTCACTAGCAAGCTCATGCTCAACTTGATTTTCCATTTTGACACTTAACCTGATGATTTCCTTCTTTTGACCTTTTTAGGGCAAGTGACAGTAACTGAAGGTTTGATTTCTCCCATACTGATACCCTTTGTATTCCTTCTCCCTATGGTGCAGTGAAGCACTGTTTCCTTAACAAACCCTAAAATCCACCTTGAATAGCCTTTGAAGGCTTTCTGCTGTCATGATGGAGGTCAATCACCTTTATTTTTCTTGCTTTGCCTACCTTCTCAAACTTTACGTTTTAGGGTTGTTAGAGACAAATAATTAGTGTTTTCTTCTAAGTTATCTATAGCCCTTTCAAGTTCATTCATTTCTGTTCATTTCACCTCACCTTTTCCCTTTTTCATTTATAATTTCTAAAAATCTTGAATGTGTGCTTGGTTGTGTTGTTGTGCCTTTTTCCTGGTGGTCTTTACACTAGTTTCTTGCTTGGCAACATTGTTTTGCCAATCAGTCCTAAAACCCTAATTCTCTTTGAACATATGCCTGCTGCCTCTCCTTTGCTTTGGCTATCCTTAGTGATGACTTAGCCTCTTACCTTACCTCTTTTTCTGTTGATGGCCATCTCAATCATTCCTGCAGAAATGTCTAAGATGGGTAGTTGTCTTTTGCAGAAGTTGTACTTTGACCAAGGAGGCCTTCCTTGAAGGATTTTTTGATCTCTTTGGACAATCATGTGTTGTCCTTCTTCTTATTTGATTGCAGCCTCTTGGCACAGGGAAAAACAAAGATTTAGAACACCAAAAAAATCCTATGACCTATGAAACCCTAGGTGACCTAGTGGGAGGCTCTTTGGACTTGGCCTTTGACTGAAAACTTGGCTTTAGGACCTCAAGTAAAAAAAATAGGGTTTTTGATATTTGATGTATTAAAGATCCAAAATCCAATGTACTTGATTTATCTAAAGATCCTACAAAGATAGTTTTGAGACCATCAATGCTTGATGTATCCGGGAAACACAAGAGTGAGTAGGTAGGTTGGTGATCCTAGGTGTCAAGTGGAGGAATTTAGGCAAGCCAAAACATAGTACTAAAGTCAAGGGTGACAAAATATAGACAAAATGAGTGGTATGAGCCCATGATGGGTCTTCTGGGAGTGGTGAGTTGAGCTTGACATGAATAGGATAATGAAATAGTGAAAATTTATCCTAAGGATAATGAAGGTAGTGAGATTTCTAGAACTCACAATATTCATGAATTTTGTTTCTAGAAATCTAGGATAAACATTTAGTCGTCTACAAAGGCAAAAATTACTGATCAATAATAGTGGCTCCACTTGGGGAGGGCATCTCCTTTTTAGGAGGTGTCCAGAACTTCATATCTATGGTTTTATGGAGACCAATGTCTCATCTATTGGACAGATTTTTACTTCTCTTCTTTTTTTGATGCTTCTTTGAAGTTTGTAATCTCAACAATTTGACAACATGATTAGCTCAATTTCACCTCTACCTACCCAATCTACTTGCCTAACATTTTTTCTTCCTTGGGTGCACTTAAACTGGCAAACCCTTGTCAATTTTTATTTTTGAAAGCAAAAACAAACTATATACTTCTACTCTTATTACTTCCAAGAGTTCAGATTATGCTAAGGAACTCTTTTTATTCTCTACCTAGACTAACTGACTGTCAATATTAGGTTGTATGACAGACTTCCTTCTCTAAGCTATTGACATGAAATTGAAACCATGGTTTAAATCAGGATTATACAATCTGACTTACCATGAGTTGTGGCATAATAACAAGCTGCACACAAACATTATTTTTGTACAAACAAAACTAGAAAAACAAGGGTTGTGAATTATCATTTCGTATGCATCCACATTTCTCTCCTTGGTTCAGTTTTGAGCATGTGGAACCAGTATATTTCATTCCTAATCTATCCTTTTTGACAAGTCAAGTTTGAGTGATTTGACAAGCTCTCTTCCACTAACTTATCAACAATAAATTGAGAACATGTTCAGCCATGATTATGCTAGATGACTAAACAAGAATTTTTGGCATAAGTAGTGGCATTTAGGCTTGCACACTTTCAGTAGTACTATTTTTTTGGGTATGGGGCTATACCTCTTTTCAAATTTGCCCTCTTTTTCATTCTTTTTATGTTTTTGGGTTTTTTGTGATTTTCTCATGCAATATTTATGTACAATGAATGAAAAATTTTACACTCATGGTTTTTACAGCAATGGTACTTGAGAATATTGTCCTCAAAAGGATCTCCTAACATTCTTTGTCCATTCAGCTCTTGTAAACAGATATCATAGTTACCTCTATTTGAGGGCATGGTGTAAGGATTTTTCCAAAAAATTTCAAACAGACCATGCTTTCTTTGGTATTTCCTCTTTGAGTCTTGCTTCCGAAAATTGTTTCTGTCAAAGATATTTCTTAGGTGGAAAAGTTATTCTTTATCAGCTTCAAAATAGATGATGATATCATCAATGTATATCATAGTGAAGAATTTGAAAACATGGGCCATGGATCTTTGGAAGGTATCTTCAACACTCCTTGGCCCAGGAAGCATTTGGTCAAACATGTAGTTGCTCAAAGGAACTTTGAAAATGGATTTATGCTGATTGATCGGAAGTGGTATTATCTGATGGTAACCTGAAGCACTATCATGTAATGACATCTTGTTAGAAACTCCTACTCTTCGCATAGGATTATTTATCTTGGGAAAAGGGTATTTGTACTTCATGGAGCTTTTGTTTAGGTACCTAAAGTCTATAGACAGTCTACATCTTTTGGCTTTCTTTGTTAGTGACACAATTTGCACAAGGGTTTCATGGTATTTCTTGGAAGGGGGTCTCTTTTGAATAATTTCTATGTCATAAGGCTTTAAGCTTTCATCCCTATATACAAAAGGATCCTGAAATTTCTTGTATAGCCTTATGTCTTTCATTTTTGTGTGTAATGATAGGGTTCTAGATAAATTAATCATTTTGGGTCTTCCTAGGCTGCCTACATTATACTCCTTTATACAAGTTCCAGTAGATACTCCTTTAGGGTCCATAGCAACATTTTTTAGAGTCAAAAATTTTTCTAAAGGGACAAAACTCTTTGATGATGAGGTATCTATGTAAGGAAAAAACATAAAACTCTTTTGATCTAGACTCCCAAATATTTCTTTTATGTGAGATTTTTTTAGTACTTCTGGATTGACAAAAGGGAAAAGTTGTGTTTTTGAGGTTTTTCCTTCATTTGAGCAACCTAATTCATAGTCTAAATTGATTTTTAGTTTAAAATTTCATTTTTCAGTTTGGAAAAAGTCAAGCTTAGTTTTATCATGATGTGGTTTCTCAGGGCTGCTATATTTTTGACTATTGAATTCCTTATGCAAAGACTGGTTTGACTATTGTAGTGTGTCTAGATCTGTCTCAACTTTACTTAGCTTCTCATTAATGTCCTCTTCATTACACAAGATGAAAGAATCAAGATCTGAATGAATGGAATAAAGAGGAGTGTTGTTTATTCTCCCCTGGCTGCTAACCATATATTTCATGTGGGACTCTCTGTATAATTTCCTTGTCTAATTAAAAACAGGGATGGTGGCATAGGACATATCTAGTTAAGGGTTACCCTAAAGTTTGGCTCCCCAAGATCTAGATAAAAGCATGCCATACTTGGGGGGAATATTTGCCACTACATGTCCATGACAAGTCGTTTAGCAGGTATTTGTGCTATATTGACACAAAGATCCTTGATTAGGCCCAAACACTTAACGCAACTCGAATCGAATGAGTACAAGTCTTTGTAAGGTTTAGTTATTTCTAGGCCTAATCTCTCCATCACAACTTTAGGCATGAGATTGTGTGAGGCAGCGGAGTCTCGCATGGGATTGTGTAATATATTTTCATGTATGTTTAGGCTGATATAGAAAGGAGGGAAAACTTATTCTTGATACTTTTCCTCAACTTTAGGTCCAAACAACAACTCAGGCTTGTTATCAGTTAAATTTAGAGTGTTAGTATCATTTCCTAATTTAAATACCTTCAACACTTGGGACCTGTACACTTCTTCAATTACCAGTTCAGTAAGATGCATGGTTATATTGATTTTGGCAATCTCTCCCTCAAAGTTGAAAGGTAGTTGCGTTTTGGGCATATTTACATCATTTTTATCAGCCATGAACTTTTCTACATTTTTTATTTGCTAATTCTGATTTGGGGCTTTAGACAATAAAAAAATTTCAGGGCCACTAGTAGATGTCCTAGGGTAGCTTGGGTCACTATTTTGCTGACTGATTTTTTCTTTGTTTGGATCAGTTTTCTTAACCATAGTGTTGACACTATCTGTTTTATTCTTAGGAGAGTTTTCTGGAGCCTTCCTAACAGTAGTGTTTATTTGGTTTTTCTTGGAGGCTTCTTAGTTTTTTTTGCTCCTAAGGTCATATTTCCTATGGAATTCCATGATGGCATTTAAAAATCCCAATTGATAGTCTTCACAGTCCTCATAGTGTGTTTCAGTTTTGTCAAAGGAAAAAAGACCTTATTCTTCTTCAGTGAGAAAAACATCACCTTCATTGTTAGAACCTATCATGTTTACATGGATTTCCTTAGGTTCTTCGGTCTCTCTCCCCTCTTCATCTACATAAATATATTGGAAGGGTGGCCTAATTTGTTCTGGGAATTTTCTTGGTTTTCTCTAGGAGGAATTCTTTCATTTAGGCTTATCGTCTCCATCATTCTCTCCATGTTTCTAGCTAGGTTGTAAATATTGGAGTCAGATGAAGAGGTTGAGGGCATGGTTTCATCCTTGTAGGTTACTCTCCTTTCTGATATCAGCCTAGCTCTCTTTTCAATCAGGTTGGACTCGACACTTAAAGCTCCCTTTTGCATGTCTTCTAAAGTCACGAGCTCTCTTTTTCTCAGCTGATAGGCCATTACTGGGTCAAAACCTTCCGGAAATTTAGCTAAAACTAGGCCTATTGGGGGTTTAACGTTGGGTGCGAGTGCATTGTAAACACTATTGAACCTAGTGCAATAGTCTTGCACACTTTCCGCTACATTTCGCTTAAGGTCTCTATATTCAGAGAGGATTTGGAGAGGGTTTTTCTTAATCTACCACTTGTTTATGAAATTTTGGTAGAGGGAAGGGAGATCATGTATGTTGTTGAGAGTTATGTTTTTGAACCATTTTTTATCTTCTCCTCCCAGGCTTTAGGAAAACATCCCCATTTGCATGGTTTCATCTTCCAAATCCATAGAGTCAAAGGCATCATTTATTCTGTCTACATGTTGTTGGGAAGTGGTAGATTCAACTCCTATGAAATGAGATATCTTGGAATGATAGTCATTTGGCAAAGGTACAAGTGGTTGTGGTAAAACAAGGGGTGCATACCAAGCTACCATGATGGGAGCTAATGGTGGATTTACAAGAGGAAGGTTTGTGAGAGGAGGTGGAGGATGTAGTGGATTGGTTTGCACAGTGGTGCTATGGATGGGTGTGGTGGAAGTACTTGGTCCAGTGAACTCATTATGAGAAGACTTGGGATTGAAATAGCTAAAGTGATGAAGAAGTTGAAAGTCAGGAGGAGTGGAGGGAGAGGCTTCTCTACGAGAACTTTGCTGCAAATCTATGGGCTCAAGGTCAGTCTAGTCAAACCCACTTTGTGACTTGGTTATTAAAAGGTTTATTATATGATGCAATCCAAACTGGGAGTCTTGCAAAGCTGAAATATGTTCAAGTACAGAGCTTGCTCTATGAATGGTCCTGACAGTGGTTAAGTTTCTAGTTTTATAATTTTTCCATAAAATATTTTCTAGGTCATCAACTATGGTAGGATGATTTGGGTCTGGATGAGATCTCGTACTAATCCTCTATGAAGCCAGATTTCAAAATAAAAATTCAGAGAGGCTGAAATTTTTAGGGCTATTTTTGGAAGTTTGACCTCTCTTAGTGTTTGGCAAACTCACACAGTGTATAACTAGGCTTCTAAAACTCTCAAGGATGATTTGATACAATCCCAGGGAGTCTAATGAGAACTAGTGAAGTAATAGGCCTACTGGAGGGTAGTGGAGTCGCCAGGTGGATATTTTTTCTTGTTTTAAGGATGTATGTTTATGGTCCACCACCAATAACTCAAAAAAAACCAATCTAGGGATGTTTTGTGGTTTTCTGAGTTCCTTTCTATAGACGTAGGTTTTGTAAGAGTGTCCTACAATTGAGTCATCATTTTGCTAGGATGGTGAAACAACCAGGTTCTATTCTTTAGCTGGTAGTTTGAGTTCTATGATTTGATAAGGTTTTCTGAAGTCCTAAGGGATACTTAGATTGTCATTGACTTAGAGGTCCCATCATGATCACCATTATGTTACTCATAGTGCTGAGGTGGTTACAAATCATAGGATACTATTTGACAAGGGCTTCTGAATTCTCTAAGGATGTGTAAGCTTGTTATTTACTCATAATGTCCCACCGTGATCACCATTATGTTAGGGTCCCGTCATTTAGCAGATTGGTAGACCAAATGCATAGGGTAACATTAGACCTATAGGTTTTAACCTTAAATAGAAATTATCTACACACGAATCTTATAATAGAAAATAAACAATAGCGAGAGCATAAAACATAAAATAGATAAACATAAAGATTTTCCCCTGCATCCCAAATTGGGACAACCAACTTGATTTTTCATTATATTCCTTTTAGTGTTACAACACATATATATACATGATGAAGCATAGATGAACCCTAATCCATTAACCCTGGATTAGAACATAACCGTAGTTCCCTTGATCAGATCTACAAAAATACCAGGGGCCCAAAACCATCGTACCCCAAAACCATGCATAAAACCATAGGCGCAGACTACCCACTAGAAATTAAGGACCAATACCCATACCCAACATATAACAAATACCCAAAATTCTCCCACTTGTTGTTTTCTTTTCACAGGGGGGCACATGAGAGCTTAGTCATTGGCCCAATTCTTCAACACCCATTGTTTCTCTACACAAAGAGAATTTCTGAGTGCTCACAGACTTCATCAATCCATCTGCAACATTCTTCAAAGTGTCCACCTTTACCAGCAACACCATTTTAGGCTCAACCATATCTCTAACAAAGTGATATTGAACATCAATGCGCTTTTTCTTTGAATGATAAGCAGGGTTCTTAGCCAAGAAAATTGCACTTTAGCTATCACAGTCTATCCTTACAACTTGTTGTACCAACCCCATACTTGAACATAATCTCTGCAACCAAACTGCTTCCTTGCTTGCATGATTGGCTGCTATGTATTCTACCTCTGTAGTTGAAATAGCCACTATAGACTGTCTTTTACTAGTCCAATTGATTGCGCCTCCAAATAGGCTAAACACATACCCACTTGTAGATCTTCTTTGGTCCAAATCTCCAGCCCAGTCTGCATAAAAAAAACCATGAATGTCCAACATTATTTCCAATATTTCTCTTCCCTGGTAGCTGAAGCCATAATCACTAGTGCCACATAAATATCTGAAAACCCGCTTCACTTCTATCCAATGCTCCTTCCCTGGGTTTGACATAAACCTGCTCAATACTCCCACTGCATGTGCAATGTCTTGTCTAGGAAAGACCATTGCATACATCAGGCTACCCATTACACTTGCATATGGAACACGAGACATATCCTCCTCTTCTTCTTGTGTCTTGGGACACTCTTCAGCAAATAGATTTACACATATAGGAATAGGAACATTCACCGGTTTACTATGCTGCATACTGAACCTCTACAATATAGTCTCGACATACTTCCTCTGGTTTAACCAGAGCTTCCTCTTTGCCTAATCTCTTTTAATTTCCATGCCCAAAATATAGTTTGTAGCACCAAGATCCTTCATGTCGAATTTGGAGAATAGTTGGGTCTTCAAATCTTGGATAATTTCTTTGTCATTTCCAATCAACAACATATCATCCACATACAATACCAAATAAATAACATGGTCACCAATTAATTTAAAATAAACATAGCGATCCTCCTTGCTTCTGGTGAAGCCAATTCCTCGTATATAGTTATCAAATTTCTGATACCACATCCTTGGTGACTGTTTTAACCCATACAAAGACTTCTTCAACCTTCATACCAATTCTTTCTTACCCTTCACCATAAATCCTTCAGGTTGTTTCATGTATATCTCCTCTTCTAGATCCCTGTGAAGAAATTTTGTCTTCACATCCATCTGTTCTATCTCAAAATCAAATGCAACACCAATAGCTAAGAGTAATCTAAGAGAAGTAACTTTGGGAACAGGAGAAAAAATATCACCAAAATAAATTCTCGACACCTGGGAATAACCTTTTGCTACCAACCGAGCTTTGTATTTCTCCACCTTGCCTTCTATATTCATCTACTTTTTAAACACCCATTTTCTCTCGATTGGCTTCCTTCCAGCCAGTAACTCCACCAGATCCCATGCGTCATTTTTGTGCAAGGATGCCATTTCATCAAACATGGCCTCCTTCTAGAGTTTTCCATCCTCTGAATATATTGCCTCCCTAATAGTTCTGGGATCATCATCAGCTATAGTTAAGGAAAAATATGAACAGAAAGAAGATGAACTATACCTTTCTGGTTGTCTTCTTTCCTGTGTTGATCTTCTCACAGCTGGAGTTTGTGGCTCTTCCCCTTCTGAGTCTTCATCTGTTGTAGAGTCTGATTCATCCTCCTTTAGCTCAAATTATATATTCTCAAGTTCCTTTGGTATGAATTCATGTTTAACAATATATTTCACCTCTCTAAACACTACATCTCGGCTGTACACAACCTTCCTTGTTTTTGGGTTCCAAAGCTTCTAACCTTTTAATCCATCCTTGTACCCAATAAAGATGCACCATTCAGATTTATTATCCAACTTGGTCCTTTTATGCTTTGGAACATGTAAATATGCATCACATCCAAATACCCTTAGATGTTAAAGAAAGGTTTTCTTACCAGTCCATACCTCATGTGGAATCTTATCCTCCAGCAATGATGAAGGTGATTTGTTAACCAGATAGCATGCAGTCTCCACTGCCTCTGCCTAGAACTCTTGTCCTAACTCGGTACCAATGAGCATGCTTCTTTCCTTTTCCATCGGTGTTCTATTCATTCTTTCTACAACAACATTTTGCTGAGGTGTGTATGGATTAGTATTCTATCATGCTATACCACACTTCTTACGGAACTCCTCACATTCCTTCTTACAAAACTCCCCATCATTATCTATCCTCAGCGCCTCTATCTTCTTCTCTGTCTCATTTTCCACCAAAGCCTTAAATTATTTAAATATGTCAAAGACTTCAGATTTCTTTCTCAAGAAATATATCCATGTATTCCTTGAGAAGTCATCTATGAATGAAACATAGTACATAGACTTTCCTAATGAAGGAACTGACATAGGTCCAAACACATCACTGTGCACAAGTTCTAATACCTTATTCGCCCTCTTAGAACCAGAAGGAAAACTCACCTAATTCTGCTTCCCATATACCAAATGTTCACAGAAATCGAAATCCAGAGCGAAATTAGACATACCTTCTACCATACCATTTCTATGCAGTATCCAAAGGCCCTTCTCTCCAATATGTCCAAGCCTTTGATGCCATCGCATGGTCTTTTATCCAGAGACAACTAGGCTTTCCGCTCCACTTTCAGGAACCATAGAACTATTACACCCATCAATAATGGTGCAACATTGTAGCTTGTACATAGTTCCAGTCTGAACTCCCTGCATTAATACCAGTGCTCCCCGAATCTTCTTGCAGGCATCTTTCTCGAACACTATTTTTACACCTACATCATCCATATTGCTTACGGAAATCAGATTTCTGGCCAATGCAGGAATATGAAGAACACCAGTAAGTGTTCTGATCCTTCCACCTTGCAGCTTTAGCTTGACCTTTCCATGTATGATGATTCTAGCCCTCCTATCATCCCCTAGGATGACATCACCACCATCATATTTCTCATACTCGCAGAACCACTCCCTATGGGAAGTGAAGTGAAAGGATGCACCTGATTCAATCAACCATGACTCATGATCTACATGTGTATCTGAAGAAGAAGCCAAATACACATCGCCACTTTCATCCAAGGTGGTTTTTTCCTCTGTAGAAGGAGCATCATCAGATCCCTTTCCTTTCTCAGGAGCTTTAGAGATGCACTCCCTTTTGTAGTGCCCTTCCTTTCCGCATTTCTAGCATACCTTTACAAAATTTCCAAGAGATTTAGATCTCCCTCTAGATTTGGATCTCCCACTCGAAACCTTATTCTTGTTTCTGTTTTGGGACCTTCCTCGTACAGATAAGGCATATCCATTCTGGCCCTCCATATTTCTTGTCTCATTTCCTCCAACAACAAGGCTAAGAAAATGTCATCAAAATTCAAGGTAGTTGTATTGCTACCTATTACAATAACCAGACTGTCCCACAAGTCTAGTAGAGAACACAACAAACTAATGCACTTATCCTCATCTGAGATTTTAATATCAACATACGACAACTGACTTACCACAGTATTGAAGGCGTTCAAATGCTCTGTCACTGAGTCTTCATCCTTCATCCTCATGTTATACAGATTTTTCCATAGGAACAAATTATTCACTAGAGACTTAGATTGGTACAAAGTCCCAAGTTTCTCCCGCAAATTCTTCATCGTAGCTTCCCCAGATACATTCAGCAATACTGAATCTGAGACACACAACCATATTTTTCTCTTAGCCTTCCGATCCAGTTTCTCCCACTCTTCATCTGACATTTCCATTGGTTTAGTACCTAGATCTACCGTGATCCACTGATCTTTATCCCCCGACAGATCCTCCATCTTGAGCTTCCATAACTCAAAACTCTGACCATTAAATTTATCGATCTCTATCTTCCCACCACTCGACATCTTCTTTCACTGCAAGAATTGATCCCGTAGATCTCCCACTGAACAAGGTCTACCTCAGGCCTGAGCAAAAACCCTCAGCAGCAAAGGAATCCCCTTTAAGACGAAACTGCTATGATACCAAATGTAGGTTTTGACCCTCAATAGAAATTATCTACACACGAATCTTATAACATAAAATAAACAATAGCGAGAGCATAAAACATAAAACGAATGAACACAGAGATTTTCCCCTGGATCCCAAATTGAGATGACCAGCTTGATTTTTCATTATATTCCTTTTAGTGTTACAACACATATATATACATGTTGAAGCATACATGAAACCTAATACATTAACCCTAGATTATAACATAACAATAGCTCCCTTGACCGGATGTACAAAAATACCAGGGGTTGAAAACCAGCATACCCCAAAACCATGTGCAAAACCATGCACAAAACCATGGGCGCGGACTACCCACCAGAAATTAGTCATGGAAATAATATAAAACATACCCAACAAGCCCAGTCTTTAGAGTCCTAGGACCTAGCCTTCTGGGACTCAGAGAGGGCTCTCTCTATTGTATGCAAAGTATGTGAACTTGTTTGCTTTAGATGGTTGATTTTAGGTTAGTTGTTAAGTGTAGGATTTGTTGTTTGTTTTGGTTGGGTAAGATGAAACAGGTTCAATAGGTGGAGTGAGAGATCATCAAATCATTGGGATATAGAGGCTATGAAAGTCATGGATATCTGAATAATGAGTCAGAGTGCGTCACAGGGAAAATCTGGTGTTGTCAATGGATCTTTTAAGGTTATGTGTGAAGTGAAATGGACATTAAGTTGGGAAACAAGGTACAGAAAAGGGCAGTTAATAATCCTTTATCAAATACCCATAAACAAGAAGGTCTAAAACACCATTAACATCAAGAAGCAATCAATACATATGGAAAACCAGTAGCTATTTGATTCAACTTAAACAAATAAGCATTCTAGACAAACATTCCGAAGAAATATAGAAGGTGAGAAACTCATTTAATTTCTATTGATTTCACATTAAAGCTTTAGAAAACATTTAAGATAACAAAATAACTTTAATCAACAAAAAGCGAGCTCCCAAACATTACTGATCAAGCTCCAAAGAAATTTGAGGCAAACTGATAGGCATAGACAAAGGGCAAGATCAGAACAAGACCTCCTTGGTTTAACCTAACAAGTAATACTTCAAAGAGAGATTCCAAAATGTTGGGGGGGGTAAAATAAAATAAAATCAAGAGTTCCTTAAAATTTCCTAGCAGAGGAAAACATCAAGGAAATAGAAGGCATTAAGGACTAAGATGCTTCAAACAACATTTATTAGCTTATACTTTTCTATTCTACTGCATATAGAAGGATGAAGCATAATGATAAATAAGAAAACATAAACAAATTAGAGACACATCACCATTAATCAAGCTTAGGGATCTTGCAAGCAAGCCTTCGTCATCATCAATCAAATCAAATCATCCACAATCTCCACAACACGAAATTGCTCTTCAACCTCAAAAAACCATGTATTTCTCTAAAATATCATCAAATTCCAACTTTTACAATGAATCCCTCATGCTCTATTTAACTCACGAAAGGAGCGAAAAAACCCTAGATAGGGTTGGAAAATGTCAAAATCACTCATAAATGTCATTTATGCCTAAGAGACCATAAAAGGCCCAAGGCACATAATATCTCATGAGATAAATGCTAGAATAACTTTTTGTACCTAATTCTAGAGTGATTTGCCTCAAAAAACACTAAAATATGATTTTGCAATAAATCAATGTGCTTTGTTGACTTTTGGCTAAAAACACACTATAGATTCCATTTGCAAAGTGCCACCTTAGGAAGAAAATAGGTACTTTTGCAACAAAGGTTTGGAACCCTTCCTGATGTTGGCGTTTGCTCCATGATGGCTCGTTGGAAAGCCTGATGAGTCTACTTTCCAGAGCTACCCTTGGTTTCCTGATCTAGCTCCTATAACCTGTACAAAATGTAAAAATCCCAGCGTTGCTCTCAGCTCGAAAAGCAGGCAGAATGGTCAAAATTAGGTGTTTTTTGACTTCTCGGGGGGTATAATATCCTAAAATGGGAACAACAACAATATTAAACAATACTAGTCAGAAAATAATGCAAATTAGCTAAACAACAGTAGGAGGCCTTTATGGAGGCTCAAAAATTACTTATACATCAACAAATCAAATTTACAATGTGGCCCATACAATGTACAAGATGAAAATGGAAGACTCTTATGAAGAAATCCCTCAAAAAGAGGTGCTACAACAATGTATTAAACTGCAAAAAAGCTTGACAGTGTTATTTTAAAGAGCTGTAGTGGTTGTATATTAAACTTCAGATCTAGAGCATATCTATGTACAAAAATCTAGATCTGCATCATATTTGTACACTAGATGAGCTCTTCTACAAATTCCCCTTGGGGTTCTCAGCAAAACATGAAGCACATGGAGTAGATCTGAGAACTAAAGTTCCAGATCTGCAGTAATATTCAGAAATTTCTGAAGTAAATACAATAATAAGAAGATCATATCTGAACATGACAAGAATTAGATCTGTAATCCATTGATTGCCACAATGAACGAAAGAACCCCAACACTAGAGATCTCTCCTCCAAAATTATGTCAAAACACCCTGCAACTGTATACTTGCAAAAAACATAGTTTTGGAAGGAACACTATGCTGTAGGCTCTAGTACTAGTTTGGCCTGATGTTAAGATGTGAAAATGCAGCTCCAAAGGTCTAGTACTCTCTTACCAAGGGGATACTCTCCCACTGAAAATAGGCACTACGATTGTTAGTATGAATCTTTCGTTGTAAAATATCACTTTAGCTACGCATAACAAATATCCCTAGCATCAATTATGGCTGCAAAATACCTTTAATATTGCTGCATAAATTCAGATCTAAGCACAAAAGATATTAAGAAGATAAGAAATAACATAGCTCCATAGATCCAATAAACAAGACAAGAAGAATGTATATGAAAGAATTTTGTATTATATTAAAGAATGGGGCACCTGTGAGGAAAACAAGAAAGGTGTTTTCTAGTTCTCCTCAGCGGGATGGGTTCTTGGAAGTCCTTAGTGTTTCAGATCTAGCATTTCTCTCTCTTATGGATGTGGAAAGGCAAACATAGAACTCAATGGGAGTTCACAAAGCAAAATGGAAAATGGTGACCAAGAGAAGGTCCAGGGTGATCTAATGCAATGAAGGTCGTTAATGAATGGGGAAAACCCCCTATTTATAACAAAATATTGGGGCAGTCTAGAACTCGGTGCATGAATATAATATTATTAATTGAATTCTAGAAGCACCTTTTAAGAATATTTTATTATATTTGTTGGAGGGAAAAGGGTTCTTGACTTGGGTCAAT
The DNA here is from genome assembly GCA_034641835.2 of Pinus albicaulis. Lineage (NCBI taxonomy): Eukaryota > Viridiplantae > Streptophyta > Pinopsida > Pinales > Pinaceae > Pinus > Pinus albicaulis. The sequence continues at coordinate 327,176,867 of CM076579.1, read as the reverse complement.
TCCTTTATTTATAAATAATAAATAAATAAATGATTTATTCATCATTTTAGGCGAATGATGGGAATAAATAATGGTTTATTTGATTATTTATGGATGATTTAGTCAAATTTAACTAAGAATATTATTTAAATAATGATTTAAATAACTTTTTCTTAGGAGATAATTAAATAAATAAAGATTTATTTAATTAATTGCTTTGTTTTGGGTTAAAAATGACCAAATAAGTTATTTTATGTGGTGAAAGAAATTTTACATGGGGTAAAATTGGTCTTACATGGTGTACTTGGGTTCATCTAATAATAATAGGTTAGATGACCAAAAAAATAGTATAACAGTTTTCCCCCCAACGTACGAGTGTTAAGAGCAAATCGTATGACCGAAGTACGTTGTAATAACTCAATCACTCAATAGAAAAATGGAAGCGAGAGAGAGAAGTGTAATGTGTCTAATGTGGTAAAGGAATAGACCCTAAGGAGACGAGACTTACAGGTGCAGCAAGTCTCTATGAAGTGGTACCTGTGCTAAAGGCAGCGGGGGAGGCATACCTATGCCCGCCGAGACAAAGTACAAAGAATAAGGCACCCAGAAAACCACGGAATGCAACAAGTACAAGGAATAAGGCACCCGAAAAACCATGGAATGCAATAATGAAGCATGTGCTGGCCTAAACATGAGGCAGATAAATAATATAATACATCTCACATACATGCGATGCCTGGAATTATGCAACAATATGGTAGTACATGAGATACAGATACACCCAAATGCCCCCTACACACAGGGAAGGGCTCGCAACATCTGACTGATATGTGTAAATTGAAGAGGCATCAAAAGAGGTGGAGGCTAATATCGTCAAATGGGAGGAGCTGCATCAAGGGCGAAAAGGAAGTCATCTGGGCATGTGGGGGGCTTCCTGCAGGGCCACCCCCTCATGAGGGTTGAGACATCTCACACATACTCGGGAATCATCAAGAGCTGCAGCTGCATCACTAGACCATCAAGTGTATAGATCATGATGATGCTAATAGGATCTCGAACCAGGGGACACTGCCCCCAAGACCTGGGTTCTGGAATAAATGAGCTGATGTCGACAGAAGTAGGTCTTCCATAGGTGAGGCAATAAGGGAACCCCACCTAAGGCACGGGGAAAATAGTAGAGCGACGACCAAGTAGACACTAATGGGGATGATGGAATGAGAGAAATGGAGGATCGGTTGGACGACTTCCCTTGTTAGAGCATAAAGTGTATGAAGGGCTTGGCAGTGACTGACACAATATCATGAGGGAGAGTGAACAGGGGTATTGAAGGCCATGATGTGGGTCATGAGGGAGGGACCAAGCAGTAAAGGATGGAGGACTATGGCGAGGTAAAAAGGACTCAGGATAGACTCCATGAATGTGCTGGTGACTCGACTCGAATGCTCTAAACAAGGGCGACTTGATGGTGCTGCCTCATAGTACGGATCCAGTGGGGAACCATAAAAGCATGAGTACAATAGGGTAGCTCATGAGGAAAATCAACACGAAATAATATGAGTAAGGAGGCAAAGTGGTGCCCCAAGTACAAGTGTCATAAGTGAGGAAATTTGATTTTGAGAAGAGGTGAATGGACCCTTCATGGACAAAATGTGTCCTGGTGAAGTATCAAAACATAAAAAATTGACAGATACCCATTTCAGTGCTCGGTGAGAGCTTTCCAACGGTGTGGACGGTGTGTCAAAGGGGGCTACAGTTGGGTCGCATCGAGTGAAAGAAAAAACAAGGGTTTTCTTCTAATAGGGTGTTTTCCCTCCAAAATCATTCATTTTCTTGTGTAGCTATGGTGAATGTGGAGAGGAGAGAAGGCCCTAAATCTTGCAGCGATCATAGCGGACAAACCGACCGTTGGAATTGTGATCCGTCAGTTGCAAGTGAGAGGCCTAATCTTAAGCTTTGTTTTTTATGGATTAAAATTGCAGATTAGGGATTTAAATCTCAGTAACTGCCCCTATTTCTTCCTCACGGCCGGGTTGCACTTTTTGTGGCAAAAAATGCGACCTGCGATGCAAGTTTGGGCCTGAAAAGTGTGACCTGGCCCAAGTTTGTGCTGAAAAGTGCGACCTGTGAGAGGGAGGTGATTTCAGTGCTGTGTTGGGCTGAGATTCAGTTTTGGTGTGGATAGATGCAGTTGTGTGGTTCTGGAGACTAACAAATTGACGGTTTTGTGCAGATATGGTAGATATAGTGATAAAATGGAGAGAGAGAGACTTAGGTACATTACGGACGGGGATCCACGCGGATCAGGGTGTCCGTCGTGTACTCGCGAAGTATGGGGTGCTAAAATTTTTGGAGAACTCGTTGATGAGGGTTGGAGAGCCCTTGTTGGCCCGTATTATCAGTTACTGGGATCCAAATCAAGAGGCGTTTGTAGTGCAGGGGCACAGGATCGAGCTGACGGTCCAGGATTTGTATTTCTTGACTGGTCTCCCACCATTAGGGATGGTGGGAAATATGCAGCCAGTGTTACCACGTGGGTGTAACATTATGGATTTTGTTGAGCGACATTGTCGACCAAGGGTCCGAGTCAAGGGGACTCGAGTATCCATTGGTGATCTAGAGAGGCTAGAGACCCGGGTGGTGGCCGCAGCAGTGTTATGGGTCTTAGGTAGCCAGGCGTTCCATCACATCAATGGAGGGCAGATGATGATCGTGGAGAGTGTGCTGAGTGGGACCTACTATGGGTGGGCCTAGATGATGTTGGTGTCGGTGAAATGATAGTTTTCGCTATGCAAGCAGTAAGTGAATCATGATTGCGCCTATGGGACAATTTTGTGCTCTTTGTTCTTTGAGAAGATCCCGACCTTACGACCTCATGTACAGTTGCCTGATGGAGGTCCGAGAGAGCCTCAGATGCATCGGTGGGGACGATTACTGAGCAGAGGAGGGGGAGGGGTGGTCGGACGGGTGTGCCGACCAGAGTTCTTCGCCCATTAGGATTATATATCGTTATACATAGACGACTATCCCTATAGTGGGATGAGTTTTTGGGGAGATCCGGACTTGCCACTTCCACCTAGTCGAGTATGGGGACCCGATGGTAAGTGATGAGCAACTAATATATTATGTGCATTTTAAAGTTTGTGACTAATCTGTATGGTGGTAATCTTTATAGTTTTTGTAATGCAGATATAGCTCCGGTAAAACCGGTCGGATATATGGGACATCCTACATCAGGAGGAGCTATAGGGGCAAGTGGATCAAGGACAGGACAGAGCGAGGAGATGGCCACCCGGGTGGAGGACATCCATCGTAGATGTGAGGGACTGCTGACTGGTGTGTCGGAGCGTGGTTGGCAAGATTTAGACGACCGATACATAGAGTTGTGTATTGGGCTACTCTCAGAGTGGCGAGGTATCATGCGACGCATGGCGATGGCCGGTCAGACTGTGCGTGATCTATGAGCTGCGGGAGCAGAGCCATTGGCTCGGGATCCTCCAGGGAGTGATTAGGTGTAGGGAAGGTGGTGCACCCTAGTGTTTTGTATGGGCAAGTGGTGCTCCCCATTTTTGTAGTTATGTTTTGTTTAACATGCTATGGGCATGTCATATTTTTCAGAGTAGATGAACTCTAAAAACACATGTGATATGGTATATATGATGGTTGTATTTGATTGATGGTGTTAAATGTTATTGTGTTGTGTGTGATAAATGCCAGTCTAGAACATGGTTTGTGATTTGATCTACGTAGTGATTTTGATCTCTAGGTATATGGCTGAATGTAATGAATATAAATTGGCGGATCAAAAGCTACACTCGTAAATATTATCTAAACATGAGAGGGTTATGCACACGATAGACACCATTAAGATGTAAGACAATAAGCAGGGAATCTAAATGGACATGCAGATGGAGGATTCGAAGAGAGAGAGCATCGGCTAAGAGACCATGAACTGCATCATATTCAGCCTGATTATTGGTGGCTTGACCAATATAGACCCCGTTTACAAGGAAAAGTGTATGCAAGGGGGTAAAAATGGCCCAGCCGACGGAGGCAAGGTTTCAGGAATAGTGACAGGCGTGATCAGCGTAACCAAGATAATGGGTGGACGAGAGGGTCGAGGGAGTATCATCATAAGACGAGAAAAGGGAGCAAAAGCGAGGATACATGGTGCAAAGTACATCATAGATACGGATGGGAGTATCGAGATGATGGGAAGGCAAGGAAAGATGGTGGAAACCACAAGAGGCTGCAAAGCTACCTAGATCATCAGTAGAGGAAGAAAGTTGCACATACGGGTCATTAGGGGAAAGGACATAAGAAAAAATATGGTCAAAACATAAAGAGTCCGAAAAAGTGGCAGAAGGGGGATCAAGCAAAACAAACAGAGTGGATTCAGAGGGGATGTACTCCGAGGGGTGCGCAGATGATGATAGGTATAAGAGAGGAGCGGAAAATTCGGACATCTCAACATCAGGGGGAGGGATGTCAATGGTAGCCGAGGGATCCTCAAGTAAACTTGATGCATACTGAGCAAGGATAGGCGAGGCGGATTGATTTTTTTCAACTTCATACTCGCGAATGACCTCTAAAGAGGAGCGGTAATGCGTGAGGTGAGGGCAATGGTGGGAATAATGGCCATGGACACCACACAGAGCACAGGGTTTGTTGGTGTGAAGAATATTTGGGTTCTTGGCTACGAATGAGGAAGAAACAGAGGTCTCAGGGACCGTAGATTCAGGGAACGTGACTTTAACCATGGGTTGGATACAGGGCAACTTAGGACAATTATGGGTGGGATGACCAATACCATCACACAAGGCACAAGGCTTGGCGGGTGGGGGTGGGGTAGGGTCAGGGGCGGTGGCCTTGTCAGTGGATGCCCCTTTGCGAGTTTTGTGTTTCTTGCCTGTAGCTGTCGCAGCCTTAGGAGGGTTCTGTGAATGGGCTAGGGGCACTGTGGTGGTGGAAGGAGCGAAGGGAATCAGTTGCACGGGTGTCACAACTATGTAACGTTTGGGGTGGCCTGGTGGGGTCTCAGTTGGAGGATTAAGATACCATACTAGAACTCCCAAGGTTAAATTAGGGAGGGAAAGGGTGGCCATGATGGGAACCGAATAGACGCCCCTAGGGGGGGCTAAGGAAAGGTATTTGACTGGCGAGGTAATGACCAGGGGGGATGGCTCCCATATGGTGGAGACCAGGGGGAACTGACTCGGGAGGGTAGGAAGGTTCCTGAGTGGGATGGGAAGGGCCGGGTGAAAAGGGTGCAGTTGACTGAAGTGAAGGGCTAGGAGCAGGAGACGATGGGTGAGATAGAGGTTGCTGACTAGCCGGAGTAGGCTGCGGAAGGCTAGCTTGAGACTATTGCATCATGCAAACACTTGCTGATCTAGGGTCAAGGATGGGAGGAGGGGGAGGACTAGGAAAAGTGCCAAGTAGAGAGGATTCTTTGTAGACACTGGGGGAAACACTGGTCAACGAATCAACAGTTGGTTTATTGGTGATAGTAGAGATGGTGGACTCAGGGGAGGTCTGAGATTTTGGTTCATGGTAGGTCAATTGGTCAATGGTGACAATCTTGCCATTATGAGGGAAAAATATCTTGCGGTGTACTGCGGACGAGACGGCTGACATTGCATAGGTGTAACTACGCCCCAAAAGGATGTTGCAGTCAAGAGAGGCATCGATAACTTCAACGTCAACGCAAACAATTTTTCTGGCAAGGGTGATGGGATAGTTACGAAATAGGTGAATGTGCTGGGAGGCATTGCCATCCCATGCATGAAGGGTGATGGTGGAGGGAGAAAGTTTAGGGGAGCCGAGTTTTTTCCAAAACGAAGCGGAAATTACGCAGGTAGAGGCCCCCTCATCAATAATACACTGAGCAACATTGTCGTTTCAGATTTTGACAGGGATTTGAAAAGCAACGAAAGGAGGAAGAGGGGGATGGTCTGACTGACGGGTGTCGAAAACAATCAATTGGTCATGAGTAGGATCTACAGTGCCCACGGCAGATAGGAGAGCCCTCTTTTGAGAAGGACACGACTGGAGGAGTTCCAATGTTGAAATGGTAGCAGGAGATTGGGTCGGATCTGCTACTATGTTGTATGAATGGGCAGCCCGACCAGAGGCAGCATTTCGACGTAATCGTCCCTGAGGAGGCTTCGGATGAACCTCGAATTTTAGCAGAGGGAGTTGTAAGGGACCATTGGGTGTCGATAGAGGCTCTGTAGGACCCGACGATGGAGACTTAGATACAGGAGGTGTGGAATACTGACGGGAGCAAGTTTGAAGGTTGAGGTCGACAGTGAGAGGTGGGTCAGAAGCCATCATGAGAATCTGGTAATCAGAGGGACCAAAAGGGGAAGGGTGAGTGATTACGAGGTTGTGAGGTGGTTTAGTGGCCATGAATCCTTGTTGTGGGAAAGGATCGATAAACACAGCAGGTTGAGAAGTAACGAGGGTGGGAGGGGTAGTAGGGGAGGAGTGATGTCCCCGTACGGTGGCCTGAGAATCCCAAAGTTGCCGCATTTGTGGTAATAAGGGATAATCATGAGTGTAGTGACCATAAACACCGCAACATGAACATGACTTATTGGTGCGAAGTGGCATGTCCAGCTTGGGCTGAGAGCCCTATGGCTGGTTGGCAATGGGAGGGTTGAGATTGGGTCCACGATTACCAGAAGCGGATTGATTGCCCCTTCTCCTTCTTTGAGAAGGAGGAATATTAGCTGCCCCCTGTTGTGCAAATACTTGCCCTGGGGGGGGGTAGTAAGTGCGGTGGTGGGGGTGGAAAAGGCAATGGAGTGGAAGGTCCAAATGCTAGAGGAGCGGGGACATTAGGTTGCAGATATGGATAAGGGGTAGGGTGGGCAGCAGTAAGGTAAGCAGGAGGGTGGGCAAAAGGAGGAGGCATGCCGTGGCCTGAATACAAGCTACCGAGAGGGGAGAAAACGCCAGAGGTGCTGGCCCCTGGAGGAAAACCATGGCTCATAAGAGGTTGGGCGGACGTATGTGACAGGGCTCCAAAAATATCGTCGGCAGAGTGAGATGCCCCCGAGCCATTAGGGCCATCGGGTTTGGGAAGGTCAGGGAGGACGGTATAAACATAACCAGATTGGGCGTAGATAAGGTCATACTTCAAGGCTATTTTGAGGGCAGCTTCTTCGGTTTGGGAAAAATGGAATGTGACATCTTTGCCAATGGGAGGTAAGAGAGAGCCAAGGAACCAGTCCATGTAAACCCGATATTCAAAGGGGAGAGCGCGGCACAAGCTCCGTCTTCGCCCCAATTCCTGGACATGAGAAGAAAGGCGGGTTGAAGAGGATTGATGGAAAGAGGTTAAAATCTTGGTAACAGTGTCATACCGGAGGGGGAGCTGAAAGTAGGATAAAAAGGCTTGGGCAATGGTCGCAAAAGTGGTATGGGAGGAGGTGGCATGTTCAACATACCATTTAGAAGCGTCACCTGTAAGCATGCATTGGAACAACCGAAGACAAATGGAGTCATCGGTGATGGAATTAGAGGAGCACCACATGTGGAAAGAGCAGATATGGTTAGAGGGATCTTCACTAGCAAGGCCTTCGAACTTGGGAACATTGGAGGGGAGGTTGGTTGGCATAGCAGGCCAACTCACATCGTGGCAAATGGGATCATTAATCAACTGATTGAAGTCGAGGAGACTGAGGCCAGCCATATAATGGAGTAATGGGGCAGTCGAGGTAGGTCCCGTAGTGGCTCCACGGGAAATGGACCTGGCGGTAGAACTGGGGTTAGTGCTAGGTCCGGAAATAGACATGGTGAAGGGAAAAGAGGGGGAACCAGAAGTAGGGGAGAACCCAAAAAATCAGAAGAGGAGTCGGAGTGCGAACTCAGGGGAATATTGACTCGAGAACGACAGGAAGGAGGAATTCGTACAAGCAGGAACTGAGGATGAAGGCCAAGAAGTCTCCGGGAGCGGCGCCTTGGGGGTGCAATGATGACAGGAAGAAGATAAACCGACGAGGGCAGGGGGGAAAAAATCAAGTGAGGTCAAGGGGAGAGAGGTGAAGTGACAATTGATTTTAAAGTCTTTACCAGGCAGTTTTAGCCAGGCACTTCTTTGCTTAGGGTCAGTGTGTGGCGTGCGTAAATTTTAATTGTTTAAACCTAGACGTTTTGAGAGTAAAATAAAAAATGTGCTGCGTAATGGAAAATAAATCTGCCGAAAATAAGACTGAAAGAACAAAAAATTAACAACTAATAATGCAGCAATCTAACCCAAAAAGGAGGGTCTCTCAAAAGTAGTCGATAAGAGGGAAAAAACTAGGCAAAGCACGCTAAAAGATGCGAATAGATTGAAGTTCCAGAGGGACTAGGATCCAAAGGGTGAATCTGCAGGAAAGTGGTGCAGAGAACAGCAAAGAGGCAGAGGTAAGGTTGCTGCTAAAAAGGAGGATATGAGCTACATATAGGAGATACAAAGTAGTGACCTTAGAAATGAACCCAAACAAAACTAAATGAGGTGGTTTTGAGAGGGAGGGGAGCTGATCTAAAGGGATCTGAAAAGGAGGTATCAGATCTGAGAAAAAGAGGGCTGAAACTCTGGAAATTCAGACTTCTGAAATAGTAAAGAATAGTCCACAAAAAGTGGAGGGTGCTAGAGCCCTAAGGGGCAAGATTTCCTCTTAGGTGAGTGAAGCAGATCAAAAATAGGTCCAAACGGGCAGAGACAGAGGCTGGAAAACCTTGACAGAAGCTTCAGAAAAACCCAGAAAAAGTGCTGAAAATTTTGTAGAAAAAGGGCAGGTCACAGGTTCTGACCTTTTTTCAGTCCAGGTCACAGGTTTGGGGCAGAAAAGTGCGTCCTGAGGCTCAGGTCACACTTTTTCGGCCAATAAGTGCGACTTGCAGATCCGGCTGTCTCAACGGCAGATTTTGAAAAAAATTTGTCGTCTGAGCTGAGGCTGATGTCCATCACTTGTGCAATAAGGCCAGAAACAAACGGAAGTTAAAAATTTGACGGTTTAAATGGTTTTAGGGTGAAAATCACCATAAAAATAAGAAAAAAAAATGGAAGAGAAACCCTACGGTTTGAAACAGCTGGATATGCAGGAATAGATAAAACGACAGTGGTCGCAAAAGAAAACCCGTGTGGAGTCGCCAATTGTTAGTATGGATATTTCGTCGTAAAAGACCACTTTAGCTACGCATAACAAATAGCCCTAACATCGATTATGGATGCAAAATACCTTTAATATTGCTGCATAAATTCATATCTAAGCACAAAAGATACTAAGCAGATAAGAAATAACATAGCTCCATAGATCCAATAAACAAGACAAGAAGAATGTATATGAAAGAATTTTGTATTATATTACAGAATGGGGCACCTATGAGGAAAACAAGGAAAGTGTTTTCCGATTCTCCTCAGTGGGATGGGTTCTTGGAAGTCCTCAGTGTTTCAGATCTAGCATTTCTCTCTCTTATGGATGTGGAAAATAAAACATAGAACTCAATGGGAGTTCACAAAGCAAAATGGAAAATGGTGAACAAGAGAAGATCCAAGGTGATCTAATGCAATGAAGGTGGTTAATGAATGGGGAAAACCCCCCTATTTATAACAAAATATTGGGGCAGTCTAGAACTCGGTGCATGAATAAAATATTATTAATCGAATTCTAGAAGCACCTTTCAGGAATATTTTATTATATTTGTTGGAGGGAAAAGGGTTCTTGACTTGGGTCAATTCCTTTATTTATAAATAATAAATAAATAAATGATTTATTTATCATTTTAGGGGAATTATGGCAATAAATAATGGTTTATTTGATTATTTATGGATGATTTAGTCAAATTTAACTAAGAATATTATTTAAATAATGATTTAAATAACTTGTTCTTAGGAAATAATTAAATAAATAAAGATTTATTTAATTAATTTCTTTGTTTTGGGTTAAAAATGACCAAATAAGTTATTTTAAGTGGTGAAAGCAATTTTATTTGGGGTAAAATTGGTCTTACATGGTGTACTTGGGTTCATCTAATAATAATAGGTTAGATGACCAAAAAAATGGTATAACAACAATGGCCTAGATCTGAGTAGATCTAGCCTCCACTTGCTGCAGATTACAAGGAAAACCAAACCATCAATAGGATCTGTGCTGTAGTTGGAAGGTGAAGCTTGGCCAAATGCTTGATAGTGGACAAGATCAGCAAAAATCCTCCAAGAGGTACTCAATGGAAGAGGTGGGATTCCCAATCAGGAACACCCAGTGCTAAACAAAACTATTCTCAGCTAAACAAAAAGAGAATGATATATGTCTAAAAAAACAATATATTCATAAATATAACATGTTCAAAAACCTCTCTCTTGTTGTCCTCCTCTTCCTTTTATAATATTGAGATCTTGCAAAACCCTAAACCATCTCAATTATATATCTTCTTTCACATGTTTAGCCTCCATCTAAAACTGCGTTGTGCATCTAGGAGGTTCATTGCATCTAGATAGCATTGTTGATTTGTTCATGGTTGACCCAGTCAAATAGCTCAATCCCTTCCACACATAATAATGTTTGACTAATATAGCCCATATTTAGCATTGTTCACATGGGGCATTGATTTATTCACTATTTTTAGGAGTTCTTATTGTCCTCCTTTACACATTTATTCTTGCAATAAGAAAATGAAACATAATTGTATATTCCCATTAGCTTGGGTTAATTTGGAATATTACAATCCTCCCCTCCAAAATGTTTCTTGTCCTCAAGCAACTGATAGGGTGATTGCTACAACACTTCTCCTCCTCCACTAGTGACACCGTCAATCGTCAAGCTTTCTTCACAACATAAGTGTTCACCAATCCAACCCTGCATGAATTGTTCCTCTAAAACCATTATGAGATGTGCATAATCCATCTCACAAGGAGTCAAGAAATCACATGAAACAAACATGGATGAACCAATACTCTCCCTAAAACATGTAGCATTAGGTACATGGAGAGTCTCCATTCCATGAGGTACATACATGCTCCCGATACTCCATCCATACAAGCCCATAAACATTACAAGTATATCATCAATGTATGGAAGTAAAACTTCATACAAGAAAATATAAATTTGAGCATGAGGAGGTGGGACATAGTCCCACATATGGTACCAGGGCATTGCATCTCCTAACTGCATCAGATCAAGGTGTGGTAAGTTGTTTCCCCACCACTTACTTGTTGCACATGTCATCTCACTATGGCTAAAAGTGTGAGATATGTTTGGTTCTTTTGGGAAGCACCCATCATGAAAGTAAATCTCCCTTTTCAAATCAACGGAGTGGCCAAGTTTAGAAATTTTAGCAGCCCAATAGTTGCGATGAGATTTACATGACACATTACTCCTTTTAGGAGTCATGGCCTACATAAAAATGGTAAAAGAACATGTACAATGAGAAAATAAAACTTTCTTTACATGAATAGATCCTTTACCGACAATGTCTCTCATACACATGGAGTTGTGCATGGATCTTTCTCCTCTTTGAAAAGAAGGAAGAGATGTCTGATATGATTCTTGCATAGAGTTCCATGGCTGCCCAAACTCCACATATCTCATGCATTATTGAAAATTCTGATGTAGTTCTTCTTCAAATCCTTCTCAATCAAATCTCCTCATAATGATGTTGTATATCCTCATGGAATGCATATGGCTGAAACAAAACTCTTTATATGCTCCTTGTAGTATCTTATGCTTGAGCTTAGAAGCTCTAGAGAAAAATATTCTACCATGATGATAGATGACACCTCCTTGGACTAAGTAGCCCTATTCATGCAACTGTTCATCAAGTATCATACATGTGTGAAGATCTTTGGAATAATACACTAGCAGTTGGGATTTCCATTACAAATCTACACTGCTCAACGATGACAGTGCTGATGATAAGTCAACAAAAGTGTCTGTCATGTTTATGATCCTCTCCTTGACATCTCCTATCCCAAAAGTGTACATTAGAAGGGTATTCCATCCATTATTACCCTCCCACAGCACAGATCCAGAAAAGAGAGTGGGTGATGATGATAGGGGAAGAAGATTTCCCTCCTCCTTGAGCTTATCGAAGTCTCCCAACACTATAGCTTCGTCTTCAAGTGCTCCAATACCTCCTGGATCTAAGTTTGGAGCAGAAATTTATGAGGTCTTCCCCACAGAAACTAAATCAGGTGGCCTCCTAGGTGGTTTGCCACTAGATAAGAGTGTCCCATGCAGAAATCTCATGAACATAATATATGGGACAGTGAGGTCCTTGCTTCCACTGTGCAAATCCATCTCTATTTTATTTATGGAAGTGTTATGTGAGGGGTATCTATGCATGCCTTTGATCATTTGAGGTTCACCACTCTTCTTGTCCACCCATTCCATTTGCAAAGCCTCCCAATCAGTGGTCACTTTCCCCAATGTAATCAACCATTGAACACCCAAGGTAACATTGGTTTCTGGTATGTCAACTATAGAGAATTGATCCACCAATGTGTAGGATCCCATGGTGACTGAAAGTGATGGGACATAGTGCATGCATTGCATTTTTCTATCTCCTGGAAACAAAACAGAGAATCCCTCAAAAGTATCAGTGGCTATTGCTCTCCTTTTCACAAGATGGGCATCAATGAAATTGTGGGTATCCCCACTGTCAATCAATACAGAAACTCTTTGATTCATGATTAAACCTTGAACTCTTAAGGTCAAGTACTTAGGTACTCCTCTCAAATATGTAAGAGTTCCTCCAATAGGAGCAAATGCTCCCTTCCCATCTCCTGATGGTGTTGGATCTCCTTCAACATTGTCAGCACTGTGACCCCTTCCTTGTTCATCATCTTCATCTTCTTCAAGATCTGAGAAGACCTCTATATAATGTGCTTTACCAACGTCACATATATGTCCAGGTACCCATGGTTCTTGGCAAGTAAAGCATAACATCTTTCTCATTATATCTCTCCGAAATTCATCATCAAGAGGCTTCTTGTATGAGCTCTCCTTGGAAGGAGGAGCTTTTTCTTCCTCTCCTTTAGAAGGAAAAGAGGGTTTGTGCTAGAAGTTTGCTTTTGATTTGGGCAAGGCATCTTGAAGGTCTCTAGCCTTCTCAATGGCGTCATGCAAGGTATTGGGATTGGTATACTTTACCAAACCATGAAGAGGTTCATCTAGGCCATCAATGAACATGTACACCCTTCTTGCTATAGACAAATCAGGAACCATAATAGATAATCTCAGGAATTCAAAAATATAAGGCTCTGTTTTACTTGATTGGTTCAACTTTGCAAGGCTCATGAAAGTTGCCTCTAGATATTTTCTGTCCAACCTTTCAATTAGCCTTCTAGTGAACTCAAAATAAGTAGTCACATTGGCATGACCCAACGTAAACAAGCCATGGAACCACTAGTTGTGTGCTTCACCTTCAAAGTGCAGTGCTGCAATCTTAATAGCTTCCATCTTAGGGACCTTGTTCAACTGAAAGTACATTTCAATTTTTTCTTCCAATGCTTTGGTAGAACAAGTAGATGACCCATGAAATTTGGGTAAAAATAATATTCACATAGAGTGATGTTGATCATGATTCCGATTGAATCCACCATCTCTATGCTGGTGCCTTGGTCTTCCTTTTTCATTGAGGTAACAAAGCTCTTGAAAAATAAATTGATCCTTGAATACCTAATTATAAGACTCATATTCTTCAAATTAGTCTTCATGGGATGCTTGCTCTTGTGGCCGTTCATTTTCCATAGCCAAAAAAGTAGGCATCGTAGAGCGTTGTGGAGCTTGTGGCTGGATCATTGGTTGATCATTCAAGTGGTGATACATGCCAGAGCTTTCTCTAGGATGAAATATCTTAGGATATTCCTTCATTCTTTCCAATCTCATATCTTTTATCTCTTTAGAAACATCTTACATGGATTTCAGAAAGATCTTTGCAATGTCCTTTCCTTCTACATCACTTCCAGATTCAGGGGCTTTACCCTTGTCTTGATCATCATTTTTGTAATCAAATTTATTCTGTCTTCTTCTTAGATACCTCTTCTCTCTATCAGTACGAGGTTCATATTCTTCTAAAGACATATTGGCTTCTTAATAATGCAAAGCACAGGCTGTGCCAAGATTATGATCTGATACCACTGTAATATCCAAAAATGGGAACAACAACAATATTAAACAATAACGCTCAGAAAATAATGTATTTTAGCTAAGGAATAGTAGGAGGCCAATATGGAGGCTCAAAAAGTACTTATAAATCAGTAAATAAGATTTAAAATGTGGCCCACACGATGTACAAGAGGAAAATGGAAGACTTTTATGAAGAAATCCCTCAAAAAGAGGTGCTGCAACAATGTATTAAATTGCAAAAAGGCTTGACAACGTTATTTTAAAGAGCTGCAATAGCTATATACTACACCTCATATATAGAGTATATATGTGTACAAAAATATATATATATATATAAAATCTGTACACTAGATGAGCTCCTCTACAAATTTCCCTTGTGGTTTTCAGCAAAACATGAAGCACATGGAGTAGATCTGAGATCTAATGTTGCAGATCTGCAGTAATATTCAGAAATTTCTAAAGTAAATACAATAATAAGCAGATTATATATGAACATGACATGGATTGGATATGTAATCCATGGATCACCACTGTGAAGGGCAGAACCCCAACACTAGAGATCTCTCCTCCAGAAATATGCCAAAACACCCTGCAACTGTATAGTTGCAAATAACGCACTCATGGAAGGAAAACGGTCATGTAGGCTCCAGTACTAGTTTTTCCTTATGCCAATATCCTAAACTACAGCTCCAAAGGCCTAATACTCTCTTACCAAGGGGATAGAAGACTCTCCCACTTAAAAGAGGCACTATAATGGCCTAGATCTGAGTAGATCTAGCATCCACTTGATGCAGCCTACAAGGACAACCAAACACTCAACAAGATCTATGTTGTTGTTGGAAGGTGAAGCTTGTCCAAATGCCTGATAGTGGACAAGATCAGCAAGACTCCTCCAAGAGCTACTCAATGGAAGAGGTGGGATTCCCGATCAGGAACACCCAGTGCTAAATAGCACTTTTCTCAGCTAAACAACAAGAGAATGATATATGTCTAAATAGATAATATATTCAGAAATATAACATGTTCAACAACCTCTCCTTTATTTTACTCCTCTTACTTTTATAAGATTGAGATCTTGCAAAACCCTAAACCATCTCAATGATTTAGCCTATTTCACATGTGTAGCCTCCATCTAAAACCACGTTGTGCATCTAGGAGGTTCACTGCATCTAGACAACAATGTTGATTTGGTAATGGTTGACCGAGTCAAACAACTCAATCCCTTCCTAACATAAGGGTGTTTTTACTAAGATAGCCCATATTTAGCCTTGTTTACATGGGGCATTGGTTTATTCACTATTTTTAGGAGTTTTTATTGTCCTCCTTTACAAATTTATTCTTGCAATAAGAAAATGAAACAAAAATGTATATTCCCATTAGCTTGGGAAGACTGGGAATATTACAGGGGCTCAAAACTGCTCCAATTGCTCTGAAATTTGGTGAGCATAGTGTGCTAGCCATGGGAAGTCCAAAAAGATAGATTTTTCCCTCTGAAGATCCTCTAGGGAAAAGCGTAGCACGAGTGGTGATGTGCTAATAGGCCTCCAAAATTAAAAAGAAAAAAAAAGTTACCCAAATTCCTTTGAAATTGGCGGAGGTCTTCTTCAAGGGGTTTTAGAAACCTTTTGAGAAGCTGATGCCAAAAAACCAAGGTTTTCATGACCCTTTGCCTCCTTTAGGGTTTGGATTTCAATGAGGGCTTTTTTTAGTTTGGCACAAGCAAGTCTGTTTTTCATTGCATAATGCTTGGTCAGTTTTTGCTAGAGAACAAGGCAAATTTTTATCTTCTTAAAGTACTTGTGCTCATTCTTGTAATACTGAATGATACATTTGGCGATTTCAAAATCTCTCTCCCACTCCCTAATTTGTGCATCTTTGCTTTGGAGCAGTAACTAGTGGCCATCTCTTCATATTCATTATCACTATCAAGGTCAATGAATTGGAGTTATTGTTTATTTTTCCTGCCTCACTTACATTTCGTACCCTTTTCTATGTTTTCTTTGCCCTTTTCAAGCCTTTGAGATGATGTAGGTGGCAAGGTCCCTTGCCTTTTGCAGTCAGCAAACACTTGCCTTGGCCCTCTTTGGTATATGCATGCAAGAGGTGTGATGGTGATATTTTTGCTTTCTTTTCCATGGTTGTGATCATCATTTAGACTATGAGCCTCTTCCCCTTCTTCACTATCATCATGACTAGGATTAACTTCATATTCACTTTATGCACTATCATCATTGCCATAATCAATAAGGGGATGATCGTTTTCATCATTGTTATCACTATTTTCCTCTTTGTTGTCTTGTCCCTTACCGTGTTCCTTATCATATGTCTCTTTGTCACTATATTTTACATCCTCCTCACTGTGATCTGCCTCATTTTCCTCATTGTTGCCTTCAATTTCTGTGCAGTCCTTATTTTCTTCCTATTTATCGTCTATCTCTGCATCCTCTGTTTTGTTGGTGATATGCCCTTCATAAATTCTCATTTCATTTTGACTGTCAACCTCCTCATTTTCGTCACTATCCTCTTCCATATTTTCAATGTTTTTATCTTCACCACTACCATGTTCACTGTCCTCTTCTTCATCATCTTTTCCATCTTCTTCTTCCTCATCAATTTCTGTCTCTGCCTCACTGATATCATCACCTTCATTGTCAGCACTCTGTTCATCATATTCACTTCTTTCCTCACTTTCGTCAGATTCATTTGCACCATTACCCTCACTATCCTTACTTTGCCTATTATTGCCACTCGCATCCTCTTCATTTGATGCATCAAGAGAAGGGGGAGAAGGGAGGTTTCATTCATGTGAGGGAACTTGTGTAGATGAGGAGGGAAAGTTTGGTAGATGAGGAAGCTGTGGGTTTGTGAAGACTTCATGTGTTGTGAATACCTCCCAAGGTATACCCTATTGTTCCAACTAATGTAATACCACAATCTTGATCAAGGAATGTTGAAATAAACTTTGCATTTGTTGGGAAGGACTCCTTCTGTAGACAACAGAAGTAATTTTGTCCATACTTCTATAGAGGTAGTAGGGAAAGTTGATCATCTTAACCCTTGTGAAATGCATGAGGAGTCTAAGATGGTAGGAATAAAGCATGGAGTACCTCCCCTCACAAGTGAAGTAATTCATGATAAATTTCATCAAGGGTGAAAATCTCTGTTTGATGTGTGAGAAGGGAAAAATAGAGTTGCAAACTTGTCCGTACCTAGTCTTCATAAATGGATCATAATAATCCATGTCCAATTTGTCCTTCTTAAACCATTTTTAACCAATAGTAGGGATACTTGTAGCAATAGAGATGATATCTACTGATAGTTAAAAATCCACCCCCGCAAGATTCATCTATTTGTTGTGGACACTGAGGATAAACAACCTTGTAAGCTTTGGGTGTTGTTGTACTAGTTTGACCTTCTCACAAAATTGAAAACATCCCATATTCTGGAAACATGAAAGTATCATGGGAGATGAGGTCATATCCACTATGCTCTGGGGTTCAACTCTCTTCACTTTTCCTCCCTTGTGAGTTGGCCTCATAGGACCTTGAACTCTTTCATTGTTGCTACTGTTTTCTACTCCTGACATGGTGATAGGAGATGTCGGTTTACAAACTAGGTTTTGGAGGGGAAAGATGAAGATGGTGGTGAAGTCAAATTCTTGTGAATCAGTGATATGGAGGCCAGGTTTTAGGACTGCTTGCTTTGGAGCTTAAGAGGGTTCACCTTGAATCATGAATTGTGACCACAGTGGTTCAACCTCCGTTAGATGACACTAAACTTGTTCAAGGAAGCTAAAAGAAAACAGGAAAAATGTATTTGAGACCTAGCGTTTGCACACCTAGGGTTTAGTTACTTTTTAACCACCAAATTATGAAAATTGCTTCTGGGTCAAGGAAGAGAGGCCACCTACAAGATTTTTTCTCCTCTACAGGCCTTTGAATGAAACTTGGAGGATTATTTTGAGCCTTGGGGAAAGAAAGTTTGCTTGTTGGAGGCCCTCTACATTAGCACAACGCCTTGCTCGAGTAGTCGGGTTAGCCTGTTAGCGCAATGCCGACAATCGTGCCCGTGGGTTAGTGTAGCATTGGGCCTTCAGCAGGGCTGTTAGGTCCCTAGACATGTCGGGCCTATATTTGCATGGCGACATGGATTTGTGTAGTGCCACCTTGGATTAGCTCAATGCCATGTTAAACTGAATGGGAGAAATGCCGAATAGTGCAGCGGCATGAATTTGCACAGCGCCAGTAGCCCTTGCCTGAAAATTGACCAAAAAACTCTGTTTTTATTTTACAAACCTTCTCTTCTCTTTTTAATGGAAAAATGAGATGGAAAAATATTGAGAGGGCTTGTTATACCCTTTGAGAAATAAATCAAACTTATAAAAACCACTTTGCTATGTTTTCCTTTTGTTATTTTATAATTCTCACTCATATCTCTTTAGCATTTTTTGCAGGTGATGTTGAACCTATCAAAGTGATTTTTATTTGGTGAGGGTGTGCTGAAAGGATGAAGAGGTCCTTTTTTCATCTTTGAAGGTCTAAGCACTATCCAAACTATCTCTTCTTACACTGATAAATTGAAACCATTTTTCTTACCCTTTTTGGCATTCGTGAGTGTAAATGAACATAAACATGTTTTTGTCACCTTTTACTGATATTTGAAAGTGATGTACCTATTTTTACAAAGACTACATCATGGCTACTATGTTTTCCCTTGGCCACTTCTGATTTGCTGCAGGTGCCATAACACAGTGCTTTTGTTCTTTTTTGTCATGGTTTGGAGTTTTGATAGTTTAAGATACTCAATAGATAACTCATGCTCAGCTTCATTTCTCTTTTTGACACATGACCTTACGATTTCTATTCCTTTGACCACTTTGAAGGCATTTGACTACACTTGAAAACTTGATCTCCCTCACACTCATACTCTTCGCAATTTCTCCCTTTGATGTGGTGAAACCCTTTTACCCTGGCAAGCCCTAGAAATCACCTCCTAAGGCCTTTTGAGAACCTCTTTCTGTCATGATGGAGGCCCACCAACTTCGTTTCACTTTCTTTTCCTACCTTCCCAAACTTTAGGTTTTAGGGCTGTTAGAGACAAATAATTAGTGTTGTCTTCTAAGTTATCTATATCCCTTTCAATTTCATTCATTTATGTTTAGTTCACCTCACATTTTTCCATTTTTCATTTATAATTTCTAAAAAAATTCAATTTGTGCTTGGTTGTGTTGTTGTGCCTTTGTCCTTGTGGTCTTCACACTCTCTCCTTGCTTGGCAACATTGTTTTGCCAATCAATCCCAAAATCGTGATTCTTTGTTAACATAGACCTGCTGCCTCTCCTTTGCTATGGTTGTCCTTAGTGATGACTTAGCCTCTTACCTTACCTCTTTTTCTGTTGATGGCCATCTCAATCATTCTTGCAGAAATGTTTAAGATGGGCATATGTCTTTTGCAGAAGTTGTGTTTTGACCAATGAGGCTTTTATTGAAGGATTTTCTGATCCGTTTGGAAAATCATGTGTTTTCCTTCTTCCTCTTTGATTGTAGCCCCTTGGCATAGGAAAAATAAAGATTTAGAATACCAGAACAAAACTATAACCTATGAAAGCCTAGGCGACCTAGTGGTGGGCTCTCTGGACTTGGTCTTTGACTGAAAACATGGCTTTGGGACATGAAGTACAAAAAATAGATTTTTAGATATTTTAATGTATTTAAGATCGAAAATCCAATGTACTTGATTTATCTAAAGAGCCTATAGAGATAGTTTTGAGACCATCAATGCTTGGTGTATCCAGGAAACACAAGAGTGAGTAGGTAGGTTGGTGATCCTAGGTGTCAAGTGGATGAAATTAGGCAATCCAAAACAGAGTACTAAGGTCAGGGGTCACAAAATATAGACAAAATGAGTGGTATGAACCCGTGACAGGTTTTCTGGGAGCGGTGAGCTGAGCTTGACATGATAGGATAATGAAATAGTGAAAAATTTATCCTAAGGATAATGAAGGTAGTGAGATTTATAGAACTCACAATATTCATTAATTTTGTTGCTAGAAATATAGGATAAGCATTTAGTCATATAAAAAGGAAAAAAAAATTGATGATTAACAGAATGCACCCAAGAGGAATATTTGAGTTGCAGGATTTGGATCAATTGGAGCGTAGGAGTGTTGATGGGGAATATTTCACAAATGCAATAAGCAATCTGCATGAGGAGGTCAAACAGAAGTTATAATACAACAACCAAAAATATAAACATAAAGCAGATTTGAATAGACGGGAGGTAAATTTTTAGGTATGAGACCTGGTATAAGCACACTTACGCAAGGAGAGGTTTCGTAAAGGGGAGTATAGCAAATTGAATATGAAAAATATAGGGCCTTTTCGAATCCTTCAGAGTTTTTCTGCTGACGCTTATGAATTGCAGTTACCTCTGGGTGTAGGAATCTCACCCATTTTTAATGTGGAGGATCTATACCCATACGTTGTTGTTGATGTGGAAAAGGAGGTACCATGGGATACCCAAGAAAATGAGGAACCATGGATTATGAAGATGCCTTTGGCGCAACCGTTGGAAATTGAATATATTTTGGGCACACATGTAGCCACAAAGAAATGAAGAAAAGAATATTTGTAGTATCTAGTAAAGTGGAAGAACCGACCTATTTAGGACTATTCTTGGTTGGAAGCTCAACAAATTCAAAGCATCGGGGACTCTATTGAAGAGCTCATGGACAGGAGCCATGATTTTAATTTACCGTGCGAGCCTGATGCACAAGCATCCAGTTGAAAAGCTATAGCTAGAACTCTTTAGTTTCTATGGGCATAAATAATTTTTTATTTAGTCTTTTTGTTTTAAAAAAGTTAAATTAGGCTAACACGATCATTTTAATTTTTAGTTAAAGAATAATTAGGTTAAATTAGTTAAATTTTTAAGATTAGTTTTCATAAACAGCTCTAAAAATAAATGGCAGTTTCTCAACCACATGGGGGATTGGGGAAAGGTATAAACCAACCCAAAACCCACCAAATGAGGGTATTCCATTGAAAGGAAGAAAATAATTAGAAAGAGTTGGATTAAATCTCGAAATTTGTGTCCGTGTGTGAACAAATTACAGGTTCAAGTTTTCTTTCAATAATGCAAAATATTTTCGGTATTTTGACACAAATATGAATATTAAAACATGTTGTAAAGGTTTTTTTAAGCTATTGGATGAAGTTACAGAACGTAGGATTGAACAAGGCGAGTCGAGTTGAATCAAGGGAAGAAATAGATTGGAAACGAAGTTACACTTAAACTTACAAAAGCATTTAATAATAAATTTCTTGGTAATCCCTTTTCATTTTCCGAAATCTAAGTATAAGGTCAAGCTGCACAGTTCACACTTAAATATTTACAAATAAACTAGAAGCGGAATTTAACATAAAACCCTATAAATATTTTCCAAAATTTCATAAAAATTGTGAGGAACGAGTGAGGGTTTCTACTGAAAACTAAGAAACAAGCCACTAATGAGTAAGCTAAGAAAAACAACAAAACCGTTTTGGATTTTTCTAAATATTGTCTCATAAATTAAATCGACAAAAGGGTGAGGTCCATTCTTGTTGCATAGGGAAAACTAGGTCCAATGTGATGGTAGGAGACCCACACTAGTCCCTACACCTGCATTTGAACAAAGGAACCCCAGATTAAAACGAGGGAAATTCTCGAGAATCGCAAATAAATACAGAGGAAGGTATCCTTAATGGCTTACCTCGAGCAGCTAAACTAGGAAGTCACGAAGGCCGAACAAGATAGTTCTCGTGAACCATCGAACCATGAAAAAAACTTAGGTTCAAAATTAGTAAAGAAGGGCTAGAGCTTATACAAACAGAAAATGATTGCAATAGAGCCAAGGAAGGTTGATACATGTGAGCCAAGGCACCAGAGGGTTAGAGAAACAAATAAGGTATCTTACAGTGAGACCAGAATAAGAAATTACCTTATCAAATGGAAGTCGAACTCTTTAGGAAGGAGATTATTTCCTATTGAACATACTATGGAAGTCAAACTCTTCAGGAAGGAGATTATTTCCTGTTGAACATACACAAGAAAAGAGTTAATGGTCATTGACAAATTATATATTGAAATGGTGGATAGAAAGAACAAAAACAGTAAGGGAAATTTGAGTTCTGTTTTACCAAGTACAATTAGCATTTCTGTGAGGGTGGTAGTGTCATGAAGAAGAGGCACTGAGTCAAGAAAACAACCATTTCGGCATTACAGAAGGTTATGGAGTCAAAACCCATTGAAAAATGTCCTCTCATAGCTCTTGCCACAAAAGGAACGAAAAATACTTAAACCATAAACGGGAAAAGGTCAAAAATGCATTTATACTTGGAAGCTTAGACGAGGGGTTTGGGCCCGTGACCACATTGTGTCAAGAGCATTGTGAAAGGGATGGGTAAGATATTTTTATTTAAAAATAAAATTTTGTGTTAGGAAGGTATTAATTAAGTTTTAAATATCATCCACATGTCCTCACCATTATTATAAAGAAATATCAAGAATTTTTTGTATGTGTTTAACATGAAGTACCTAATTCTTTCATCTAAGGTACTAAATTGAAATATGAATTCATAATGAGAAACTATCAATTGTAAATCATTAATTTCATACCCTTTGTGGCAAAAAAAGTACTTTTTTCACTTATAGTTAGCTCTAGAATAAAAAGTTGATTTTCTAGAATAATATTTATATGATTTTCCTTGTATCTCGTGCTCATAATGATATCAATACCTTTCACTTGAATACTATATTTTAATTTAAATAATGGGTGATCTACAATTGAAAAATCCCTACAGAAAATTCTACCTTCATTCATTTATGCATTATAATCTACCTTTTAATGTAAATAATGGGTGATTTACAATTGGAAGACCCTTATAGAAAATTCTACCTTCGTTAATTTATGGATGATAATCTATTAATTTTTAGTCAAATACAGACTCTACACTAATTTTGATAAAAATGCGATAATTTTGTTTTTTTAATACTTTATTATATATATATATATATATATATATATATATATATATATATACACACACACACATATATACTCCCTTTTTTAGTTGTATAATGTTGTATAAATAATTCTTTCCTAACAATTTTTTACTTAATCAATGAAAAATAATTAAATAAATATTTATTTATTTATTTTTCTCTTATTTTTCTCACAACATAATTATTAAATAACCGTTAATTATTTAATAATACTTTAGTTACTTTAATGTAGTTACTAGGAGTGGAGTGGTGTCGCTACAAATGAAGATAAAGGAAAGGAATGAGCCACTATTGTATGGATCTTTAAGGGACCTAAAAACAAAAAGGATTTAATATTCACCGCATAAAGGAGAATTTTGTTTCAGAAATAAGCTCATCAACCTCAGGTAGACCAATGAAAGAAGTAGGAGGACATGAAGAAATAAAACCATGTCTACAAGTATGTATGAAGTTACTCCCCAACAAATGGTAGTAGAAAATATCTAGGCTCTCATCGATAATTTCACAGAGAAGGGCCAATCAATTGTACAATAGTGAGCGGTTAACAAAATATACAAGAATAAGAAAAGAATGTGTAGGGAGATCCGGATGGCAACATAGATCGACACTTGTGAGATGGACCATGTTATCTTTAATCTAGGATCATATTCTAATGTTATACCTAAGCACACATGGAAGCTCATGGGAGAACTGAAGTTGGAATGGTCTATCATCCAAGTGCTCATGGCTAATTAGAAAAATATTATTCATCTAGGAAGGTAGTCAAAATTTGTGATTAGTATCAAAGGTTTTAAGTGATGGGTGTTAAGTGATTGTAGATGACACTCATCCATGATACTTGGATTGGATTGAGCCATTGACATGGATAGTTTTATCAATCTCAAGAAAATATGAACGGAATTTGAAAGCAATGGAGTTAAGGTCATCATTGTTCTAGATCCTCTAGAAGGAAAAAGACACAGTACGTTGAAAATATTGATCAAATCTATAAACTGACCTTTCTGGGTACTATTGGAAAAATATTCTAAAGTATGATTTCATCATTGCACCCATGACTAAGTTACTCGAAAAAGGTGCTGCATTCTGTTGGAATGATTAATGTGAGAGGAGATTGCAGTTATTGAGGGACCACACGAAAGATACTACTCGATATTCTTTGAATTACATGTGCTCAATAAGCCTTGTGTTGGGGAACACTTTGCAGATGGTTATTAATCTTTCGAATAGGTGCGAAAACACATGTGTGATAGCTAACAACACATGTGTGATAGCTATGCGAGAAATTTGACTAGGTCACACAAGTGTCAAAAAGTAGTCATTGGAAAAGTAAATCTAGAAAAGACAACTTTATTACATTTTATGAGAGTTTCTAGACTGCATTTAATGAAATTATTTTACAAAATTTGGGATTTTTTTGTCATTTATGGAGACACATTAATAAAGAAAAAGTCATTGACGATGGTCCACAAGTATAAATATACCATAAGGGGTCGCAATAGCTCCATTTGCTTTCCGAGTGAATTATTTGCGTTGAGCTAGCTCATTGTTATTTCCTACACGGTGTCTATGCCTGGTTTGGATCGAGGATTCGAACTTAGCAGGGTTGGGATATGCCACAAGACCTCGTGATGACCTGGTGATGACAGTGTTGCACCCAATGTTCCAATTGTTCAAACATTTGGGCCTTCCAAATATAAGAAGGGACAATATTCTGCAATGCGAAAATCATCGAGGCAGAAGACCCCAAAGCCTCACTCTATTAAAAATAAGAATATGAAAAGGCCAAAGTGCTAGGTCCCTTATACCATTTTTGAAGGAGAGGAGGATTTGGTCCAAGTGGCCCCTTTTTCGGGGCTGCTATGTTATGTTGCACAGTCCAAACAATCTCTCATCATTCCCAAATACCTTTGAAAGGTGCATTCAAGTATTCAAATTCCCCTAATATCTGAACATGTCCCAATGGAAGGTTACATGTTCCCTAAAATTCAAAAACTCATATTAAATGATTGGGACATTGAAGATGTCCAGAAATTTTGAGAGCCCATTGTGAACCTCTAGCCAAAAATAAGGCTATTGGGTCTGTTAGCTCCCGATCTAGACCTCAGGCTTAAAAAGGAAAATTAGGGCAACATATAAACCATGCTCAACCTTGTAGCTAGCCCTAAAAGGTCAGGAGAGGGCTCTCTCCGTGAAAGGATATTCAACAAAGTACAATTATGAAATTCATTTTAGGCTAGTAATAATAATGGGAAAAATTTTAATGAAATGAATGGAATTTTTTAGGGATGTGCGGGACAAATGGGATAGTTTGAAACTGGGGAATTAAATCAAGACACGGGGTATTTCATGGGGCAAGGTAGGCAGGAAATTTTAGAAATTAAGTTTAAATAAGGATGGGATGGAAATACTGGTGAGGAGCCGAAAAGGGCATAGAAGATGGATTATTTTCAAACAGAAGAAAAACACAGAGTATTGAATGATTTCCCAAGGCGGAGCATTAATAATGGATTCTACCTTTATATCTTCAAAGCATTCAAAAGAGATGTTTATGAATGAATGGCACACATAATGGTTTACATATGAACACAAAGGAGAGAACAAATGCTAAATTTCATATCACATGGATCCCACAAATTAGAGTTGCGTCGCTTATTAATTCCCTGTCCAAAACTATTTACAATGGAGCGCAGAGTGTTCTCCTTAATTTCCACACTATTCCCCTACTTACTAATTTATAGACTGCTTTATAAATGATTTACAATTACATTAAATAGACTAGATTTCTGGGAACATAGATCCACAGAAAAAGGAGCTGTTTTAACAGCTGAAGAACTGAAATCCAAATATGGGCAAGAAACCAAAAGACTACCGTTGAAAAGAAGGGACAATAATACATTTCGGGACATCTAAAAATTTTGTTGCTACATTTGCTTTAAATTAAGGAGAAGAAAAAATAAAATGATTTTGTGCTTCATAATTAGCTCTTGTCCCTTTGATTGTTGCTTTCCATTGTTTGTTTGAAGAAAACTGACTTCTTAATAAAATCCTTTTGAGATAAAATAAAATGAAATTATGCATTTAGTGAAGGGAGGAATTCATTTTTGAATGGAAGGAGCAAAGGGAAAGGAGGTGGGGTCCTCATTGCAATTGGAATCGGAGGGGAGGGAGGGGATGCAACATATAATAAAACATTTAAAAATACATGTTTGCGATGGTGTCATTGCAATCGGGATCAGAGGAATGGGGAAGATGTATTTCAATGAGGGTAAAAATCTTCTGATGCGGTTGGAAAGGCCCGATGGGTAATGCAATAAAAGAGTAGGGAAATCCCTTTAGAATAAACGAAAAATGATTTTTCACTTTATATAAAAGGGAAGAATGATTTTTATTGAAAGGGTGGAGGGCTTAAGGTGGGAACGGGGTATGAATCACAATCGGAATCGGGAGATTGGGGCGGGCGCATTACATGATAAAACTTCACCGATGCAATTGGGGTGAGGCGATGGGGAAAACCTTTGTATAAATGAAATTAAAAAAAAATTGATTTTAACAAAGGGAAAGGCCCTTTTACTATGAATGGGCGAAGGTTTATGTGGTGGGCCCGAGGGTTAATCGGCATTGGGAGAGAGCAGATAATAAAGATATGGCGCAAAGGGATTTCACCGATTGCGATGGAGCGATTTGACTGTGGGCTGTCCGATCGAATGGGTAGATCGATGGCGGAGGGGTAATTGGGAGTTTGCAATCGGAAGGGGTCAATCAAAAACGTCGATGAAGTATTGGCCATCGGATTGGATGAGTAGATCGACGGACAGGATAACACTGGGCGGGGCCAAAAAAATTGCATCGGAGTTTTTTACCATGGGCCAATCGGGGCACACAGTTTAAATGTTGAGATGTGATCGGAAAGGGTTTGGAACGGTGGGGTTTTATAATAAAAAAACTTTAAATTTTATCACAAGATTTTAAAAGGGATGGAGGGGAAGTGGTCTGGAACGGAGGGGAATTTATATATATATAATTTATCATAAATTTTATGGGTAATGGAGGGGAAGTGGTTATTAAATCGAATGGGATTTATAATAACAAAATTTATAATGTTATTATAAGGTTTTAAAGGGAAATGAGGGGAGGTGGTTTGTTTAAATCGCATCGAACTTATATAAGACTTTTTTCAATGCGATTATGTAATCGGAAGGGGAAAAATGGATTTATTAAAGAAAATATTAAACATTAATAACATAAATTTTAAGGGAAAGGTGGGAAAAAGGGGAAGGTTTAGGGTATATATGACTTTATTCACTCAGACATAAATTTCGATCGAGAAGTCAGTTTTAAGAGTGAAATATACTGTTCGAAAGCTCTTTCCGGGCTCTTTCTGCTCATCATACTTAGAAGATGAAAATGATAAAGGAAATTTCTCTGAAAGGTAGGGTGATGACTTTGTGGATATAATAGATTCTGAAATGTGACTTATTACATATGCTGACTTAAAATTACATAATAAATGATGATAAAGGCAAAGTATAATGTTTTCACCTCAAAACATGGTTTTGAGTTGAAAATTACATCAAGCTGAATAAAACATTTCTTTGATCTTCTCGAGGTGCTATGACTTTGAGTTTATTGATTTCCTCATGACGTTGTTGATATTTATTGACACTTGACTCATTAATTTGACCATGATGAGACCCTAGAACCTAATGGGACCAACCCTATGACCTAATAATATGATTTGAAGAGGAAAAGAGTGACTCATGACTAAAGACCATAGAGGGAAAACTAATGAAAATCACGCCATCAATGAATCCATGACCTAACGAAATGGTGAAATTTATTGGTATGGGACTCCTAATATGCAAATGCAAAAGAGAAATTTTGATCAACGATGGAAGTATGACTAGACCGAAACTAACATTGGCTCCAATGGGGATGGTACCTCCTTGGAGGTGACAAGAACTACCGTAGACCAAGTAGCCTAATCCATTGGCCATGGAGTCAAAAATAATGAAAGACGACACAATGCAAACCGACTCGACTCAAGACTAAGACTAAAAAAATGAAATAAAAACTAAATCATACACATATCATTAAAGTTTTATAGCCTTCACCTCGAGCCCCCAAACTCAGATGATTTGTGTACTTTAACTTTGACCAAAATAACATGATATATACAATGATGGTGACATATTTCCTGATCCATTATTTTCCAAAATTGGTAGTGCTTCAAAAGCCTACCATTCTACTGTCTCCTCCGGGAAATCTTGACCATCCATTTCTAAAAATAAGAAAGCATTCTGTCCCCCTGTATCTTTGAATTCCTATATGTTCCTTTCCACGAGGTTGTCAAATTTACCGTTCTTTCCTTTGTCCTCATTTCTTGCATCCCATATCAATACTACATCATCCAACTAAAACTTTTTACGCTTTGGTAATTCGATCATAGATCTTCTTTATCTTCTCCTACAAGCTGAATAGCGTTTTGTGACACTTCCTCTCTTGTTTGTCGAAGGTGGATCATATGATTGATTCTTTGCTAATTGTCATAGTCTTCAATACCAACTTCTTGCAATAATGCGATAGTTCGGAACTGTAAGTGATGTAGGAAAGACAACATCGGTACCATAAACCAATTCAAAAGGTGACATACCTATGGATTTCTTACTCGCTAACTCTATCACGCTCACAATGCATTGATGAGCTTTCGATGTCGGTTTCTTTTGTTTGCCTCCGACATTTTCTTGATTATATTTATCCGAGATTTTTTCAATGATTCCGTGAGGTCGTTACCTTGTGGATAGTATGTTGTTGAATGGCCTAGCACGATATTGTATTTTTCACAAAAAATCGACCATCTTATTAGATACGAACATTGTTGCATTATCCGTTATAATTTTGTGAGGGCATCCAAAACGAGATAAAATATTCGATTCTAGGAATTGAATAATTACTGTATTAGTTGCCCCTTCTTGGACAACCTCGATCCATTTAGTAAAGTAATATGTACCCTGTTAGGATCCATCGATGCTACGTTGATGATGCGGGGTTGATTTCTCCTACGAAATCGAGTCCCCACTCGTCGAAAAGGGAGCATTTCTCGAATCGGTTTCAAAGGAAGAGGCAACAATTTCTTCTTCCCTTGAAAAATTTAACATTCATGACAACTCATCAACTGTTTTATATTAATGCGAAAATAAAGTGGGCCAATAATGACCACCACAATCACCTTTATGAAAATCATGCATTACCTTCCGAGCCTCTTCTTCAACCAAACAATTGAGCAGAACACCCCACAGGGTCTTTCCAATAAAGAGCACTATTTAAAATACAATATTTAGTAGACTTAACTTTTTAGCAATATAAATTTTCTTTTAGACATACACTGGAGGTGGTGAAATATCTTTGAAGAACATAAAAAATATATGAATACCATGGGGATTGTAGGAAAATATCTAAAAAGCTGCAACAAAAAAACCCTTCACTTCATTTTCTGCCATTACTGTTATGAGGTTTATATCCAGGGGCACGCGATTTGATAGGGCCATTAATTTTTCCAAGCCTTGGCCTTTGATCAACTTCATGGGTTTGATCTACAAATCGTACTCCAACATAGTTTGCTATCCACTTACCTCTTTGACCTTCTCAATCGGTTTGCATCAACACATCCTTCAACGATGCATTAGGGACATATGCTATAGTATGTGAATGTAGAATATAGACCCTAAAATCATTCAATGCCTTTATAAGAGCCAATGCTTGTTTTTCAATAATATTATACCTCTAAGCAACATCTCTAATATTCCTACAAAAGAAGGCAATTTGATTTTCAATCCGATCTCTCTTTTGCATCAAAAAAAATAGCCATAGTATGCTATGAAGCAAATGAAAAAAAATAATAAAGTCTTGAGTGTAGTTAGGATTGATCAAGACTGGGGCATTGGACAAAGAAAAATTTACCATATTAAATGACTTGATAGCATCCTCACTCCATTTTATAGTGTTGTCTTTCTTCAACATGTTAGTCATTTCTCTTGTATGTTCAACCAAATTGGGTATAAATGCTGTGCAAGAATTTCATCTTACCATTGAATGCTTGAATTTCCTTTTTGTTTCGTGGAAGATCTATGTGTTGAATTGCCTCCACTCTAGATGGATCGATACGGATACCATCTTTAGAGATGATATGCCCTAGAAACTTGCCTTCATCTATAACAAAGAGACTCTTTTTTTGGATTGAGAGAAATCCCAAAATTTTCGCATCGTTGAAAAACAACTCTCAAATGGTGCAAATGCTAATCATCGAACCGAGAAAACATTGTTATATCATCAAAATAAACAACAATAAAAACATCTTTTTCATTGGCAAAAGAAACATTGTCCATTGCTCGCTGGAAAGTATCTCCAACATTCTTCGGTCCAAATGGAATTTTGGCATACGGAAGGTTCCAGAGGGTGTTGTGAAGGCATTTTTTATCTTGGTATTTCACATGCATCAAGATCCGATTGTAGCCTAAGTAGCCATCAAGTAGTGACATCCTAGATGCTCCAACTACGCTACGAAGAATATGGTCCATCTTCGGAAGTGGATAATTATCCTTTAAGGATGCCTTATTCAAATTCCAAAAAATCTATGCACAATATTATCTCTCCTATCTTCTTACGTACCGAGGACCAAATTTTAAATCCGATCGGAAAATCTAATTGGGACTATGATACTAGCTTTATACAATATATTTACCTCTTTTTTCAATGGATGGCGGTAGCTTCGGATTGATTCTTCTGCAGCTTCTGTCTAAATGGCTTCGATCCGGCTTGATGGGAATAATATGCTTGGATTATGTCCTTGTCATACACCTTCAAATTTGAATAATCCCAGGCAAACACATCAGAAAAATTCGGGAAGCAATTTAACGTACTTTTCCTTTACCTCGGGGGACAATGCCTTTGACAACTTCACAAACTTGGGCTTGTCAGGGTGTTCCAAGATTCACATCTTCAACTCCTTTCTCGGTAGGCACCAAGCTTGGTTTCTTTGCAACATCATCTTGATCAAAAATCTCCTTTAAAGGTATGAGACCTCTAGGAATTACATTGTCTTTCAGACTGCAATATGTCCATATGATTTGACTCAATTTCTTGATCATCAACCTCATAGTCACCTTCTATGGGAGTATCTTTGAATTTTCCATCACTCTACAAAAAGGCATTGATTTCATTGTCATCCCAAAACACTTTCCAATACCTCAAAGCTGTTAGG
Source organism: Pinus albicaulis (assembly GCA_034641835.2). Taxonomy (NCBI): domain Eukaryota; kingdom Viridiplantae; phylum Streptophyta; class Pinopsida; order Pinales; family Pinaceae; genus Pinus; species Pinus albicaulis. The sequence goes on along the minus strand of CM076579.1, from coordinate 327,145,472 downwards.
AACAACGGGCCTATGTTGGACATAGATCTCGAGCTTGTTGCTAGATTTCATTGGAATCTTCAAGTTGCTTGTTGTAGCGGCAAGAGAATCGAGCAATAATGTTCTTCATCCTAGGTACTACGATCAAAGTGTACTCGGGAAATTTCTTCAAGATGTCCAGGGACTAAATTTCGTATGCCTCCGAATCTCGGATGCTTTGCTTGGTACTATCCTTTGACTGTTTGATTATCAACTCCGAATATCCATATACGAAATCCATTTTTGCATTTAGTTTCTTCAAAATCTTCGGACTTGCAATCGAGCTTCATACTCGCTTCATTGTTAGAGCATTCAAAATCCAACTTATAAACACATACTCTAACATTACTAGGAGTCTTTTCATGCTATAAAACAGAGCTCTGAATCCATATTCCTATACCGAGCTCCATCCTTACCAACAACTCCATCAAATTCCATGCTCTAAAGGCCTTCTTCTTCTTCTTGTAGATGCTTTGAAATTTTGTTTCTTTCTCTTCTTTGTCTTGGGCTGATTTACGGGTCTGTTCATTGTCTTTTTTATCGCTTTGGTAGAGCGGGGAGGCTCGGGAGTGCTTGCTCGCTTTATCTTTTTTTCCTATTTGAGGACTTCCCTAAAATTCTACTGAAATTTCGGGTATTTCAACTACTTGTACTAACCGAACATTTTCATCATTCAAACCACCATCCGAATATAATACAAAGGACTCTAAATCTTTGTTGATCGCATTAATGGGATGATTTCGGCTTCTTCTTGCTAGTGATCATATATTTCATTTTTTTCTCCCTATATAGTTTTCTCAAGCGGCCAAACACGGAAATGGTGGCATAAGAGAAGTCAAGTCTGCATGGTTCCCTTAAGTTTTGCACCCCAAGACTCGGATAGAAGCATTCCAAACCTGTCTGGAACATCATCGACAAATACATCCATCAAAACATTCTTGGTACAGGGATTTGATCTAAAGACACTACCAAGTCTTTGAGAAGACCAATACAATGGACCCTACTCGATTCAAAGGAATACAAATCATGGTATTTTCGAGTAATATCAAGTCCTAACTTCTCCATGATGGATTTGGGCATAAAATTATGTGAGGATTCGGAGTGCAACATAGAATTATGCAAGATGAACTTATGTGCTCTAAGACTCGGGTAAAAGGGAGGGACTTCACTTTCTTCGATTGATCTTCGATTCTTTGGACAAAAAAATGAGTTATGGATAGTCATCTTCTACATTCACCATATCTAAAAGCAGATTCTATTTACAAAATTCTAGACACACGACTTTTTATAAGCACTATTTTTTTACCAACTTAGTCAAGGGCATAGACACTTTCGGTTTAGAAATTTCATTTTCTAAATTAAAAGAAGGAGATTTTTCTAACTCTTTGATGGGAGGGTATTTCTTCTCTATTTGCTCCTTTTTTTGTGCTCTCTTGGTTCTTTTCGACATTTGTATTAATCGGCTGAAGGTGTTTCTTTGGAAGAAGGATCGGTGGCTCTTTTCCTTTCTTTTGAGAATTGTTCTTCATCCGGATCTCTTTTCTCTTATGAATGGGACTAATGCGAACATCTACTGTTCCTCAAGGAATACTTCTTCTGTTGGGGCTGATAAAGCGTTCATGTATCCTCTTTGGTAGTCATCGGACTCATCTTCTAAAAATGGATTATTAGCCAAAATGAAATTTTCATCCCTTTGAATGTCTGCGATCCTCGTATATTCCTCGTCTTCTATGAGAAATATGGGTGCACCATCGGTTGTGAAGAAGTGATTGGCTTCAATCAAAGGATCATCATCATCATCTCTTTTTGTTCCTTGAACGTAGTTCTGTTGTAATGGAGTTCGATTTACTACTATGGTGGCACTTGGTCCCTGCATTCTCTATTCCCTCTGTTTAATTCTAAATTGTGGCTATTGTCCTCTCGAAATTCGGATTCGTAATTTAAGGTTCAGGTCTATCCGAAATGGTTAATCAATCAACCATCTTTTCCACCATCCAAATCAAGGTGTCCATCTTACTGTGTGAAGGAGAGGCTTCTTCTTTCATTGTGACTCTCTTTTTCGGCTCTAGTTCATGCTCTTTTGGCTAGCGAGATTAGCTTCTACACTTATAGCTATCTTTTGCATGTCTTCAAGCATAGTGGGATCTCTTTATCGTAGCTGATATGCCATATTGGCATCGAAACCATCCGGGAAATTTAGCGGGGGCTAATCCCATAGGAGGTTTCACGTTAGCCTAAATAGCATTATATACGAGCGGTGAAACTTAAACAATAATCCCGTACGATTTCACCCACATTTATTTTAATATTCTCATACTCGAGACAAAATTTGGAGTGGGTTTTTATTTACCTCCCACCGAGTATAAAAAATGTGTGTATAACTCCCTGTAAAGTGTGAATAGAGCCTACTGGTAAGGTTCCCGAACCACTTTTTAACTTCACCTCAAAAGATTTGGACAAAAAAACCTTGTAGTTACATTCTCTCGCCTCTACCTCATGAAGATCAAAAAATTCATTCATCTTATCAACATCTGTCTTTCGGGTTGTGATGCTTTGAGTGGCATCAAAGATGGGAACTTTAATTTGATAATCGGTAGGCATATCATTCAGAACTTGATTTAAAACCATGGGTGTGTACTAGAGCATCCATGACTCTAGGAGGATTTACAACAATGTTTGTAGTACAAGGATCCAAAGGAGGTGTTGATGGAGGAGATGATAACCGAGATTTGACTGATGGGAATGCTAATGAATTAGGAGGAGGGAATGTTGTTCTTGATGACTCTAAAGGTTTGGGGATATTAGTTACGGTGATAGATGACTAAGGGGAATTCAAAATGTAGTCATCAATTGAGGAATTTTCCCTTTGAACTTCAATATCTACAAGGAATTCTGGATCTAAAACTATGTCTTCAAGTGCAATTTCAAACTTATTTCTAAACAAAGAAAGCTCAAAACTCTCATCAAAATAAATATCTTCTACAAATAACCCAGTCACTGGGCCAAGTATGGGATCTAAAGATAGGTCTAAGACTTAGTGATCCTTCTTGCCTTCGACGATTCTTGGGATAAGATTAGGATTCCCAAACACGGGGGGAGGGTTTAGATCTGGATTAGCCCTTGTATATCTTCTTGAAGCCGGTGTGGTTAAATTTCAAGCTTGTACAAAATTTATTTCGGCGTGGCGAGACTTTGAACATGATCTTCCGGAATCCGGGGAATGTACTAGGAAAATATTGTCTGGGGTGATCTGTCTTTATGCTTTGATACCAAAAAATATATTATGATCTGTGGAAGAATGAGAGCTTGTAATTATATTCCTTTCTAACAACAATTTAATAATTTTCGCCTTCTCAAACAAATGTTTAAAGGTTAACGCGATATAGGGGGAGCAGATTAAACACTTAGGCGAACCTTACATCCAGTTGTGATATCAAATTATAACAATGGAATGATCCTTTTTTTTAAAAACACCAACCTTCAAACTTTATACCATGAAATTCTTTTATTCTACCAATGCGACATAGATTTCATTCAACGGGGGCCCACGCATCTATATTTCACTTTTTTTATGAATTAAATAAACATATAATAATTCAAAATCCACCATATCATACCTCGATTATCACTTGTGCACTTCACTACGTGATTACCGTCGGATCTAACACTTTCCAAATTGGATGATCCTCGTCAATTTCACGTTTTTTCAAAGGCCGAGGTTTAACACTTGAACGTTGCGAGATATGGGTAGTATTGGGGAGATGACGTGCCCTTATATTACTAGATCATGTTTTTTTGGCGTGGTTTTTCTCCGAGCCAAAAGTGGCGCGATGAAGGCGGTATTGGTTTCCAAAACCCGCTGGTGGTAAATGAACTTCACTTTAACTATGGTTTGGCACTTTAACTCCTTGTATTAAATAAAAAAGCTGGGTCCCACTTAATATTACTCTACCCGACTAAAGAATAAAGCTTTTTTTAATTCAACTACGAGCTTTCAAAAGGTTCGTTACGTTTAATATAACCCGAGTTTCACCTCGGACAGAGTTCTCAATACTCTTTATTTCACATGGAACTTGACTATGACTTTTCTTTGAAAACACATCCCAAGTGTCGAGAATATAAGCTCGAAAGACGGATCACATCGTGTCCCTAGTATGGTCACCGAGAGATGTTAGCTCCCGATCTAGACCTCACGAGTGAAAAAGGAAAATCAAGGCAACATCTAAACCACGCTCAACCTTGTAGCTAGCCCTATAAGGTCAAGAGAGGGCTCTCTCCATGAAAGGATATTCAACAAAGTACAATTATGGAACTGATTTTAGGGTAGGTATAATAATGGGAAATTTTTTTAATGAAATGAATGAAAATTTTCGGGGATGTGTGGGACAAATGGGACGGTTGAAAATATCAAATTTAATCAAGACACAGGGGTATTTCATGGGGCAAGGTAGGCAGGAAATTTTATCAATTAAGTTTAAATAAGGATGGGATGGAAATACTTGGTGAGCATACGCAAAGGGCATAGAAGATGGATCCTTTTCAAAGAAAAGAGAAACACAAAGTATTGAATGATTTCCCAAGCCAAAGCATTAATAATGGATTCTACCTTTCCATCCCCGAAAGCATTCAAAATAGATGTTTATGAATGAATGACACACATAACCAGTTTACATATGAACACAAAGGAGACAACAAATGCTAAATTTCATACCGCATGGATCCCACAAATTAGAGTGCATCTCTTATTAATTCAGTGTCCAAAAGCTGTTTACAATGGAGCGAGAGATCATTCTCCTTAATTTCCACAACTTACTTGATTTACTGATTGCTTTACAAATGATTTACAATTACATTAAATAGACAAGATTCGTGGGAACATAGATCCACGGAAAAATGAGCTATTTTAACGACTAAAGAACTGAAATCCAAATATGGGCAAAAAAACCAAGAGACTGCCCCTCGAAAAGAAGGGACAAGTAATACATTTTGGGACATCTAAAAATTTTGTTGTTACATTTGCTTTAAACCGAGGAGAAGACAAACCGAAATGATTTTGTGCTTCATAATTAGCTCTCGGCCCTTTGATTGTTTCTTTCCATTATTTGTTTGAAGAAAACTAACTTTTTAATAAAATGCTTTTGACATAAAATAAAATGAAATTGTGCCTTTAGTGAAGGGAGGAAAACATTTTTTGAATGGAAGGAGCAAAGGGAAGGGTGGGGTCCGCATTGCAATCGGAATCGAGAGGGAAGGGAGGGGATGCAACATATAATAAAACATTTAAAAATACATGTTTTTTGATGATGTCATCGCAATCGGGATCAAAGCAATGGGGGAAGACGTATTTGAACAACGGTAAAAATCTTGCAATGCGATTGGAAAGGCCGGATGGGTAATGCAATTAGAGAGTAGGGGAAATCCCTTTAGAATAAACAAAAAAATGATTTTTCACTTAACATAAAAAGGGAAGAATGATTTTTATTTAAAGGGCGGAGGGCTTAAGGTGGGATCGGGGTATGAATGACAATCGGAATCGGGAGATCGGGGCGGGCACATTACATGATAAAACTTCACCAATGTGATTGGGGCGAGGTGATGGGGAAAACCTTTGTCTAATTGAAATAAAACAAGATTTTATTTTAACAAAGGGAAAGGCCCTTTTATTATGAATGGGCGGAGGTTTATGTGGTGGGCACGAGGGTCAATCGGCATCGGGAGTGAACGGAGACAAAATATATGGCGCAAAGGGATTTCACCAGATTATGATGGCGCGATTTGAGTCGTGGGTCATCCGATCGAATGGGCGGATCGACGGTGGACGGGTAATCGGGGAGTTCGCAATCGGGAGGGGTCAATCAAAAACACCGATGAAGTATGGGCCGTTAGATCGGATGAGCGGATCGACGACTAGGATAACATCGGGCGGGGGCCAATAAAATCGCATCGAGTTTTTTTACCATGGGCCAATCGGGGCGTACCATTTAAATGTTGTGATGCGTTCGAAAAGGGTTTGGAACGACGGGGGTTTTATAATATAAAAGCTTTAAATTTTATCATAATATTTTAAAAGGGATGGAGGGGAAGTGGTTTGGAATGGCGAGAAATTTATATATATATATATATAAACTTTATCATAAAGTTTAAGGGTAATGGAGGGGAAGTGGTTATTAAATCGAATGGGATTTAGAATAAAAAAACTTTATAATGTTATTATAAGGTTTTAAAGGGACATGAGGGGAAGTGGTTTGTTTTGATCACATCGGACTTATATAAGACTTTTCACAATGCAATTATGTAATCGGAAGGGGAAAAAAGGGATTTATTAAAGAAAATATGAAACTTTAATAACATAAAGTTTGAGGGAAAGGTGGGAAAAACGGGGAAGGTTTAGGGTATAGAGGACTTTATTCACTCGGGGGATAAATTTCGATCCAAAAGTCGAGTTTGGAGAGTGCAATATCTTTCGTTAGAAATCTCTTTCTAGGCTCTTTCTACTGATCATGCTTAGAATATGAAAATGATGTGTGAAATTTCTCCGAAAGGTAGGGTGATGACTTTGTGGAGATAAAAGCTTCGAAATGTGACTTATTACATATGCTTGACATAAAATTACATAATAAATGATGATAAAGGAAAAGTATCATGTTTTCACCTCAAAACATGGTTTTGAGGTGAAAATTACATCAAGTCTGAATAAAAAAATTTCTTTGATCTTCGGAGGTCTCTGTGACTTTGAGTTTATTCATTTCCTCATGACCTTGCTGATATTTATTGACACTTGACTCATTAATTTTACCATGATGTGACCCTAGAACCTAGTGAGACCAACCCTATGACTTAATAATATGATTTTAAGAGAAAAAGAGTGACTATTGAATAAATACCATATCGAGGAGAATCAACAAGTTTTCGCATGAAAGAAAAGCCGATGAAAATCACTTGTCATCAATGAATCCATGACCTAAGGGAATGGTGAAATTTATTGGTATGGGACTCCTAGTATGCAAATGCAAAAGAGCAATTTTGATCACCGATGGCAATATGACTAGGCGAGTATCCGCACATGGATGGCATGCTAAAGATACTCAAGATCCCTCATCTTGGGCGCAACCCCATTTATGATATATAGGTCACACATTTTCTCTTATTAGTACATAATGATGTGTTGTGGATGGGATAGTCCATCCCTATTTATGTTGCATTGATCCATAATATCATAGGGCTACCCTGCTAAAGGAGCCAAACCTATTGTTGATTTTTGTGTTGGGTCTGCAAAAGGATGACATGCTAAACTTACTCAAGATCCCTCATTTTGGGCACAACCCCATTAATGATATATAGGTCACACATTTTCTCGTATTAGTGGGATAATGCATCCCTATTTATGTTGCATTGATCCATAGGATCATCGGGCTAAAGGAGCTAGCTAAACCTATTTGTTGATTTCGGTGGTAAGGCTGAGCACAAAAACCGCCTCACATCAAATCAAATCAAGAAGAAATATCAAGTCACATGGAGGGAAAGTGACTTAACAACTTGGTTAAAGGAAATGTAACCTTCATATTCCTTCTTATTCTATTTTTTAGCACTTCGGATGTTTTATGTCTATATATAAAATGGTCACTTGGGTTTTAAACTATTTATCATTAACATTATAATTGAGATATTAAAATATTTTTTTCCAATTTCTAAAATTATTATTCAAACAAAATATGTTTTTTTTAATGCCCATTGATTATTATTTTTAAGAAAGTAGTTGTTAGTTTTATTTCTCTTTGTTTTAGAATAAAAGAAAATAAAATAATAGAGACTTCTATTCTATGTAGAATAAAAGAAAATAATATTAGTGATAAGGGTTGAAATTGAGGAAGCTACTATTGAGGAAAAAAAATCATAGATGTTGTTTTTTTTTATGGCCATCTTCTATAGCTTATTGTCTCTCCTAATAATTTCAATGAGATTTGAGAGAAAAAAAATCTAATACACAATTAAGATGTAAAAAAAAACCCTTTACTCTATAACTTCATAAACATTAAAATGTTTCCTTTAAGAAAAAAAATACATAATTATATAATATAGTATTTAAAGACAAAGAAAACAAAATTGCATCTCAAGATTTCGGAGGGGATTAATCAAAACATTAAATATTGGAGAAAATATGTTGGATGCCAAAATAACAACCTCATGAGAAGAAGATTCTAAAAACCAAAATCAACATGATTAAAACTTACAAATAGTTATAATACCAACTTTTATGAAGAAGAAAATTACTTACTAATAGATTTAATAACTTAACATTTATTTATTTTTTAAATAAATATAATTTACTTGTCTTTTCAAATTCATTTATGGTGCAAATAGAAATATGAGAAGAAAAAGATAAAAAAAAGGAAAAAAACTCTATATTTACCTTGTAAACAATGATAAATTGAAACAAATGTTTCACTAGAGTTCGGTGAAAGAAAGGTTTAATTTGAGTATGTTTAAGTAGGTTTAGCAAGAAGTATATTTTGGTCTAGTTTTACTTGAAAAAATATAGATTGTAGTTTTTCTAAACTAAACAATTTATTATAGAAAATATTGTTGTGATTTTTGTGGGTTTAGGTTTACCATGAAAAAAAGTTTGGTGGCTAAAATGTATGGATTTTAAAGTGGGATCTTTATTGTTTCATTGCATTTACTCTTCAATTTTCTTAGTGTATTTTCTTAATGATATTTGGGAGAGTGTTAAAATACTATCATAAAACATTGGAAGTAATTAGAGGTAATTATGGGTTAAATTGTGATTTCCTATTGGAACTAGAAAACAACCATTTACTGAAGCATTTGAAATTGCATGGAAATATCTATATGGGTCCACATTAATGAAAAAATAAGTTGATTTCCTTAGGTTTATTTCCTCAAAAATACTTGTCATCCCAATTATAGGAAAGAACTTGAAGTTCACATTGAACCATTTATATAAAATTTGGCTAGAAATGAAGAAGGGGTAGAGATGGATTTTATTAAACAAAATTGACATGCAACAAGCAATGAATGAGGATCTAATTTAGGAGTGTCCAACTAACTAGTTAGGGCTTATATCTAAACTCTCTTTTATTTTCTATTTTAGGTCATGATAAAATAACACTTGAAAATTGTAACACATAAAAGGTATGTTACCCTCACCAATTACTCAAAAAAATACATGGATTCAATCACTCCAATGTGTTGGAAAATCATAGTAGAAACTCAAATAAAATTTGAAACTTTAAAATGGTAAAAGGCCTTCACAACTTAGTTAAAGATATTTTAAGGTTGAGATTCCTTCTTATGCCATTTTTTAACACTTCCAATGTTTCATGTCTACATATAAAATTCTCACTTAGATTTCCAACTATTTATTATTAACATTATAGTTGAAATATTATATTTCATCATTTCAACTTTCAATGTCTTTTTTTGAAATTTTAAAATTATGCTTCAACCAAAGATAAGTTTTTTTCAATATCCACTAATTTTTTTTAACAAACTGGTTGCTAGTTTTATTTTTCTCTCATTTTAGAATAAAATATTAGAGGCCTCTATTCTATGTAGAATAAAAGAAAATAATATTTGTTATAGGGTTTTAAATGGAGGAAACTACTCCCTGAGAAAAAAAAACCAAACATATTGTCTTTTTACAGCTATCTACTCCAAATAATTTCCATGAGATTTGAGAAAGAAAAATAGGTGTCTACTATAAAATTAAGAGTTGAAAAACACACCCCTTACTTTATAATGTTATAAACATTATAAAGTTTTTTTTTAAACAAAAAAATACATATCTATATAGATAAAGTATTTAAAGAGAGAAAACAAAATTGCACCTCAATATTAAGGAGGAGATTACTTAAAACATAAAATATTTCAGGAAATATGTTGGACTCCCAAATAACACCCTCATGAAAAGAAGATTGTAAAAGACAAAATCAACAAGATAATTACTTAGAAATATGTATAATAACTTAAAGTTTGTTAACTAGATGATTACTTAGAAATAGACATAATAACTTAACATTTATTTTTGTTTAAATAAATAGCATTTACTTGTCTTTTCAAAAGAATTTGTGTTTTCAAATTCATTTATTATCCAAATAGAAATACTAGAAGAAAAAATAAAAAAGACAAAAGTTGTGTATTTAGTTTATAAACAATGATAAATGGAAAACAGTAATATATATTAACTGAAAGCTGACTTTAATAAACAGTAATAAATGGAAAACTGACTTTAATCTATTAACTTATTAAAAAATAATACATAAATTTAATATATTTATTACAGTACAAATTAATATAAACAAAATAACACATAATATTAGAATATCCATTATAAAAAAAATACATGTCATTTAGATTCAAATATCCCTACACTACCTAAATTGAAAAAATTAAAGAGAATGATATTCATATTCATATTACTTAAAAAACTTAAATATTAATATATCTCTAAAAAATACAAATATAAATATATCTTAAAATAAATAAATAAAACAATTAATAAATATTAAAAATTCGTTACAATACAAATCAACCATCCCATAGTACTGATATGTACAAAGATTTAAAAGCTAAACAAAATAAACAAACGCTGATCTAACATATCCAATGCAGACATGAACAAGTGCAGAAGTGCAGTGAAGTGCTACTAGTACATGAGTTTGAAAATTTTGAAAAGAAAAGTCTTAGCTTCGCAAATACGGTGAAGTATATAAAATTAGTATAAAAGGAACTGTAAGACAGTTTGGTTCAAATATTTGAAAAGAAAATTCTTGGCTTCGCAAATACCCAAAGTACGTAAAATTAATATAGAAGCAACTATAAGACAGTTATCGCTGTAGGTATGCTTATAATGTAATGAAGTCTACATCTATATCGATGCTACTGAATTCAACTTTTATAATCCTACTGAATTCACGATTTCTAATGCCCTGACCAGTAAGATTACTCGCATTATAAGCTCAATTATCTCCAAACTGCCTACAGCTCAAGTCCTGCAAAAAATATAAAATGACACGATGCGACAAATGTTATCCAAACAATTTGATATTATACAAAAGAAAATGCAGAAACTTTGAAATCTAAAATGTAATCTATTTGAAACCCTAATCCTAATGGTCACATTGTTCAGCCTATCTATCCACATACTGGTTTCTTATACTTACAGATAGAAAAAACACACTATGAGATTGTCAGTCTGTTAGCTATATTCCATTGCTGACGGTGGTCTTCCGCTTCCTCCATGACCGCCTCCCATTTGAGTCCCACCCTGGTTCTGGTATTGTCTCCAGGCCTGAATATTCTCAAATTCATACTGTGGCCCAATCCCTTGGATCACGGGTGGACTCATTGATTCTTGATTCCGGGCAGGAGGATGAAAGTAGTCTCTCGAGACAATTTTGCCGTTCACCACTTGTATCTCTGGTAGCATGCCCGCTATGTATCCTGGAAATCCTCGTAGTTCAAATCCCACATCAACAAAGTCCACAGTGCTATTGCTCAAACCCTGCACAGGAGTTGTCTTGCCTGCCTGGTTTATTGGTTCTTTTCCTTTGCCCTCGGTCCTGTATGAATTTTGGAATTGGCTCCCACCAGGATCCCCATGCTGGGCATTTATTCCTCTTCTCTTAAAGTTGGAGAGATTAGCGATATTAGTGATACTCCTCTGTAATATTCTCTTTCTTGCAAGAGTCAAAGCGGATAGAATCAATCCATGGGTATTTTCCCATGGTATTGACCCATGGTATTTCTTGTTCGTATTGACCCATCAAGCCTATAAAAAGGGGAACCTACGCATTTAGAGCATTTTGGATTATATATATTATTGTGTTTGGGTTGAGAATTTGGGCTGCCCAGCTCTATTATTGATCCCGGCACGAAAACCCCGTGGTGATGTTTATGTGGTGAATCCATCCGGGACTCACAAGTGGCTTTCACTTTATTATATCGTCAAGGAGTCTGTGCATGCCATTTGTAGGATTTTATGGTCTCGCATGTATTTTAGTTTCACCTGAATAATAATATAAATAAAATGGTTGCATCTCTTGTGTTCTGTTTTTTTTGATGAAATATTGTATTAAATGAGAACACTAAGATGATTTAGATCTATCCAAATTTTTATTGTTTGAAATCTTACGGTGGTATGAGAGTTGTGGTATGAGAGTTGTGCATCCTGCGAGCGTTAGAGTTTTATGCAAGAAACTTCGGCGAAATTTAATTTTCACCCTAGCGAGCATTTCTCACTTTGGTGATATTTATCACCCTAGTTGGATTTTTTATTTTTTTAGTAAATTATTTTATTGGGATATATAAGTGAAGGGAAAATCATTTATAAGTCTATGGGTTAAATTTATGAAAATATTTGAAGGCACGATTGACAAAATCTTCCTATGAAAAAATTAATATATTCGTGTTTGGGTATGGGAGAAGATGGACCGTATTGAATAAATTTTGAAAAATAACCAAAAAATCTTTGATGTACTAGTGAGGCTATATGGTCCTTTAAGTAGCCATATCTCCATAGACCAAAATGATAATCAAAGCAACAACAAAATCTGCAACAAGAATGAAATAAGGAGGAGAGGACTATGCTTTATCCGCAAGGCACCTTGAGCCCTTAGTTATTCATGTCTAGGTGATAAGAAGAAGGCAACAAAGTGAGAACAAAAAGGAGATTACTTCAAATCATGGGGAATCTTTTGTAGATGGGTCTATTGATCTTCAGGGATGGTGAGCAATATCATGACATTATTCACGGAGGCTTGCACCATGACAAAGATTTGGAAGTGCATGAGGAAATTCTACCTAATGCCATTCATGAGGTTGATTCCTATACAATGGAGTTCGTACATCCCGAGGGGATTATCCATGAAGAATATGAACAATCAATTATAGATAAAATGCATCTATGTTCGACGGTTGAAAGGGATGAACATATTTTCTCCATGAGATGAAGAAGACTTGGGAGATTTAAATGAGGATCTAGCCATAGTGAACCAACATGATGAGTATGATCATGAGGAGCAACATGACAAACATAATGTGCAAAATGGACCATTCCTAGAGAGTTGGTCAAAGGCTAAAGTTGAAGATGTGGTTGTTGGGCATCGAGTGCAAACGGATACGAGAGACAGTCAACACGGCACTAGAATTTCCAATAGAAGACTTTCGAGAAAGGATCAAGCATTTCAAGACGAGATCTTATGTTGTTGAAGAAGAAAGTCTAGACGGTTCGAGACATTGCCTTAGAGGAGAACAGAAAAAATTGAGAAACTCATAGGGATATGTGCCGAATCAAAGACCAAGTTGTCTACTATTGAAGAACGACTCAAATCCCTCATAAGGCAACAAGAGGAGTACGATTGGGAGTTCCCGAGCAGCCCTCTACAGAGTACATAGATAAGTCTTGCAACACTACCAAAAACCCACCTTTATACATTGGGAAGTGAAGGGAAGAGTTCTCCAAGCGCATCATGTTGGGTAACCAACTAGAGAAGCACAAATTGAGCATCAAACAATATCAACATAGTAGATTCGCGAGATATTCATCCCTCCCCAAGTATGGATTGTCGAGAGATTATGAGTTGGTATTCTATCGATAGGCTCATTCTTTGGAGGATACTCACAGTCGACGGCATATTGCGGCTTGAGCCCTTTGGTGCGAGTAGTGATAGAGGGCTGAAATGGTACCATAACCCACGGGGTCCCGAGGATTTAGGTGGCATTGGGATGCGGGAGAATCCATTGGGGAAATGATTTTTTGGGATCCGGTAGACTCCGTCTTGTCGGTTCAATGTGAGATTGATTCTTCTTCAAAACCCTGTTTTGAAGAAGAAATCATTAAATGTGTTTTTTGAGAATATGTAATTTGTCAAAATGTTTTTAATTCTTTAGCTCTTCAAATGCCAGCAGTCAATTCGCACTGCTTGAGGACAGCTCCTCTATTCTATATTCAGTCAAATGGAAATCGAATAATATTGGATGGGACACATTTTATCAAGGAAGCTGTAGTTGTTGTATTGGAGATCCAGGAGTTTTTATTGTCCATTCCATGCCTTTTTGCAGAACCTATATTCAAACTGTTTGGCCAAACAACTGCCATTGCTGCTAAGTCAGGACTTCTCTTGAAATGGATGCTTCCCCAACTGTTTGCATTTGCAGTAAATGTATTTGTTCAGAAGTTTTTACATGCACAGAGTTTAGTCTTACCTATAGTTTGGATCTCGGGAGGAGTATTAATCTTGCACCTTATATTCTGTTGGATAACTGCCTTCAAACTAAAACTAGGCCTCATTGGTATTGTCATGACACACAATGTATCGTGCTGGCTTATGACCATCCTTGAGTTTCTTTACATAATGCATTCTGCTTCATGTAAAGCTTCATGGACGGGCTTCAAATTAATTTCATTTCGCCAACTTCCATCATTCTTGAGACTATCTATATTTTCAGCCATAATGGTATTCCTGCAGATATGGTACTATCATATCCTCGTTTTTCTTGCTGGAACATTGAATGATCCAGCAGTTGATATAGATGCACTTTCCATAAGGTAGTTAATCCTGATGCTCCATGACATTGGTTATCAAAGCATTAGTATGATACTTTTGGAGATGATGATACCATTCAACGCAGCCATAAGATGTTCCCTCTTGTTCATAATATTCTCTTTGCAGTGTAAGGGTCTCCAATGAACTTGGTGTTGGGAATGCTGAGACTGTATGCTTTTCAGTTTTTGTTTCGGTCACTACATCTTCAGTCATCAGCATATTCTTTGTAATAGTTTTTCTTCTTTGCAAAAATGTCTTGGGTTATCTCTTCACAAGCAGCTCGACTGTCACAGAAAGAGTCTCAGAGTTGGTTCCATTTCTTACTGCATCTATCCTTCTTAATGGAATACAGGCAGTGCTGTCAGGTGTGGCTATAGGATTTGGTTCACAGTACTATGTTGCTAATGTGAACTTAATTTCCTGTTATATGGTGGTATTTCCGCTAGGCATACTCATATGTTACAAGTTCGGATTGGGGATAATTGGCATCTAGTCTGGGATGATAGCTGGGACTTCACTACAGCGTCTAATTCTGTTATATGCTACATGGAATACAAATTGGAGTGAACAGGCTAGGCAAGCTGCAGACTGTCTACGGGCTTGGAGATCAGACCATATAGTCTCTCCGTGATGGAAATAAGAAAGCTAGGAGGAGATGGAGAAATATGTCACAATGATAGTGAATCTCGTGAAAGTGCACAAGCTTTTTTCATGGCAAGGAGGTCCGATTATTTTACTCCAGATTGAGAACGAGTATGGGAATGAGGAACACTCATTTGGTGAGAAAGGAAAACGTTATGTAAAATGGGCTGCGAGTATGGCAAAAGGACTGGATGCAGGTGTACCTTGTATCATGTGTCAACAAAGTGATGCACCAGGGAATATTATAAATTCATGCAATGGTTTCTACTGCGATGGTTTCAAGCCAAATTCATATCACAAGCCCACTCTTTGGACCGAGGATTGGAATGGATGGTTTTCAGCTTGGGGTGGTCGGGTTCCTTATAGGCCTGTGAAAGACAATGCTTTTGCAGTAGCTCGACTTTTTCAACGTGGTGGCAGCTTTCACAATTACTACATGTATTTTGGAGGGACAAACTTTGGCCACAAATTGATGCTCCAATTGATGAATATGAACAGATATTCATCCCCAACTCAGACTGAGATAATGAACAGTCTAGACCTGACTGTCGCTCAGTTCTCTTTATTTGGATCATTATCAAATGTGGGAGCAATTGTCAGTGGAAAAATTGTTGACTTCATAGGACAAAAAGGGGCATTAATAGTGGCTGCAATCCCAAATATAATTGGATGGGTTGCGATCGCTTTTGCACAGGATGTTTCTTTTTTGTATTTGGGTAGATTGCTGACATGTTTTGGAGTGGGGATCATCTCATTCACTATACCAGTATATATAGCTGAAATAGCTCCCAAACACTTGCGGGGAGGCCTTGGGACAGTCAAAATGGTGATATTATAATCTCTCTTTCACCATTGGTATTACGATGGCATATTTATGTGGGATATTTCTTGGAGTTCTACAGGAACTTTTCTGCTGTATTCATTGGCATGTGTTGTTACCTTGATCTTTGTGGCACTGTATTTACCTGAAACTAAGGGACGGACTCTAGAAGAAATTGAGAAATCATTCAGATGATAGTTTGATGGCAAATAAACAGACAAAGCACCGAACGCCTGAATGTACACGTTGATAACCACCGTGGCAGAAAGAAAATATGATTGGATTGATTATGTTTATCTTCAGTAATGGGATTGACACCTATAAATGCAACCTCTTCATCAGTTATCAACATATTCGAGTAGAAAATGGAGCGCTATTCTATCTTCAGAAACGCTGATTGGCTTTTTAGTTTTGTTTGTTAAATGATAATTAAACCATTCTATTTAGGTCGATTTGTTATCTCACCTCTAGGAATAGATGTTGTATTAAAAAATCACTTGTAAAGAGGGGGGAAGAGAGTTCTGGGAGCTAGTGTAGGAGAAAAACAGAGCTTTTATTGTACAGTTTGACAGAGATTTTAATGTAGAAATACAGCTCTGTTTCTTGAGATTCTTGTGGCTTGAAATTTAGCAAATGTTTTTCCTTTTGTTTCATATGTCATTGTTATGTTCACAGTTTATTAATCGCCATTTCAATATTGAATGTTTCTAAGTGAGAAGGGAAGAATTCAGCTTGTTGCTCTGCCCTGGAGAAGCTTTCATGTTTTGTGTAATTTCTTCTGTTTGATAAGGATTGAATTATTTCCCTTGTCAACCTCGCAGCGGTCTTTCACTCTATATAGTTCCAATTTGATTGTTAAACTTCATGCTTACCTTGCCTCAGGAGATAATCTGCGTTTTTCATTTAATCTCTGCTCTTGCTGTCTTTGCCTCACATAGCCTAGAAAACCCAAACATTTATTAAAAACCCTTTTCTATCAATTTACTAGCCTAAAATCAGTTTTCTTTATCAGTCATCTCAGCCCCTTTGAAAATTTTCCGCCGAGATAGACCCGGAGAGAGCCCTCTCCTGTCCTCGTAGGGCTAGCTACGAGGCTAAGGTTGGTTTGATGTTGCCTCGAGTTTTGCCTTCTTCAGCCTGAGGCATATTCGAGTGCTAACATAGTGGCGACCATACTGGGGAAGATGGTTTGCTGTTGATGTGACATTCAACTTGTAGATTGTCTTGCTCCAGTACATGAAATCAAGTTGCAGATCTGATGCTGATGGTGGACAGCAGTCGGATACATATGAAGGCTGAAACATTCACCCGGCGACTCCAGCTCGATCCAGAGATTCCAGTGCTCGCTGATCTACTCATGCAATGGTAGGGTATATGGCAAACCATGCACTTTGTGGAGCTGTAAAAGAAGTAAGAAATCAGTTAGCAGATTTTGAAATTAATGAAGAATTTTTCAGTGGCTTGCTTCAATGTTTGAAATCTCCGGAGTTTTCTCTTGAAGCTAAAACTGGTGTCTGTGAGTTAGTTTTTGAAAGAGTTGAGAAGGAGATTCAGTATTTAAATGAGCAGATCCAGTCATACGATTTCCGAGACCCCAAAAAGTTCTTGGAAACTCTTCCTCCTTCAAAACAAGAAACAATAGAGTTGCCTACAGATGTTTGCATTGACAGTGTGCAGTTGGAGGTATGTATTGCAGAGTTGGGGCAGCAAACAGAGTCTGGCTTTTCTGATCCTATTGCAGCATACATGGAAATTTTTTTCAATTTGACTGATAGATCAAGCTGTCTTATACATAGCCAGATTCATTACGTGCATGAAGGGCTACCAGAAATTACATCTGTGATCTGGTGGGAGCACTCTCAAGCAGTATTCTTTTCAGATTTACTTGAATGGTTGATCTGGCACTTCAGTATTACCTGATCTATTGTTTTTACAGCCAAGTAGGGTAGATTTTGTAAATAAATAAGCAGCCAAAAGGCAGCATTTTGTTCCAGTTTCATTACAGTTTTAGTGTGAAGTTTGCTGAGCAAGTGTTTCAATCATTTCAGTCAAATTTCAGTCCATAAATATGTCAAAGTCTGTGTTGGTTGTCGAAATGATGACTCCATTGCCCAATGGATGGAGGCACTGTCTGCTCTTCCAAAGCTCTGTGGTTCTTGGCACCTCCAAGAAGCGGCAGCTGCCATCCCCATTGGAGCCGATGTTAGACTCCGTCTTGTCAGTCAATGTGAGATTGATTCTTCTTCAAAACCCTGTTTTGAAGAAGAAATCATTAAATGTGTTTTTTTTGAGAATATGTAATTTGTCAAAATGTTTCAAATTCTCCAGCTCTTCAAATGCCAGCAGTCAATTCGCATCGCTTGAGGACAACTCCTCTATTCTATATTCAATCAAATGGAAATCGAATAATATTGGATGAGACACATTTTATCAAGGAAGCTGTAGCTATTGTATTGGAGATCCAGGAGTTTTTATTGTCCATTCCATGCCTTTTTGCAGATCCTATATTCAAACTGTTTGGCCAAACAACTGCCATTGCTGCTAAGTCAGGACTTCTCTTGAAATGGATGCTTCCCCAACTGTTTGCATTTATTAAAATGTAATAATTGTTTTACATGGAGTTTAGTCTTACATAGTTTGGATCTGGGGAGAGTATTAATCTTGCACCTTATATTCTATTGGATACTGCCTTCAAACTAAACCTAGGCCTCATTCGTATTGTCATGACACACAATGTATCGTCTTTGGCTTATGACCATCCTTGAGTTTCTTTACATAATGCATTATTTGCTTCATGTAAGCTTCATGGAGCTTGAACTTCAAATTAATTGAATTCACACCCAACTGTAATTCTTGAGGTATCTATATTGTTGCGATAATGGTATTCTATGAGATATAATTTCTCTCTTCTCGGATCCTCATTTTTCTTCATTGGAACATTGAATGATCCGAGTTGATATAGATGCACTTTCCATAAGGTAGTTAATCCTGATGCTCCACGACATTGGTTATCAAAGCATTAGTATGATACTTCTGGAGATGATGATACCATTCAACGCAGCTATAAGATGTTCCCTCCTGTTCATAATATTCTCTTTGCAGTGTAAGGGTCTCCAATGGACTTGGTGCTGGGAATGCTGAGACTGCATGCTTTTCAGTTTTCGTTTCGGTCACTACATCTTCAGTCATCAACATATTCTTTGCAATATTTTTTCTTCTTTGCAAAAATGTCTTGGGTTATCTCTTCACAAGCAGCTTGACTGTCACAGAAAGAGTCTCAGAGTTGGTTCCATTTCTTACTGCATCTATCCTTCTTAATGGAATACGAGCGGTCTTGTCGGGTGTGGCTATAGGATTTGGTTCACGGTACTATGTTGCTAATGTGAACTTAATTTCTGATATATGGTGGGATTGCCGCTAGGCATACTCATATGTTACAAGTTCGGATTGGGGATCGCGGCATCTAGTACGGGATGATAGTGGACTTCACTACGAGCGTCTAGTGCACATTTATATGCTACATGGAATACAAGTGGAGTGAACAAACCGGGCAAGCACGGGACTGTCTACGGGCTTGGAGATCGGACCATATAGTCTCTCGTGATGGAAATAAGAAAGCTAGGAGGAGATGGAGAAATATGTCACAATGATAGTGAATCTCATGAAAGTGCACAAGTTTTTTTCATGGCAAGGAGGTCCGATTATTTTACTCCAGATTGAGACCGAGTATGGGAATGAGGAACACTCATTTGGTGAAAGAAGCGTTAGCAAATGAAGCGCGGTATGAGAAAGGGCCGGATCTTGGTACCTTGTATCATGTGTCAACAAAATGATGCACCAGGGAATATTATAAATTCATGCAATGGTTTCTACTGCGATGGTTTCAAGCCAAATGCATATCACAAGCCCACTCTTTGGACCGAGGATTGGAATGGATGGTTTTCAGCTTGGGGTGGTCGGGTTCCTTATAGGCCTGTGAAAGACAATGCTTTTGTAGTAGCTCGAATTTTTCAACGTGGTGGCAGCTTTCACAATTACTACATGTATTTTGGAGGGACAAACTTTGGCCGCAAATTGATGCTCCAATTGATGAATATGAACAGATATTCATCCCCAACTCAGACTGAGATAATGAACAGTCTAGACCTGACTGTCACTCAGTTCTCTTTATTTGGATCATTATCAAATGTGGGTGCGATGGTGGGAGAAATTGTCAGTGGAAAAATTGCTGACTTCATAGGACGAAAAGGGGCATTAATAGTGGCTGCAATCCTAAATATAATTGGATGGGTTGCGATCTCTTTTGCACAGGATTCTTCTTTTTTGTATTTGGGTAGATTGCTGACAGGTTTTGGAGTGGGGATCATCTCATTCACTGTACCAGTATATATAGCTGAAATAGCTCCCAAACACTTGCAGGGAGGCCTTGGGACAGTCAAAATGGTGATCTTATAATCTCTCTTTCACCATTGGTATTACGATGGCATATTTATGTGGGATATTCCTTGGAGTTCTACAGGAACTTTTCTGCTGTATTCATTGGCATGTGTTGTTACCTTGATCTTTGTGGCACTGTATTTACCTGAAACTAAGGGACGGACTCTAGAAGAAATTGAGAAATCATTCAGATGATAGTTTGCTGGCAAATAAACAGACAAAGCACCGAACGCCTGAATGTACACGTTGATAACCACCGTGGCAGAAAGAAAATATGATTGGATTTCTTATGTTTATCTTCAGTAATGGGATTGACACCTATAAATGCCACCTCTTCATCAGTTATCAACAGATTCGAGTAGAAAATGGAGCGCTATTCTATCTTCAGAAACGCTGATTGGCTTTTTAGTTTTGTTTGTTAAATGATAATTAAACCATTCTATTTAGGTCGATTTGTTATCCCACCTCTAGGAATAGATGTTGTATTAAAAAATCACTTGTAATAGAGAGGAGAATCACGAGTGTAGGAGAAAAATAGAGCTTTTATTGTACAGTTTGACAGAGATTTTAATGGAGAAATACAGCTCTGTTTCTTGAAATTCTTGTGGCTTGAAATTTAGCAAATGTTTTTCCTTTTGTTTCATATGTCATCGTTATGTTCACAGTTCATTAATCGCCATTTCAATATTGAATGTTTCTAAGTGAGAAGGGCAGAATTCAGCTTGCTTCTCTGCCCTGGAGAAGCTTTCATGTTTTGTGTAATTTCTTCTGTTTGATAAGGATTCAATTATTGCCCTTGTCAACCTCACAGCGGTCTTTCACTCCATATGGTTCCAATTTGATTGTTAAACTTCATGCTTACCTTGCCTCAGGAGATAATCTGCGTTTTTCATTTAATCTCTGCTCTTGTTGTCTTTGCCTCACACAGCCCATAGGATCGAGGAAATTTTTTTGAGGAAAGGATTGGTCAAAGGATTGTTTTGGATCCAGGTATCGAAGGATCCATTCAAAACCATTCAACATGGAGGGCACATCAGATTGTATGGGATCCTGGTATCAATGTACAAATGCTTCTGTTGTGGATAGAAGTGGATCGCTTGAGGACAAGCAATCTTTGGGTGGGAGGATTTGTAATATTCCCTTTCTTGATCGAGTTAAAGTGGATAGAATCAATCCATGGTACTTACCGTGGTATTTTCCCATGGTATTGACCCATGGTATTTCTTATTGGTATTGACCCATGGTATTGACCTATGGTATTTCTTGTTGGTATTGACCCATCAAACCTATAAAAGGGGAGAGAAGCTAGGCATTTAGAGCATTCTGGATTATCTATATTATTTTGTTTGAGTTGAGAACCTGGCCTAGCGAGCTCTATTATTGATCCCGGGATGAAAACCCCGCGGTGATGTTTATGTGGTGAATCCATCGAGGATTCACAAGTGGGCTTCAGTTTCTTATATTTGTCATTGTCAAGCATCTGTGCATGCCATTTGTAGGATTTTATGGTTTGGGCATGTATTTTACTTTCAGTGAATAATAATATAAATAAAATGGCTACATTTCTTGCCTTCTGGTTCTTGATGAAATATTGTATTAAATGAGAACACTAAGATGTTTTAGATATATCAAAATTTTTATTGTTTGGAATCTTACATCCTCTTGAAAATTTCATTCCCTTGCTGCTTTTCTCCGACCGTAGGTACAGAGCCTTG
The DNA here is from genome assembly GCA_034641835.2 of Pinus albicaulis. Classification (NCBI taxonomy): domain Eukaryota; kingdom Viridiplantae; phylum Streptophyta; class Pinopsida; order Pinales; family Pinaceae; genus Pinus; species Pinus albicaulis. The sequence continues at coordinate 327,123,273 of CM076579.1, read as the reverse complement.
CAAATGATAACGAGGTTGAGCATTCACTCTGCCAGGATATAGACTCATTGTATCATTCCTCTCTCGTAGTGTGGATTCTCTCGGTAGAGTAAGAAGAGGAACACTATTATTTTCTGCGGAAGGACCGAATGCAGGCCGTTGAGGAATCCATTCGAAAAAGACCTGCTGTTGTTTTGAAGAAGACCTCAGCATGTTGGCTCCTCTTGGATGCTATAAAGTTGATATCTGAAATATTTATGGCTGAAACTGAGCGGGGATGTTCGTGGCTGATGATAAGGTAGGTGGAATTTCTTTGCTTATCAGAAAATCTAGTGTCTCCCTACCATTTCTCATCCCTAGCACTCTAGTAAGCTCCACCAAACGCCGAGTTTGTGTTGGCAGTGACCAATTTAGGGTTTTTTCTACATCCTGAATCTGAAACCCTAGTGGACACATTGTGTTCATATGACATTCTTCATATCAATCACCATGTTTTCACCACATGGTTTCTATGATGGAGTTTTGGGGAGGCAGCAAAATATTTTGTTCCTTTGGATATTCTTGGGAGAGCAAGGGAAGGTTTTCTCTCACACTTTGAAAGATGATTCAGGAGTAGGAGATGGTACTATCATGGTGCAAAGGGGCTACTCCTTAGCCTTGGATGATCTGGAAGCACTTCCCCTTTGGAAGGAGCTTCTTGTATGTAGCATCACTATGGAAGATTTCTTGGACAATGAACATGTCAAAGAATGGAGCTATGTATTGGCAAGAGCCTATTTGCGTAGGCCAATAGCGCTATCACTTGGGAGCATGGACTTATGGATGGGGTGTTCAGAGGATCACGTCACTCTTGATGCACTTGATAGACAACGAGGAGGTGAGAAAGATGGAGTAATGGGTGGAGAAATCTATTAGTGTGATATGTTCTTCTTGGCTTGGACTTCCAAGTATATGAAGAAGGATCTTCATGCACCACATGATTCATTTCTCTTCATGAGAGTATGTCATACCACTATGGATAGCTTGTTCATGGATCCTATCATCATCTTACTTTCAGTACATGGTAAGGATCTTGTTTTTCCATTTAGTGATTTGCATACTCTTTCCATTTCTATGCAGCGCATTGCTCCCCAAGAGGGCAACATTATTGCAGCCCAATATCTACACAAGCTCTACACTTATCATAAGTTGAGAGGAAGACATTGTGGGTTAGGCTACTTTATCTACAATTATCAGATTTTCAGCCCACCTACTTTGCAGGAGCTCATATGGAGGAGAATTTTTTTGGAGTTGTCATGTTTGGAGGTGACTCATTTTGTATGGATGATTTCTTGGGGATGGAGGGTCCACTTGGGAAAGATGTTTCCCAACACATTTTAGACTCCTTGCCTTGAAAGGAAGCACTTCGGTTCTATCCTTGCAATTTTTTAAGGACAAGAAACATTTGGGAGGGGAGGACTGTAATATTCCTACATTATCATGCAGCTAATGGGAATATTGAATTTTGGTTTTTGCACCTAGTAGATGAATAAATGGGGGAGGAGACCCATACTTAACTTACATGAGCATAAAAACCCTCTTGATATTAGAGGGATCATTCTAGAAGCTATATTTCACACCCTGATGTGTGAACAGAGACTTTTGCATGTGGACAAAGTCAAGTTTGACCAAGTCAACAACATCAATATTTGAGGAGTGGATCCTATATAGGATCAATGTTCAATGTGAACAAGGATAAATTTGAGCTATTTTCATAAGCACACTTAAGTGTGAAAGAGGTTGGATCAGTTGACTAAGTCAACTAGGACCAAATCAATAGTGTAGTATAGATGCAATGAACCTCCTAGATGCACACTGCAGTATTAGTTAGAGACTACACATGTGAATAGAGCTAAATCATTGAGATGGTTTAGGGTTTGGCTGGATTTCTAACTTATAAAAGGAAGAGGAGGACATCAAGAGGAGGTTGTTCATGATATCATATTTTCTGAAGATATTGTCTGTTTAGACATTTCTTATTCTCTTGTTTTTTATTTTAGAATAATGCTATTTAGAACTAGGGTGTTCCTAATCATGAATACCACATCTTCCATTGAGAAGCTCTTGGAGGAGTCTTGCTCATATTGTCCACTATCAGGCAATTGGCTAAGCTACATCTTCCAACTAAAATGCCGATCCTATTGAGGGTTTGGTTGTCCTTGTAAGCTGCGGCAAGTGTAGACTAGATCTATTCATATCTAGGCCATTCTCGTGACTTTTTCCAGTGGGAAAGCCTTCCATCCTCCTGATAAGAAAGTATTAGATCTTTGGAGCTACATTATGAGATCTTGGCATGAGGCCAAACTAGTTCTAGAGTCTATAGTGCAGTTTCTCTCCCATAACTCTGTTTTTTTCAAGTATATAGTTGCAGGGAGTTTTGGCATACCTTTGGAGCAAAGATCTCCGGTGTTGGGGGTTCTTCCCTTCACCGTGGTGATCCATGATTATACTTTTGATCTACGTTTTGTTCTGATCTAATCTGCTTATTATTGTATTTAATTCAGAAATTCTGAATATTATTGTAGATCTGCAACTTTAGATCTCAGATCTACTCTTCGTATCTCATGTTTTGCTCAGAACCCCAAGGGTAATTTGTAGAGGAACTCATCTAGTGTACAAATCTGATATGGATCTAATCTTTTGTACACATATCTATTCTATATGTGATATATAATGTACAATTGCTTCAACTCTTAATATAACTTTTTCAAGCCTTCTTACAACCTAATACATTGTTGCAACACCTCATTCTTGAGGGTTTCTTCACCAAAGTTCTCTATTTTTTCTCTTGTACATTGTATGGGCATTATTATAAACCTATTTTTCTGATGTATAAGTGATTAATGAACCTCCATCTTGGTCTCCGACATATATTGGGCTGAATTGCGTTATTTTCTGGTCAATGTTATTTTGCATTGCCGCAGTCCCTTCCTTGGGCATTTTCTAACTGCATTAGGTGTGGGGAGACCTGTTTTACCCAAATAGAAGGTTTTTTTTTTTTTTATTCCCTCTTGGATTCACGTCTTAGATTTTCAGATCTAAGAGATCCAAGGGTTAGTTTTCAATCCTGTATCATACATTCCTGAAAAATGCATTTTTCAAGCATGCCTTGCTAGCATTCCCATTTTGGGGATATTACACAGCAGGAGTTCTACATAGATTATGTATGGGAAGTGAGATAGCGTGGGGTGGAAAATTTGGTCTATCTCAATTTTCATCCATGGAGACCATTCATTCTATAGAGGATGATTATGGAGAATTTTTTCTATGAGCCACACAGGGTGATCGAGATTGTTGGAGGAGTAGAATATGGGTTGGATTTCATGTGTCATGCCTCAATGAGGGCATTAGACAACATGTAGTTGCCATCATGGATCTTCCCCCTCATTAAGATGCGAGCCATTTGGTTTTATTACCAAAAGGTAATTTGAACACTTGGGAGGGGAAAGTAAGGGGCAGATTGATTGGAGAACATCTTATTCAATGGATTAGTTTATCGGATGAGGATGCCACAGGGGAAGAATAGGAGATTTTGTAGCAGTAATCCTTGCAATTTCTTAAGGAGAATCAACAATTGGGAGGGGACGACTATACTATTCCTAATTAGCTTTCAACTGTTTGGAATATTAATTTTTTCTTTTGTCATTAAGGTAGATGAATAAGAGGGTAGGGAGACCCATAAATCTCTTTAGTAGGAATAAAACCACTTCTAATATGAATGTGGATCATCTTCTGAGTTGAATAAAGCACTCTTAAGTGTGAATAGAGGTTAAAGCATGTGGACGGGGTTAATTTTGACCAAATCAACAACACTATTATGGAGGTAGTGGAGAGTTATTGGAGGACATCGCAGTCTTAGTGGGAGGGAGTCTCCTTGAGAGTAGCAACATTAATGAGTGCGTTAGACCCTTGTATTTCACAGTATCACGAGGTGACTAATTATTTTCACTTTGAAAATGTTTCATACTTTACATGGATGTCAATATTTAAAATGTTTTCTAAATAAAGAATAAAAGAAAGCAACACAGAAAGCTTTTAGGGCAGAAAAATAGCAAGGGAAGAGTTTTGAACTAGATTGGGTCAAATCATGCATCCGTTTGGGTCGAGTCGTGAATGCTAGAGTAGGTCAAGTCATGAACGCGAGGCAAGTATTCTATGAAGAACTAATAAATGCATGGGCACAGCTAAAGAAAAAAGGTCAGCAAGACACGTTAAGTGACTAGTGAGGACCATTGGATCTAATTAACAATCAATGACAGAGATTAAATCACAATCACAGATCGCAAGTTTTTCAGGATGGGTGCAAGGGTAATGGTTAAAGTCAGCAAAATGCAATTTTCGATGACGTGGGACCCATTCATCCATGGTGCAAAAATAAGCCTTACATGTTTCCCACACTTCGTAGCCCGCAGACTTTTAACCTCACCTCTTTAGACTTATGCCAAATCTTGTTTTTCCGTTGATGCGATGAAGTGGGACCCAGTAACCCAGTCACCCGCAACACCTTCTTTCCATTTCAATCCCCTTAAAAAATAATCAAACCTTACCTTTCATTCTTCCTTTCCACTTTAGCTTTCCCCTTTACCTTTCATAGTCACCTTTCATTATGTTTCCTTTCACTTTCCTGACTTCCCCAATTGAGATTAAAGTGGGGCCATCCCTGCATGTCACCCTTTCTCCCCACCATCCATTGCATATCGGAAAATATAATATTTTGCATCGCAAAAAAAACTTAAAACCTGCAATCACCGATTTTCGATATATCACATCGCATATTTGTTAACTTGCCTTTGAAGTGCTCGCAATGTATTTGGTTTACTTTGCAATGCGGTGGTTGGCTGCACCGATGCACCTCCACCCCCCACTTCACAACCATTTGAAACACATTGAAACATATATCATATGAAACATCATAAACTTTACCTTACCGCAGAAGCTTTTTGACTTGTGATTTGAACGTAGGTGGGTCCCTCTCCCCACAGTGCACAAGTTTTATATTTTAAACCCCCATTTCCTATAACAAAAAGCTAAGATCTGCTATTTGTGATGCAGTCGGTCCCACTTTCCCATGCCATGTCACTTACCTTCTACCCACATTTCACAGTTCACATCTTTTAGAGTTTGCCTCGACACTTATAACTAACACTTAAGAGTTTCAATTCGTGGGTTGTGGTTCGATCCCACCTTCCCTCCTTGTCACCTCCCACTTTGTATCATATCGCTAATTACATTCTTCGTAACTCAAACTGTAAGTATTACAAAGTTCGCGGATGCGATGTGGCTCCAAGTTAAAATCTAAAGGTTTTAAGATCTGGTATATTGAGTTTTTACATTGTTTTTCTTAGAAAAAGGGTTGAAACATAGCTAGAAGGATTTGGGTAGAAAATAAACACCACAGGTCGAGTAGGGAAACAAAGGGCATTCATGCAAAATTGTTATGTTATAATGGCAGAAACAGAAAAGGAAACAAACTTACCAGCATAGTCGCTAATCAATGTAAAGTGGCTAGCCTTGCACCAGACTTAATTACCCAACACCGATATTTTGAAAAGCAAGGCTAGATGTCAGGGCCATCATTTGTTGCCTCTTCGGGATCATCACATGCAAAATTAAATTCTACTTTTGATTTACGAAGAGCCACCTGATTTTTTCATTCTTGAAGAGTTACCAAAATTAATTCCATAGGCGTTATTTTCTCAGAGATTTTCTTTGATTGGTCCATGCATGGCCATACCTATTTAATTTTCATTTTTTTGCAATAAATGAAGTTTTCCAAAGTATATTATGACAACCGACTCAATTTTTAGTTAAATGAAGTTTTCCAAAATAGATTAGGGCAACCGACTCAAGTTATAGTTAAATATTTCTTGAATTTTCATAATCGAGTGTTGGATATTGTTAGCCCCTGCATCGTGACAACTACTATATTGGAGCATTGTAATTTTGAAGCTGGACACCAATAATCAAATACCGTTTATAGGATTCTTGAGCTGTGTCAAAATGGTGATGTGATACTCCATTCTTTATATGTTTCCGTTGTTTTCCCTGTTGTGCATTTGCTCATCTAATTGTAAATTAGAAATTTTAGATTAAGATTTTTTGTTGGAGATCCTTAATTATGTCTGCATTTACAATCTGAATGTTTTTTGCTAAGTTTTGATTAAAGAATTCTTAACTTCTCTTTGTTCATTAATAAACCTTACTATTTCTTTCACCTCATATTCATACAGCTCTAAAGATCCATTTAGCATAGTTAACTTGCCCTGTGATGCTCTTCATGTTTATGTGCCATTCCAACATTTTGATTCCAATCCCAATGCATTAGTCTCTACAACCCTATCTTTCCAACCACCCAAACAACCAAAAAACTAACCCTCATCACTATAACTAGCCTAATATCAACATTTATAATCATCAAGTTAAATCATAAAAACAGAGAGAGCTCTCTCTGAGTCGAGGAAGGCTAGGTCCTGAAATCCAAAGTAGTTTGATGTTTGTCCACTGACATTTGTTCTTGCAAATAATAAAAATTATAGAGTGACAACATAATGGTGACCATACTGGGGAAAATGAGTTATTGAAAAAGCTTAATATCTCATCAGAACTCATAAACCCCAGTCAGAATATTGTATGATTCATTTATGTTCCAATATTGGTATCTGGTTGTTGATGCTGGACAATAGTTGAACACAAGAAATTTGAAATCATCCACCTGGTGACTCCACAGTTTTCAATTTACCTAAAGACTTCACTGGTAGAAGAACTCAGATTAGTTGTGAATATACAATGACCCCACTCTCTGGCTACTTGACAAGATGGATCCAAGAGTACAATGCAAGTATGCTCCAATGAACAGAAATCACATTCTTGGATTCCCACAGAAAATTCCTCAAGTAAATTGGGACTGAAATCTTCCTATTTTCCAAGACGAGCAAGTTGATGATGCTATGTTACATATCATTAAATTTAATATATACTCATGGAGGTTGAAATTCGAATGGAATTAGGATTGGCTCATGAATATTTTCATGGTAACATTAGAAGGGAAAGAAAGGGAATAGTATGAAGGTCTGAACCCTCATATTTTGTTTTCCTTAAAATATTTCCACAAAGTGTTTTATGAGCATTACAAGGAAAATTATCCATGTTTATCATTAGCTAAAAATTTGTGTGATCAATCTGAGGATCTCATACGATACCTTGTATGTGATGAATCTGAGGATCCCCTACAATACCTTGTAAATATTTATGAATATTTAGGAAATTGGCATCTTGAGGATCTTTTAGAATTATTTCATGAATTTCATTCTCAAGTTAACTGTCATGACAACCAAGAGAAGTTAGTTGAAAATGAAAGCAATCAGGAAATGAAAGAATATCCAAAAGATCTCTCTATGGGGACAAATGATAATTCTTCTGATTTTTTGTGTGAGGCTAAAGAATACATTCAACCTCATGATCAATCTTCACAAGAGAAAGAAAACAACTATTGTTCAATCCACAAAAAACAAAGACACCCTCCTCCTTTAACTAAAGAAGAAATCATCTAGATTCTAAGCATATAGCTAGCCTCTAGATTTTTATGTAATGAAGAGATTATGTCTATTTGTTCTACTACTTATTTATGTACTGAAGCATTTCCTCATGAAGAAACAAAAGAACAGATTGATACTGATGATGTTCTACCTTCTCAAGAAGGCCTATTTCTAGAAAGTGCTCCTATTCATCGGAATGATGGCCTTCCAACTGAATTCAACCAACTCAGTCAAGACATATTAGGTTTTCTTGAGAATAGCATAGTGGTATATAATGAGGACGCCATGTCAGATGACCACGAAGAATATGCAGATATTCTCTTTCAGAAGGATTCTGAGCATGACAAAGTGGAACCAGGAGTAGCGTTAAATGAAGTTTGTTATTTAAATCATCAAGGCCAGGTATTGTTCCAAGATCCTTTTGCTGGTTTCTTAAAATCATCTAAAGAAGGAGTATAATATACAAGGGATGGTCTATTGCAGAGTTTAAAGAAAATTTTCAGCACTATTGTTCAAAGGCAAGTAATATGGGAGTGGCCCTTTTTTTTTAGCATCTTGAAAAAGGTGAACAAGAATCAATCATATAGTCATTTACTTGATTTGTTTCATTGGAGAAAGGAGTTAACTTAGTGTATATATCATCTCCAATTTATATTAGGGTAATTAGGTGTGAAAATAATTTCAGTACTCTGAGCATATTTCCAATTTTAGTTTCAGCTTGCTTTCTAGGTTTTTAGTACATGTGTGTTCCAGGCTTTAGTTTTGCAGAGAGTGTGAATTTCAACTTGAAGACTATCAGCCACAACGGTTTTGTTGTATATTAAGTTGCAAGTTTTGGGATCAGCCCAATGGACTATGCCACTAGTCTATGGTGTTCTTGACACCTCCTGAAGGATCTTCCATCCCCATCTGGAGCCACTGTTAGACCCCTATATTTCATAGTACCACTAGGTGACTGATTATTTTCTCTTTGAAAGTTTTTCATACTTTACATGGATGTAAATATTCAAAATATTTTCCAAAGAAAGAATCAAAGAAAGCAGTAGAGAAAGAATTTAAGGAAAGAAAACAACAAGGGAAGAGTCTTGAACGAGATTGGGTCAAGTCGTTCATGCGTTCGTGTCAACTCGTGAATGCTAAAGAAGGTCAAATCATGAACATGGGACAAGTATTCTAGGAACAACTACGAAATGAACGGGCGCAACCGAAGAAACAAGGTCGAAAAACCACAGTAAAGGAGAAGTGAGGACCATTGAATCTAAGCAATGATCAACCACGGAGATTAAACTGCAATCATAGATCATAACATTTTTAGGATGGGTGCAAGGGTAAAGGTTAAAGTCAACGAAATGAGATGTGTGATGAAGTGGAAACCATTCACCCGTGGTGCGCAAATAATCCTTACCTATTTTCCAGCACTTCGCAACCCACAAGTTTGTAACCTTACCTCTTAAGACTTATGCCAAATCTTGTTTTCTGTCGTTGCGATGAAGTGGGACCCCCCATTCACCTGCCACACCTCCTTTCCATTTCAATCCCCTTAAAAAATGATTAAACCTTAAATTTCATTCTGCCTTTCCCCTTTGGCTTTCCCCTTTAACTTTCATCATTATATCATTATATTACCTTCCTCTTTCCCAACTTCCCTAATTGAAATTAAAGTGGGTTCATCCCTCCATGTCACCCTTTCTCCCCACCATCCATCGCATATTGGCAGAGATAATATTTCGCATGGCAACAAAACCTTCAAACGTGTGATCACCAATTTGTGATATATCGCATCACATATTTGTTAACTTACCTCTGAAGTGCCCGCAATGTATTTGGTTTAATTTATGATGTGGAGGTTGGCCCCACCACAAGAGCTCTCCCCCCCACTTCACAGCCATTTGAAATACATTGAAACACATATCATATGAAACATCAGAAAATTTATCTTATCGTAGAAGCTTTCCGACTTGCGATTGAAACGTAGGTAGGTTCCTCTCCCTGCACTTCGTAAGTTTTATATTTAAGCCCCGCTACTTATTAAAAAAAAGCTAAGATCTACAATTTGCGATGCAATCAGTCCTACTTTACCCTGCCATGTCACTTACCTTCTCCCCACACTTCACATTTCACGTCTTTTATAGTTTTCCTCCACACTTATAACTAAAACATAATATTTTTGATCTACGAGCTGCGACCCAGTCCCACCTTCCCTCCATGTCACCTCCCACTCTGTATCGCATCGCTGATTACATTCTTCATAACTCAAACTGTAAGTACTTGAAGTGCGCGGATGCAATGTGGCTCCAAGTTAAAATCTAAAGGTTTTCAGATCTTGTGTATTGAGTTTTTATGTTGTTTTACTTAGAAAAAAGGTTGAAACACAATGAGAACTATTCGGGTAGAAAATAAACACCACTGGTCAAGTCGGGCAACAAATTGTATTCATGCAAACTTGTTATGTTATAATGGCAGAAACAGAAAAGGCAGCAAACTCATCACCATATTCGCTAATCAATATAAACTGGCTAGTGTTGCACCAAACTTAATTACCCAACACCGATCTTCTGAAAAGGAGGGCCAGATGTTAAAGCCATCATTCACTGCCTCTCTAGGATCATCAGATGCCACCTTCAATCCTATTTTTGGTTTACGAAGAGACAGCTGAGTTTTGCATTCTTGAAGAGTTAACAAAATTAATTCCAAAGACCGTATTTTGTCAGAGATTTTCTTTTTTCGCCTTGCATGGCCATACATATTTAATTTTCAGTTGTTTGTAATAAATGATGTTTTCCAAATTAGATTAGGGAAACTAACTTGATTTTTAGTTAAATACTACTTGAATTTCACAATCAAGTGTTGGATATTGTTAGCCCTTCCATTGTGAGAACTATTATATTGGAGCACTTTGATTTTGGAGTTGGACACCAATAATAAAAAAATGTTTATAGGATTTTTGAGCTATGTCAAAATGGTGATGTGATACTCCTTTGTTTAAATGTTTCCGTTGTTTTCCCTACTATGCATCTGTTCATCTAATTGTAAATCAGAAAGTTTACATTAATTTTTTTTATCGGAGCACCTTAATTTTGTCTGCATCTACAATTTGAATGTTTTATGTTGAAGTGTGATTAAAGAATTCTTAGCTTCTCTTTAGTCATTAGTGAACCTTAATATTTCTTTCACCTCATATTCATACAACTCTAAGGATCCATTTAGCATATTTTGCTTTCCCTCTGATGCTCTTGATATTGATGTGCCATTCTAGCCTTTTGAATCCATAGCCCAATGCATTAGTCTTCGTAGCCCTATCTGTCCAACCACCGAAACAACCAAAAAAAACAACCCTCATCAATTTAACTAATGTAATATCAAAATTTATAATCATCCAGTTAAATCATAAAAATAGAGAAGCCCTCTATGAGTTCAGGAAGGCTAGGACCTAGACTCCAAAGTGGTTTGAATTTTGTCTTCTATCATTTTTTCTTGCCAATATTACAAATTACAGTGACAACAGAGTGGGACCAAGGGTGAGGAGGCTCACAAAGAATATAAGGAAGGGGATCGAAGTGATAGAGGGAATTCTGATTATTTTTTATGTTTTTTCTTTTATGAATTTCTGCACGCTTCAGTTGTTTCGTGGAGTCTTTTGTGTCCTTTAGCACAAGGGTGTTTCCAAAGAGAAATCACACCCTCATCCTCGAGGGACTTCGATTTCCCACTTAGTAAAGGTTAATTTGATATTCATTTGAGTATCCTACATTATGCCAAGTGTCACCCTTCATCAGCAGTGCAGTCTCCTTCGGGAATTTCATTATTTTGCAGGTCAATTGTAATGGAGGGTCAAGTACCGAAGTTTCTGAGCCCTTTTTCTAGGAAGGGGAGAAGATTTTTATTTAAGAGACCTTTTGGGAGGTTCCTTTAGCTTCATTCTCACCATCCGGAATCATTCCAAGCTCCATCCATATTCAAAAACATAGTCTCGTTGAGAAACTACGTTATTTTGCAAGGTAGTTGCAATGGAGGACTCAGTGCCCAAGTTTGTGAATCTATTTTCTAGTGAGGGGAGAGTCCCTTAATCGAGAGGATATATTGGAGGAGTATCTGCCATTTTTATATTAGATCAACCACCTCCTATCATTTACCCAGTTACAATGTGTTATTTAGCGCCAGGGCTACAACTTTAATTTTGTGTATTTCTGGAAACCCTTCTGGGTTGTCTTGGAAAGGTGCTAGAAAGCCTAGATCTCTTATCTCAACATTTTCTAAGAATTATATCATTATTTCCTTGTGTTTTCAGTTTTACCCTGTAGTTTTTCTCCATGGGACTGTGCAGTCATATGTCCTATGGCACTTTATGTAGCAACAACACTTCATGTTTCATGTACTGTGTCATTTGAGGCTTACTTTTCCTAGATTGAGTGTCCCTTTCCTCAAGACATTGTACTCATTTCTCTACTGTAATATGAAATAAAATGGCCCTATGATCTTCTCCTATTGATGTATTAATATTTTACTGCATTTCCTAGCTTTGTTTGATATATTCCTATTCTTCCTAATTTGGAATATTACATCATATGAATTTACAAAACACCAATCCTTGTGTTACAATACTGTGCACCAAATAAAAAAAATGAAGGTCTCACACAACATCTGAGCGACTCAAATTTGCGATCCAACAAAGATTGTGGCTCTATCCCAGAACAATAATATTTGTGTGATAATCAACAAATATCTTCCTCTAGAGTGTCGGTTCATGAAACAATGACCTACAAGAAGACTTATCAATAGTGATTGAACTTATAATGAGTGTGACATATCCTCGTATGTAAACAAAATAGATAATATCACAGAGAGATACTTCCACACTCACAAGTAATGGAAAATAGTAAAACAAAATATATCAGAACTTAATGGTCCTTCAACATATCTCAACGTAGAACTTATTCTAGTGGTGTGTCAGCAATGCAAGAGATCTCCACCAATGGACTGGGTAACAAAGTGTTATTTTTCTATAGCATGTGTGTAAACTGAACAACACTTTAACAAATTTTTCACATTATCCAACAACACTACACACTCTTTTCCTACACAATATCAAGCCATACAAACATACGATCCACTTCCTAGGAATCAATTTACACAAGACGTCACCATACACGAGCTCAAAGTCCCCTTGCCTCCTGCAACAAGTGCCACCAATGGCTCCAAATATAACTTTAACAAAATATTCCAATCCTTATGGAGGAAAAAAAATTATAGAAGAAAATGTCATCCACATGTCGCACTGCAAACCCACCCCTCAGTACGCATTTTTCACAAACCCAACACCAATGTTAGCCTCATGCCCCTCTAGCCAGGCATATGCCCTAATCACACGCTTGAAACCTTTGAAATGAAAATGCCCTTGGCACAAAATCAATACACACTCTTGATCAATACAACTTCCATAAGTAGAGAAGGTCCACACATATTAACGCACACTAACATTCCTTTGGAACTTTAAATGTAGTAACAAACAATGATTGAAAAATTCTTGAATCGACATAAAAAGGACAACAATTCTTATGTATTTCACCCAGATGTGCACCACACTTTTGTGGTGCTATAAAAACTCTTCCAAAATTATGAGCAACGTTTCCCAACAACAAGCTCACCTTTAATCAGCCTCATCCATAAGAGTGTTATAAGAGAATAATATATTAAAAAAAACAAAACAAAAAAACTTACTTCACATTACATAGTTAGAACAACATGTTTTGACACACAACTCTCATCTCTCCACAAATTTTGAAAATTCAATGCCCGAATACCATACATTGATCCTTCGGTCCTTGACTGCCAAACTGGATGCGCATATCTGAACATTAACATAGACTCAAAGGTCACTACAGAGGTTCCTTATGTATGTCAGCCAAAAAAACATTGGTGGCTTAAAACCCCACAAAAACTCACATGGCCTTTACGACCCTCATTTGAATAACTTGTGACCACCATACAGTGGATTGTTTTTGGAGGTAAAGGTATGTGAGAATCATGCCTAATCACCCGAGCACAACACAACCTTTATTACCTGTACGTAGTAGAAACAAGTCACAACACCTCCTTAGGATCCAATTGAAGGTCAAGAAAATATGCCTCCTTGGGGAATCCATTGTTCTATTGATGAGCACCATTGGAGATATACAAATCTAACATCGATATTCTTCAAAAAGTGTCACTTTTTATTTCTTTACACCATCAGAGGATATGTGGCTTAATATAACTGCATGGAATCACTTCACCCTTTGGTTTAATAAAAACTCCTTGAAAAACTCGTTTAAAATGATACCAAGAAAGATCCTAATTTAATTTTCCCTTCAATTAAACTAGAAGAAAATTGTAATTCCACATTACATGACAATTTGTGAAATTTAACTAACTTAGTTATATTTAGTTGGTTTAGTTAATTCGAGTTGAGGATCTAACTTGAGTCATGTATAGTGGTTCCTACTTTATAGGAGCCGTAATCGATTTTTAGTTGTAATTAATTAATTTAGTTTAACTGAGTTAAAATAGTTTCAAGTGTTGGAGGAACTAGTTGGAGGTCTAGCAATGGAGTGAAAATTTAGTGTTCAACCAATTAACTAATAAATCAGCCATAAATAACTCATACATGTGTGATCTACGAGTTACCTAATTGAGATTTTCGTTCAAGGGTAGTGTAATATCAGTTGTATAATAATCCAACTGGTAAAGGTGGTGCATGTAGTCAGAGGAAGGGAAACGATGGATTACATAGTTATGGGGGTGGAATTTCCCTAAATAATAGGAGCTAATTACCAAGGAAACAACACAAGGAAATAGGGACTTGGGAAAGAAAAATATTGGTTCAGTATTGGCCAAGACTTCTTTAGGACGTAGTGAGATAGATAGGTATAGTGGAGAGGTTTTTTGGGTTTGAGAAATGCATTGTAATATTCTCATATTTTTAGGAATAATGCAATATACAGATAGGAGGTGTTTTTAACTGGGGATTTCCCTAGGAAATCATTGTGGAATTTGTTGATTGAATGCATTCTCTTGTATACTACCGGATTTAATGATTTTTTAATTATTTTCACTCATGAGTAAAGTAGATTCAAGTCTATTTTTTAGTAATTAGAATTAACAGATTGAATCTACAAGGAATTCTACATGCTATCATATATTAGATCACTATATAAGAGAAGAATATGAATTTATCTCTCCAGAAGGAATGAGTTTTGCATATTTATTCTTAAGAGCTAGAAGCAGGATCACGATGACATTCTATGATCTAAGGCTTGAGTATGTCCTTGAGGGTAGCTCGAATTACATTTATTCTAGGTACCATATGGAAGAAATCATGGAAGAAAATGGGTTGAGGGAATACATTGATAGAAATTGTTTGTCAATTTAACTACCTTAAATTAGTTACGTAAATTATCGACTGAAGTTGGTAAACTTGTGAAGTGCAAGTGCACTGTATGTAATAGAAGCCTCTTTTAATTCAACTTATTGATGTGATGATTGAATTTATAGAGATTGCTTCTAAGGATTTTTTTATTCTTATGCTCCTAATGAAATAAATTTAAATTACAACAAAGTTATAAAAATCAACATTTTTTCTATTTTGCTAAAAATGAAACAAACTATTTTCTATATTATGAAGAAAACTTAAATAATTTGTTAGATTACGAAAAATCTACAGTCTAGTGTATGAATATAAAATAAAATTCTAGAAAAGGAAATTTAGACATTTTTATGTTTTTGAAATGAAATGTTATGGGAATGAAACTTGCAAAAAAATCACTATAGATCTTGAAAAGAAAGCAGTGATGAACGGAAAAGAACGCACTCATATGATGAAAGAAAATCACTCAATCACTAATTTTTTGAAAATAAATCATTCATGCTCTTGAAAAAAACTTATCCATAAACTGGAAAATAAATCACTCAATTCTCTTGAAATAAGCCACACATGAATTTGTAAAACTACTGTTACTCTCGAGAAAAATTTATGAATTACTTTGCAATTTAACAATTCGAAAGGGAAGATTGATGAATCTACATCAAATGATAAATGAAATCTACTTAAACATCTACATCAAATGGAAAAATGAAATTATGGAAGTAACTAAAAAAAATAAAAAATTGGAATTCTGGAAACAACTACGACAATTGAAAAATTGGAATTCTGAAAATAACTACATCAAATCATAAAATGAGAACATAAAAACAACGACATTAAAAACATAAAGTGCAAAGCCTTCACTGTTTGCAGGGGCCCTTCAGAAACATCTTGTCTCAAATATTCACACGAATAGTCAGCTAAGAATCAAATATTCGAGGCACTTCTTCATTAAAAAGGATGTAAAACAAAGTTTTAACAATTCATTGTATGATTCATAAAATCAACCCTCTCCCTTTGTTTCAATGGAGTCTTTATATAGGGGTTGCAATGTAACTTCATAGAGGTTCATATCGCCATACATCATAACTGAATGGACATCTTTTTCCACGAATTTAATGAAGCACAGTCCATTCCAACCTTTGTTTTTTTCACTGGGAATTTATTGACACATGGGCACACTATTTTCTCACACAACTGCAA
Organism: Pinus albicaulis; assembly: GCA_034641835.2. NCBI lineage: Eukaryota > Viridiplantae > Streptophyta > Pinopsida > Pinales > Pinaceae > Pinus > Pinus albicaulis. The sequence continues at coordinate 327,107,118 of CM076579.1, read as the reverse complement.
AATAGGGCTCTAAATAAGCTGAAATATCTCCCAAATGGTAATGCATTCAGGGAAATTTCTCATTGAGAACTTAACTAGGTCTATTCTGAACAAAACACATGCTTGTTTTTTGCGATATTCATTTTTGTTTGCTCAAAAATTGTGCTTGAATTTGACTGGTAAAAACTAGTTCGATTTTCCCCTAATCTTTTTATGGAGGTCCGCCTGTGCGATCTGGGTGGAATTTGACAAAAAAATCCATATTCAAGATTCTAGAAATAATTTCCATTTGTCAGATTTCATTCTGGAGTGGTGTTACTACCTCAACCATGGATACATATGCGAAAACTATAGAAACTTGAATTGTCAAACTATCATTAGTAAAACCATGCATAATTCTCTTTAACTCATTAAAAATAATAGAAATAATAATAATAAACCAATTAATCATGTATGCGAGAGTTTGGTGCATTTACGAAGAAATATGGTTAAAAATGATGACAATGGGTGAATGGAATGATGTGAAAATTGATGGTTTCATCAACAAAATTATGACAAATTTGAGGCTTAACATTCCCACACACCGGGGATTTTTCATTTCCTCATGCAAACAAAGGATTACAATTTTTCATAATCCAACTGATTCCTTTTGTTCCTTTTTTTTTTCATTTCCACTAAAGCCTTGATCGAAGTTCAAAGAGAGAAATATTAACCCTTTATCTCAATAAGATGCACTTTTCTCCAACCCTTCATTGTTTATTTTATACAAATTACGTGAAAATAAAGGATGCCAACATAGTATCACATCCAAGTACTTGTAACTATTTTAATTGTGCTCAATTTTTTCAAGCCTTGGTAGAATACCATATTTTGAAGAACAAACCAATACTTTTACTCCATCAATAGAATGTGATTTTCATCTTTGTGAATTTCATCCCAATTATATGGCTGGAAATGGTCATAGTGTGCAGCCCATAATGATAATTTTCTTATCTTCCATGCATAGTAATTGTAATATTCCAAAAGTTTAGACTTCATCTAAATAGAATATTATAGTTTTTTTTATCACTAGGTAGGTAATAAGTATGTGGGGAGACTCATAAAACCCCTTTAGAAGGAATAATAACACTCCTAATGTGAAAGGAGGAAGAATAAGAAACTAGATCAAGCACCTTTGGGTGTGAACAGGGATTGGATCATGTTGATTCAGTCAAATTTGACCAAATCAACAACGATGTCATGGAGGAGTGACCTTTATGATGAGACAACGCAATTTTAGTGGAGGAAAACCTGCATGAGCTTGGTGGTGTTAGGGTTTCGTGATTTGGCATATTCGCAATCCAAGTGACAGGGTAACATCAAAACAACTTTGGCGCCCAAGGACCTAGCATTCCTGGACTTAGAGAGTGCCCTTTCTATTTGTGCAAGGGATGTATAGTTCTTTGCTTCTTGTGTTTTTTATTTTAGGCTAGTTGTTAAGTAGGTTTTTGGTTTGTTTTTAGGTTTTTGAGGGAGGAATTGATCAAAGTTTTGAATAGATAAAAAGATGTTAAATCAACTGGGCTATGGGGTCGAAAAGGTTGAGAAAGCCTCAAATGGTGGACAAGGTATACTGAAGGGTAGATTTGGCCAAGGTAAAATGGATCTTTAGGTGGAGTGAAATGGGATGGACACTGAGTTTTGTGAAGGACAAAGACTTTTAAACATAAATAGTTTTACAATAGACATCCATGTGGTAGGGCTAACCATTAATGACAATAAATGAAACTTTAAACTGATAGATGCATAAAATAAATATTCAGGTCATATATTGAGGGATAGGACTCTCTAACTTTAGGAAAATATCCATCATACTTTGGGAAAAACAAACAAGAAAAATGAATAACTCAAGCTATGAAGAGGGAACTCCTAGACATCATATTTTGAGCTATCGGGCACTTTGAACTAAGATTGCAAAGTATAGGCAAAGGGAAAGATCGATACAAGGCCTCTTTGGTTCAACTAGGACAATCAAACATTCAGAGAAAGGTTTCAGTAATGGGGTTTTGGTTAAATAAGGAGTAAAAAAGGCATACCATGAATCATAATAATTATCATACATAATAACCCTTAATTCAACTTAGAACAAGTTCTTAGGGTATCAAAGAGAATTTAAGAATTCATTTGGCATAACTAAGAAAGAAGAAAAACATAGAAGCTATAATGAATCAGGAAATCTGAGGTGCCTTCATGGGCATGTCTTAAATATATTATTTACTGTCCTACAACAAGCAAGAGAACATGAAAATATATATGATAACTAAGGAAACATAGCAGAGAGGAACACTATACCATTTTACCAAGTCAAGGAATCATACAACAATCCTCTTTCACCATTCAAAACATTCAAGAAACTATCCAATGCATGAGACAAAGTATTTCTTCCAAGCTTGTATAACCATATATTGCTCTATATCATCCAGTTCGGCCTGATTTACAATTAAATCTCTTGGAATATATAGGCCAAAGAGAAAGAGAACCTCCTAGAGCAACTAGCAAGCCCATTGGCCCATTACAAATATCTGATTTTGTCTTTGAGGTTTTGCAAAGCCCAAGGCACAAAATATCTATAAAAATATCTTAAAAAATCTAAGAAAGGAAATTAAATTAAATTTTCCCAACTGAAAATGGCCAAAAAAGGCTAAACGCACATTTGGAAAAGCCACTTCAGAAAAATGCATTTCCCACCAAAATGCTTCAGAAATTTAGCAGCAGAAAATTCCCTGTCTTGTGGGCAACTTTTGAAGGAACTCCCGATGTCAAAACGAGGCTTGTGATAGCTCGTTGGAAATCCCTGGATGCCTAGTTTCTGAAAATACTTCATTTTACCAAAACTAAGCACTAGAAGTATGTGAAAATTTGACTTGAGTGAAAAAACCCATAAATTAGCCCTTGCTGATATGTGAGGTAGAGTGTTGAAAAAGTGACTATGTTTCACCTCTTTGGGGAACCAAAACATCTTAAATTGATCTGAAATTTTCTGAGTATATGACCTTGAATTTAATGCATCCAATGATACCACTCTCAACCTCTGAGGATGCTTCAAAAAAAAAATGGCGATGCCCATGATTTTCTGCAAATAGGCCCAAAAATGTCGAAAAACAAAAACTTGTCGAAATATGCCCAATTTTGGTGAGCAGACCCCTCATGGGTTTTCAGAAGCATGTAGAGAAGCGGAGGCTAGAATTTCAAGATTTGATGTTCCTTTCCCCACTTTTTCTACTGGGCGCCTCTTTTAGGCTGCCTTGAGATTTTCTTGTGTAACCTTCAATTTCCTTCGGGCAAACCGATTTAGCTTTTTGTAGTGCCCGATCATTTTCTTTTGTAGGCTTAAGTCTCTATTAGCTCTTTCTAACTTATCCTCCAAGCGTTTATTTTCCCTTTCAAGACATGATTCTCGGTCATTCTCTATTTCTTGGGTGAGTAAAGAAGTAAGAGGATAAGATCAGACAAGGGTTGCCTCTTCTTCTTTATTTTTCTCCAAAACTCTCTTGAGACCCATAGTCCTAGGCCTCTTCCTCTTTGGCAATTCTTCTTCTTCAACATCATTGAATTCGCCCATAAGCTCTTCCCGCTTGACTTGTGCTTTGGAGGCTTCCCTTTGGTACTTGAAATCCCAAGCCTCATAAACTGCCATTTGAACATTCATTTCCTTGTTTTGTGTCTGTAGAACATGTATGAGGTCCTTGGACCTCTCTAGATCAGCTCTTAGGTCATGAATTTGTGCGTCTTTGTTCAATAAAAGAGTTTCAATAATTTTAGCTTCATTATCCCCATCATCATTGTCTATATGGATGATGTCAACCTCCCTTTATTTTTCATGACTACTCTCCTCTTTTTCCTTCCCTTTTCCTTGGATGGGTTTCTTGGCCCTTTTCCTCCTTGGCACTTCAATGATAGGTCGCTTCGGAAACTTACCTTTGCTTTGGAGTGCTCTAGTAACATTGGTAGTTACTGTTGGAGTGGTGTTTTTCTTAGCTGATCTAGTGTTTCTAGGCTTCGCCACCTTCGGAGGAAGAGTCATGGCCCCTTGCCTAGGAGAGGTAGCTAGCACATGCTCTACTTGGTCTTTAGGCTTGCTGCTTCCATCATCATCTTTGTCATTGTTTTCCTCCTTTTAAAGATTTCCTTGTTTGTCTTTATCACTACTATGCTCATGTTCACTGATTTGGCCCTTTTGCTCTATGCTGCCCTCTTTGGACTATTCACTTTTTGGTGTTTGATTGTCATCATCCTTGTTGGCTGGAGGGATTTCTTGTTTTTTTATCATAAGTGTCCCTTTGAGGACTTTCTTGGCCCTCCTCATAAGTGTTTTGGCTATCACCTTGTATGTCTCTTTGAGGGTTGCTTTTTTCATTTCTGTCTTTTCTTTCTTCCTGACTGTAGTGCTCTGTATCCTCACTGTTTTGTGCCTCATTACCATCATGCTCCCCGCTGTGTGGGATACCAACATTTTCCTCTTTATGACTATTGTGCTCTGCATCAATTTGTTAAAGCTCTTCATCATTGTCTTCTTTATGCTCACTGTCATGCTTATATTCTTCATTTTGTCCTTCCTCATCATTTGTTTGCCTCCTTTCACTTTTCCTTTCTTCACTACTAGTTTTCCTTTTCTCTTCTTCACTTTCAACCATAGGAGATTTTTTTCCTTTAGAAGTGGATTTACTAGAAGAAGGAGAAACATGATGAGTGGATGGTGAGGAGGGCGCATGAGATGAAGATGCAATGCCAAAATTGGGATGGGAGATGAAAGAGTCCCAAGAAACTCCCTTTTTCTTTAAAGTTGGTGGAGGATGATGATCTTGATAAGGGAAAGATGAAATAGGCAAGCTTTTTGTTGAGCGGAAAGCTTATTTTGAACAGTAGAAGCCATCTTTTCAATGCATCTATAGAGGAAAAAAGGTAGGTTTAGCAATTGAGTTATTGTGAAGTGCATGAGAAGCCTGATATGATAAGCATAAACCCGAGAAAACCTCCCTTCGCATGTGAAATACTTCATGATGATTTTCATGAGAGCATAATCGTTGGTCAAAAAGTAGGAAAAAGGAAGAATAGTGGGCAAGCATCCTGATCTTCTGTTTTTAAGAAGGGTTTGTAGTGATTCAAATCTAGCTATGTTTGCTTGAACCATTTTTCTCCAATATATGGAATTTTGTTAGCTTTGGAGACAGTGCTAGGAGAGAGCTTGAAATCTAAACCTACTAGATGAGCATGCCTCCCTTGAAGCCTTAAAGAAAACAAATGTGTCAAAGGAAGATGACTTTTAACTTATTGAAACTTTTGGCAAAATTCCAAGCATCCTACTTCATGAAAGTTAAAGAGCACTGAAGGAGATGCATCCACTTCCTGAGTTGAAAAAGGCTCATACCTTTTGTGATAACCACTCCTGCTATCTTTCTGAGGAGGAATTTTGCCTCTGATATTCTTTACTGACTCACAAAGGAAAACTTGTTTAGGTGTTTTTTGAAAAAGGCTCTTAATCAAAACACTTTTTACTCTTTGAAAAACTAAGTCTGTCCTTAGTTAGCCAACAAGTTTGTTTAAATGAAACCGGCTCTCTTTGACTTTGACAATATGAACTCCTCTCCCTCAATTCACTGTTCTCTGTGGTTATTTGAAGCAAGAAATAGGTTTCTTTGAAATCACTGTGGCTTTTGATATCACTGTATTAAGGGACTAACTTGGAACAAATACTGTACATTTAGAAAAACACTGTGTTCTCTCTTTGAATAAACTATTATTCTTTGATTATTATTGTTTCTCTAAAACAAAAAATAGTCTCGTTGTCATTGAGTAACAGGTATTTCAAAACAAATATGTCTCCCCTTAATGATTACTATTTTTCTTTGAGTTTAGCAAACTAATATTAGTTGAATGAAAATAATTTCACCTCTTCAGTATTTGTTTTTTAACAATGAGGTCTTTGACAAGGTTTGTTTGTGGATTTTGGAGGCAAATGTCTTTTGATTTTGACACACATTTTTTTCACCTTAAATCTCTATTTTTGAAAGGTTAACAGAACTCCTTTAAAACTGGTAAAATTTTTCCTCCCAATTAAAACTTTCTTTGGCAAACATTGTTCCTTTGAAATCAACGATTTTTTGTGGCTATTTGAATCAAAAGGCACTTATGAGAAACACTATTTTAAAATACTCCTTCATGTTGGTTATGAAACCCTGTACAAACTATGTTTTGTGTTTATGGAGACTGCACAAATTCTTTGCTACTTTAAAGCACAAAACGACCTTTCAAGTTGGCATATTTAACCCCTTCTTTAACCACTGTTTATCTTTGAAATCATAGTAAGAAGCTCTTCTCTAAATTGACACAAACCCTTCCATTTTATCACTTTTTATCCTTTGAAATTTTTTTTAAACCATTTATTGAATTCAAACTTTATCTAGAAGGCGAGAAATACCTTTGAAACAATGAATTTGAGGTTTCCCTTTGAGCATTGGTTCAATGAGCAAGGGCACGTTCAGACTTGGTTGATCGAGCGGGTTCTGAATGCATAAACGCTCCGTGCAGAGGCTTTTCCGGTTGGCCTTGGGTGCCCACTGAACACCAGCAAATGCGTGCCATGATAGGCTATAGGCGCACTGCGCCTTCGTTTTGACTCTTTTGTCAGGCACCTACAGGCGCGCCGCGCAATTCTACAGGATCGCCGCGCTCAATTTTAGACTTGAAAATTCTATAAAATTGCTCACAAATCGCTTCCCTCTTTGGACATGATGCTAATGAGCATTTGTTTCATGCCTTTTATACTCATACGGTTTTGTTTAAAAGAAAAACAAAATCCTCTTCCCTCTTTCAAAATTTGAAATTTTTTTTGAACATTAGCACTTACGTTTTGAAAAAGGAAACTTGACTTTATGTCAAGGTATTTCTAACTCTTTTCCTTTTCTAAACTGTGCTTTTCCATAATATTCCCGTGGAGGCCCTTTTTAACTTAAAAAGTAGCCCTATAAGTTACCCAAAAACTACTTGACAGCCTCTATTTTAATGCCTCTTCAGGCCTATTATGAGGCTATCTTATTTGTCTGCTGATGAGGGTCATAATTTATCTTTTGCTTGTCATTTGGAATATCCTCAAACAATGGTGGGCCCTCTATTTATTTGTGAACGAGGCCTATAAGCAGTGAAAGCTTTCACCCTATTACCATATGCAACCTCTCCTTTGACTGATCTGAAAAGATGGTTCTTTATGCTTGCGTTTCATTCATAACCTGGAGGGAGTTTAGCTTTGATAAAACATAATGAATTTGTCTAAAAGCAATAATGACCCTTCCTCATAAGTCATCTAGGTGGACAATCTTTTCTTGTCAGTTTACAGAGGTAATTTAAAACCAAGCTTTGTTTAAAAATTTCACCTCCTTGGTTATTTAAATGTACCTCCTTCTATTTTAATCATTATAACTTATGATTTTCCCTTTGAGTGAAGGCCTTTATAAATATAAGAAATAGGGACCTTTAGCACCCTTATGGCCCTGTGTGGTTTTTAAGTGAAAAGGTTTTCCACGTTCAGACCTTTCATTTGATCCACATATTTTTAACCCTATATTTTAAATAGGAAAATTGCTCGAACACCATTCGAAACACTATTGATTCATCTTCTGTTCATCTCTTGGAAGGAGGTGACTCACAATTTCTGAAATCACTTGACACACCTTAACCCTCTGCTTTTAAATGAAGGAGGTTCTATTATGTTCACAAACATCTTCTCTTTTCTGGAGGAGGTTCTCATTGTGCCTTTAACCATCTACTTTTAATGAAGGAGGTTAGCACTGAGATTCCAACCATCTTCTATTTTGAAGGAGTTTCTACTGTAGATATGACATTTCATTTATTTCAAAACTGTATCACATTTCTGCAATGATATGTCTCTGCTTGGTATCATTTCAGATAGGCAAGAAGGTGAAATTTTACATTTTTCTTTATGAGACATGTTCTCAGATATATATCATTTGTAAAACATCCCTGTGAACCCTTAGAATAGAAACCATGTGATTTGAATATGGAGAGTATTTTCTTGCTAGACATATTTTACTAACCTCCCTTGACTGTGTTTGAAGAGGCATGTTGAAATTTACTTTTGGAGGAGATGCTAAAAACACTACTGATCAAAATAACATCAGTGTTTTGCATTCATATGACTTAGAGGCTACTCTATGTTCTTTAGGCAACTTTGGCTTTCAAACCATACCTATTGGTAGCCCTTCACTTACTGTATTTCATTTGTTTTACTGATGGCAAACTAATTCAGCATGGAGGACCCTTTTGACCTTGTCATTTTTCTCTCTTGCACATTGATCATCATTACAATTACACCCCTGCAGAGATGTAAAAGCATATGACTTTGAAGCTTGGAGATCTCTTTTGGTGTTTCAAGGAGACTGCGGTTGAGCGAAACATATTTCATCAGATAGTGAGCAACCTTATATTTTCCTAATCTGAATCTTTGTGAACTTTCTTCCGATATGAGACAAAGTGACCTCTTAGTGGTGTGCGGCCTATGGATGGATCAAGACTTGTTTTTCATATTAGGAACTAATTCAGGGCTGACTGGTACTAAATAGAGGCTTTTGGCTTAGAATATTTTTGCCAAGGAAAGGTCTCCCTAAACACCACCATCTAACTTAGGGGAAATCCTAACATATTATGAATATTTTCTTTGGTATGATTAGATTTTCAAATGACAGATGACCAGGGATAGGGTTGCAGACAATTTGTCAACAGTTGGATAATGAATGGCTTGAGGAATAACGGTAAATGACAGCAGATAACTTTAAGCTATGACAACTATGGACAGGGTTATTTTTTTGAAACCAGATAGGACTTGACAAATGGGTTTTTCTCATCATAGGCTGACAAGAAGGGGTAGTAGGACAATAATTTTTTTTGGGTGTTTTCTAGATGAAAATTTTGACAGTTTGGAGATTAGATTCTAGAAAACTCAGCTAAGGAAGCTAGTCATCATAAATAACAGGTAAAAATACGGATAGCTAACAGTGGCTCCATTTGGGGACGGCAGCTCCTTTTCAAGAGGTGTCTGAAATTTCAGATATCTAACTTTTGAAGACCAGTGCCTTATCCATTGGCACAAATTCCTTTCTTTCTTGATGCTATTTCTGAAAATTGAGAGTATGATTTGCATCAAAGTCATCTCTACCTACTCAGCTATATTCCCTAAATTTTTTCCTTCTTTTAGATGCATTTGATCTAGCAACCCTTTGAAATGATATTTTTGAAAAATGACGCTATCTAATTCTACACTTATATCCGCCGGGAGTTCAGATTAAACTGATGAACTCCTTTTTTTCTCTACCTATGCTAGATCGACTATCAAGATTAAGCTGTTTGACAAGATTTGATTGACTAAAATAAAACATGAAATTGAAAAATGACCAAATCAGGATTAGAGAGTCTGATTTGTCATGTATTCGTGGCAAAAAAGAAAAGCTGCACAAACATATTATTTTGCATGAAAAATAATATTTAGAAAAATTAGAGCTAGGATACATAGTCTTTTTTTCATCCCTGTTTTCCTCTTTGGTTCTGTTTTGAGCATGTGGAACCAGTATCTTTTCCTAATCTACTTCCTTTGACAATTCAGGCTTACATAATTTGACTATCCCATCTTTTACTAACTTATCAACATTAAGTTTAAAACATGTTCAGTTATGATTAGGCTATATAACTGAACAAGACATATTTTGAGCACTAGTAGTGGCATTTATACTTGCGCATTTTCAGCATGACTCTTTTTTGAACATGGGGATTTTCTGTTTTTTACTAAATTGCCCTCTTTTCAACTTTTCTATTCTTTTTTTATTTTATGTTTTTGTTTTATTTCTTCAAAGAGTGATATATACAATGATTGAAAAATCGGGAACTAGAACTCCTGAAAATGGTGAAACTTGAGCATCTTATCTTCATAAGGATCTCCTAATGCTCTTGGTCCACTCAGATCTTGAAAAGAAAAGTTTGGAAAATTTTCTTTTGTAAGCATAACATAAGGATTCATGCATGAATCTCTAAACAATCCTATGTCTTCTTGCTATACTTCTTTATACCTTTGATCTCCATTTTTCCTTTTGTTGTACATCTTTTTCAAATAATGCAGATATTCTTTGTCATTTTTAAAGAATATGATGACATCGTCAAGGTACATCATAATGAAGAAATTTAGAACTGGAAACATAGCCTTCAGGAACATGTCTTTGGTGTCTGGTAGTTTTGCAATTCTGGGTTTGAAGATGGAACTGCTTCCAACATATTTGAAAAATTCTTTGAGTTGTTTTCCTTGCAAAGGAATTAATTGGTGACACCCTGAAACATCACTTTGTAAATACACATGATTAGAAGCATCTATCATTTGTATAGTATGGTCTTGTGTAGGAAGGATATAATTTCTGTTCCGGGGGTGTGTATTTGTGTTTCTGAAATCAATGCATATCCTATGTCTAGCTATGTTGTCTTTGATTGTTAATGTTTGATCAAGATTTTTGTATTTCCTTTTGTCAAAGTTGTTTCTTAAAATGATGGCAGTGTCATAGTGTTTCACACCTTTTTGCCGACATGTACTAGTATCTTGAACAATCTTGCAAATTCTAGCAGTTATAGGTCTTTGGTGAAGTGATAGAATGTTAGTTAGTTCAATCAGCTCAGGTAATTTTGGACTGCAGTCATCACATCCCTTCATATCAATTTTATCAGACATTCTTCCCGGATATTTAGAAGTTATGTCTATAGTCAAGGTTTCATTCGAGGAGGTAAAGTTATGAGATGATGAAGTATTTAGGTATGGTAAAAACATTAGGCTCCCCTGCCCTTGATTTCCAAAGAGGTTTGTAATATGCAAGTCCGATAGCACCTCTGTGTCTTGAAAAAGGTTCCTAATGGTACTGTTGATTTTTGTCAATGGTTTGAGTGATTTCCTTGAGGGTGTATACTGTTTTTTTCTTTCTGTTCTATCTCTATTTCTACAAAATCGAATTCCCTCTCTTCAAGACATAACTGCTCAGGATCATGATAATTTTGAGTGTCCATCTCATCATAGAGAACCTGGGGTGGATGATGTGGTGTGCACAGATTTGTTTTAATTTATCTTGATTTTTCATCAATGTCTTCATCAATGTGTAAAATGAAGGAATTTATATCTGAATGCAAGCAATACATCAGGATGTTATCTAGCCTTTCTTGGCTTCTGACCATATATTTCATGTGTGATTATTGATACAGTATTCTTGTTTGGTTAAACACAGGAATGGTAGCGTAGGACATATCTAGTTGAATATTTACCTGAAGCTTGGCCCCCCAAGATCTGGATAAAAGCATTTTTTACTTGGGACGGATGTCTACTACCACTATGTCCATGACCAGGTGTTTTGCAGGTATTTGGGCCAAAGTGAAACAAAGATCTTTGATCAGGCCTAAACACTCGACTCTGTTTGAATCAAATGAATATATGTCTTTATAAGGTTTTGTTATTTCTAGGCTTAATCTTTCCATTACAACTTTTGGCATGAGATTGTGAGAGGCTCTGGAATCTAGCATGGCATTATGTAGGATTTGGTCATGTATATTCAGACTGATGTAAAAATGAAGAGTGGTTCCTTCTTGCTATTTCCCTTCTATTTTTGGACCAAAAAACACCTCGAGGGTATCATCAGCTAGGTTTAAAGTATCTGCATCATTTCCTGTTTTTAGGACCTTTATCACTTGGTATTTGTAAGAGCTTTCGGCAAGAAGTTCAGTGAGAGGCATGGTGATCCTAATTTTTGAAATTTCCCCTTCAAAACATAATGGTGTATGTAGTTTAGATAGATTTGCTTCAGTTTTTTTAGCCATGAATTTCTCTATATTCTTAATTTGGTCATTTTGATTTGGGATTTTGTTCAATACAATTGTTTCAGGAATCTTAGTAGAGGTACTAGGATATTTTGGATCAAGGATTGCCTGACTAGCTTTGTCTTTGTTTTGGTCAATTTTCTTGACCATGATTTTGTTACTATCCGTTATTCTTTTAAGAATGGTATCGGGGGTTTTAGTAATAGTAGTTTCTGAGCTACCTTTCATAGAGTTGTCTTAGTTTTTCTTACTCCTAAGATCGTATCACCTATGAACTTCCATTATAGAATTTTTTAATCCTATATCAGGATCTTCGGGGTCCTCATGATTTGTTTCATTTTGATTTGGGGAGAAGAAAACTTGTTCTTCTTCTGTGAGAAAAACCTCACCCTCGCTATCAAAACCTATCAAGTTTAAGTGATTTTCATCAATTGGTTATGTATCTCTTTCTTCCTCATCAACATAGTTTTCATTGAAATGTGGCCTGATTTGTTGGTCTCTTTCCCTTGGTTTGTTTTGAGGCAAGTCTCTTCTAAAGTTTTGGTTCTAGTTCCTACTTTGAGAATTTGGCTGGTTGTCCCTAAGAGGTGCTTTTTCACTTATCCTTTCCCACATTTTCCCCATGGATCTAACCAGGCTATATATTCTAGGATCCGAGCAAGAAATTGAAGTCATCTCAGTATGTGACTTTCTTTTCTGATCTCATCCTAGCTCTCTTCTCAGCTAGGTTGGCTTTCGCACTAATAGCTACTTTTTGCATTTCTTCTAAAGTTGTGGGGTCCTTGTATCTTATTTGGTATGTCATATCTGGATCAAAACCTTCAGTAAATTTTTTCTAATGCTGAGTCAAGTGGAGGTTTAAAGTGAGGAGGGAGGGCGTTATAAATACTGTTCAACCTAGTGCAATAGTCCCGAACACTTTGCCCAGTATCCCTTTTAATATTTTTATATTCAGAAAGGATTTGGATGGGGTTTTTCCTGATTTCCCACCTGTTTATGAAAGTTTGGTAGAGTGATGGGATATCATGTATACTGTTAGGAGCTAAGCTTTTAAACCATTTCTTAGGTTCTCCACCTAGGCTTTGGGTGAACATTCTCATCTTAATGGTTTCATATTCTAGTTCCATATAGTCAAAAGCATCACTGATTCTATCCACTTGTTGTTCAGTAGTAGTAACCTCAGTTCCAGTGAAGTGTGGGATTCAGGATTGGTAACCATTCTACAAAGGTACCAAAGGTGGTGGTAATACTAAGGGTGAATACCAAGTGGCCATGATGGGAGCGGATGGTAGATTTACAGTATGAGGATTTGTAGGATGAGATGAGGTGATTTTCACAACGGTGTTCTGAATGGGTGTGGCAGGGGTACTTGGACTTTTGGACTGATTCTGAGATGATTTGCAGTGATATGATCCAAAATGGTGGAGAATCTGAAAATGAGGAGGTGTAGTGGGTGAGGCTTCTCTGCTAGGACTCTGTTGCAAATTTAAAGGTTCAAGATCGTCAAGGTTGATTTTACATTGAACTTGCTTCTAAAAAGGCTTTTTGCCGATCTTAATTCAAACTGGGAGTCTTGCAAGGATGTGAGATGTTCACGTACAGAGCTTGCTTTGTGGATATTCCTATCGGTAGCTAAGTTATCAGTTTCAGATGTTTGCAACAAAATCTTTTCTGGGTTATCAACTATGATAGGGGGATTTGGGTCTGGATGAGATCTGGTATTAATTCTTCGTGAAGCCATATTTCATAGTCAATGTTTAAAGATGGTGATAGTTTTGATTTTTTTGGACGAATGACCTCTCTAGGGGTTTCGCTAATGTGAAGAATGGTTAAAACAAAAATGAAGGCTAGTGGAGTCGCCAGGTGGATTTTCTTGATATTTGTGGTCCACCACCAATACTGACAAAGATGCTTTTGGAAAATGTTTTCTAGAAAAATTTGATGTGGAAACTTGCAAGAAAGACTTAATACTTAGTTTCAACAATTTGCTAGAATGTTGGGAAAGCTATGGTTCTATTTTCAAGTTTATTCTATTGATTTCCTATGTTTAGGTGAAGTTTTCTGAATTGCTAGGTTGCACTTAGTTTGTCACTGATTTCAGAGGCTGCACCATGAATTTTGAGTTTTTGGGAAAGATGAGTAAACAGAATAGTATGATTTACGTAATTTTTTGTTTTTATGGAGTATTAGGCCTACTGGAGGCTTGTGGAGTCGCTAGGTGGATTTTTTGTTGTTTTTATAGATATGTACTTATGTTCCACCACTAGTAACTGGGAAAAGCCAATCTAGGGATGTTTTTTTTGGGTTTTATGAGTGTTCTAAACTTGATTCATCACTTTGCTAGGGTGGTGAAAAAATTTTTACTCTAAATGATTCTATGGGCTGCTTGCATGTTTTAAATTTCGAAAGACTAATGAATCTGCAAGAGTTTGCTAGACTGTTATGTACTTAGAAGGTCCCACCATGATCGTAATTATGTTAGTGAGTTGTGGAATAATTCCACAAGATAGTATTCTGAAAGGTCTCTGAAGGTTTAGGGAATCTATGTTTGTTTATTACTCAGGGTCCCACCGTGATCACCATTATGTTAGGGTCCCTTGATTTGGAAGATTGGAAAGCCAAGTGACACGGTAACATCAAACCAACTTTAGAGCCCAAGGACGTAGCCTTCCTAGACTCAGAGAGGGATCTCGCTATTTGTGCAAGGGATGTATAGTTGTTTGCTTCTTGTGTTTTTGATTTTAGGCTAGTTGTTAAGTAGGTTATTGGTTTGTTTTTAGTTTTTTCAGGGAGGAACTAATAAAAGTTTTAAATAGATAAAAATATGTTAGATCCACTAGGCTATGGGGTTGAAAAGGTCTAGAAAGCCTCAAATGGTGGACAAGGTATACTGAAGGGCCGATTTGGCCAAGGTAAAATGGATCTTTAGGTGGAGTGAAATGGGATGGACACTAACTGTTGTGAAGGACAAAGACTTTTAAACATAAATAGATTTGCAACAGAGATCCATGTCATAGGGCTAACCATTAATCATGATAGATGAAACTTGAAACTGATAGATGCATAAAATAAACATTCAGGCAATACATAGAGGGATAGGACTCTCTAACTTTAGGAAAATCGCCATCAGACTTTCGGAAAAACAAACAACACAAACAAATAACTCAAGCTATGAAGAGGGGACTCCTAGACATCATATTTTGAGCTATCAGGCACTTTGAACTAAGATTGCAGAGTATAGGCAAAGCGCAAGATCGATACAAGACCTCTTTTGTTCAACTAGGACAATGAAACATTTAGAGAAAGGTTTCAGTAATGGGGTTTTGGTTAACTAAGGAGTAAACAGGACGTACCGTGGATCACACTAATTAGCATACATAATAACCATTAATGAAATTGAGAACAATTTCCTAGGGTATCAAAGAGCATTTAAGAATTCATTTGACATAACTAAGAAAGAAGACAAACATAGAAGCTGTAATGAATCAGGAAATTCGAGATGCCTCCATGGGCATGTCTCAAATATATTCTTTATTGTATTACAGCAAGCAAGAGAACATGAAAATATGTATGATAACTAAGGAAACATAACGGAGAGGAACACTATACCATTTTACCAAGTCAAGGAATCCTACAACGGTCCTCTTTCACCATCCAAAACATTCAAGAAACTATCCAATGCATGAGACAAAGTATTTCTTCCAAGATTTTATAACCATATATTTCTCTATATCATCTAGTTCAGCCTTATTTACAATGAAATCTCTTGGAATATGTATGCCAAAGAGAAAGAGAACCTCCTAGAGTAACTAGCAAGCCCATTGGCCCATTACAAATATCTGATTTTGTCCTTGAGGCTTTGCAAAGCTCAAGGCACAAAATATCTATAAAAATATCTTTAAAATGATAAAAAAGGAAATTAAATTGACTTTTCTGAACTGAAAATGGCCAAAAAATGCTAAAAGCACATTTGAAAAAGCCACTTCAGAAAACTGCATTTCGCACCAAAATGCTTCAGAAATATAGAAGCAGAAAATTCCCTGTCTTGTGGGCAGAAAAATCCCTATTGGAACGAGGCTTGTGATAGCTAGTTTGAAACCCCTAGATGTCTAGTTTCTGAAAATACTTGGTTTTCCCCAAAATGATCACTGGAAGTGTGTGAAAAACTGACCTAAGTGAAAAAACCCATAAATTAGCCCTTGGTGATATCTGAGGCAGAGTGTTGAAAAAGTGACAGTTTTTCGCCTCTTTGGGGAACCAAAACTTCTTCAATTGAGCTAAAATTTTCTGAGTAGATGCCCCTGAATTTAATGAATCCAATGATACCACTTTCAACCTATGAGGATGCTTCAAACAAAAATGGTGATGCCCATGATTTTCTGCAAATAGGCCCTAAAATGTCAAAAAACAAAAACTTGTCAAAATATGACCAATTTTGGTGAGCAGACACCTCATGGGTTTTCAAAACCATGTAGAGAAGCGGAGACCAAAATTTCAAGCTTTGATATGCATTTCCCTACTTTTTCTACCAGGTGGCTCTTTCGGGTTGCCTTGAGCTTTTCTTGTGTAACCTTCAATTTCCTTCAGGCAAACTGATTTAGCTTTTTGTAGTGCCCAGTCATTTTCTATTGCAAGCTTCAGTCTCTGTTAGCTCTTTCTAACTTATCCTCCAAGTGTTAATTTTCCCTTTCAAGCCATGATTCTCGGTAATTCTCTATTTCTTGGGTGAGTAAAGAAGTAAGAGGATAAGATCCAACAAGGGTTGCCTCTTCTTCTTTCTTTTTCTTCAAAGCTCTCTTGAGACCCATAGTCCTAGTTCTCTTCCTCTTTGGCTGTTATTCTTCCTCAATGTCATTAAATTCACCCATAAGCTCTTCTAACTTGACTTGTGCTTTGGATGCTTCCCTTTAGTACTTGAAAGCCTGGGCCTCATAAATTTCCATTTAAACATTCATTTTCTTGTTTTTTTTCTGTAGAACACGATGATGTCAAAATCTAGATGATGTAAAAATCCCTTTATTTTTCATGACTACTCTCCTCTTTTTCCTTCCCTTTGCCTTGGATTGGTTTCCTGGCCCTTGTCCTCCTTGGCACTTCAATGATAGTTTTCTTGGGCAACTTACCTTCACTTCAGAGTGCTCTAGTAGCATTGGGAGTTACTGCTGGAGTGGTCTTTTTCTTAGCTGATCTAGTGTTTCTAGGCTTCGCCACCTTCGGAGGAAGATTCATGGCCCCTTGACTAGGAGAGGCAGCTAGCACATGCTCTACTTGGTATTTAACCTTGTTGCTTCCATAATCATCTTTATCATTTTTTTCCTCCTTTTGAATATTTCCTTGTTTGTCTTTATCACTACTTCGCTTATGGTCATTGATTTGGCCCTTTTGCTTTATGTTGCCCTATTTGGACTGTTCACTTTTTGGTGTTTGATTTTCATCATCCTTGTTGGATGGAGGGCTTTCTTATTTTTTTATCATAAGTGTCCCTTTGAGGACTGTCTTGACCCTCCTCATAAGTGTTTCGGCTGTCACATTGTATGTCTCTTTGAGGGCTACCTTGTTCATTTCTCTCTCTGCTTTCTTCCTGACTGTAGTGCTCTGTATCCTCATTGTTTTGTGCCTCATTACCATCATGCTCACTGTTGTGTGGGCTGCCAACAATTTCCTCTTTATGACTGCTATGCTCTACATCAATTTTTTCAAGCTCTTCATCATTGTCTTATTTATGCTCACTGTCATGCTTAGATTCTTCATTTTGTCCTTCATCATCACTTGTTTTCCTCCTCTCACTTTGCCTTTCTTCACTACTAGTTTTCCTTTTCTCTTCTTCACTTTCAATCATAGGAGATTTTTTTCTTTTAGGTGTGGATTTACTAGAAGAAGGAGAAACATGATGAGTGGATGGTGAGGAGGGCGCATGAGATGAAGATGCAATGCCAAAATTGGGATGGGAGATGAAAGAGTCCCAAGAAACTCCCTTTTTCTCAAGTTGGTGGAGGATGATGATCTTGATAAGGGAATGATCAAATAGGCAAGCTTGTTGTTGAGTGGAAAGCTTCTTTTGAACAGTAGAAGCCATCTTGTCAATGCTCTATAGAGGAAAAAATGTAGGTTTAGCAATTGAGTTCTTGTGAAGTGCATGATAAGCCTAATATGATAAGCATAAACCCGGTAAAACCTCCCTTTGCATGTGAAATACTTCATGATGATTTTCATGAGAGGAGCATAACTAGTCAACAAGTAGGAAAAAGGAAAAATAGCTACGCAAGAATCCCGATGTTCTAGTTTTAAGAAGGGTTTGTGGCGATTCAAATATAGGTATGGTTGCTTGAACCATTTTTCTTCGATATATGGAATTTTTGTAGCTTTGGAGACATCCCTAGGAGAGAGCTTGAAATCTAAACCTGCTGCAGCCTTAAAGCAAAAAAATGTGTCAAAGGAAGATGATTTTTCACTTCTTGAACCTTTTGGCAAAATTCCAAGCATCCTACTTCATGAAAGTGAAAGAGCACTGAAAGAGATGCATCCACTTCCTGAGTTGAAAAAAGCTCATACCTTTTGTGATAACCACTCTTGATATCTCTTTGAGAAGGCATTTTTCCTCTAATATTCTTTACTGACTCACCAAGGAAAACTTGTTTAGGTGTTTTTTGAAAAAGGCTCTTAATCAAAACAATTTTTACTCTTTGAAAAACTAGGTCTGTCCTTAGTTAGCCAACAAGTTTGTTTAAATGAAACCAGCTCTCTTGGACTTTGACAATATGAACTCCTCTCCCTCAATTCACTATTTTCCGTGGTTATTTGAAGCAAGAAAGAGGTTCCTTCGAAATTACTGTGGCTTTTGATATCACTGTTTTAAGGGATTGAATTGGAACAAAGACTGTACCTTTAGAAAAACACTTCGTTCTCTGTTTTAATAAACTTTTCTTCCTTGATGATTATTGTTTATGTAAGACAAAAGATATTCTCCTTGTCACTGAGTAATAGGTCTTTCAAAAAAACTCTGTCTCCTCTTAATGATCACTATTTTTCTTTGAGTTTAGCAAACCAATATTAGTTGAATGAAAACAGTTTCACCTCCTCAGTAGTTGTGTTTGAGCAATGAGGTCTTTGACAAGGTCTGTTTATGGATTTTGGAGGCAAATGTCTTTTTTTATTGACACACAGTTTCTTCACCTTGAATCTCTATTTTTGAAAGGTTAACGCAACTCCTTTAAAACTAGTAACACTGTTCCTCCCAATTACTATTTTCTTTGGAAAACACTATTCCTTTGAAATCAATGATTTTTTTTGGCTATTTGAAGCAAAAGGCGTTCATGATAAACACTATTTTAAAATACTCCTTCAAGCTAGTTATGAAACTCTCTACAAACTCTATTTTGTGTTTACGGAGACTCCACACATTCTTTGCTACTTTAATGCACAAAAATACCTTTCAAGTTGGCATATTTAACCCCTTATTTAACCACTATTTATCTTTGAAATCATAGTAAGAAGCCCTTCTCTAAACTGACACAAACCCTTCCATTTTATCACTGTTTATCCTTTGAAAAAAAAATTAAACCATTCCTCGAACTGAAACTTTAGCTAGGCGGCAAGAAATACCTTTGAAACAATGAATTTGAGGTTTCCCTTTGAGCATTGGTTCAATGAGCAAGGGCATGTACAGAATTGGTTGATCGGGCAGGTTCTAAATGCATAAACACGTCGTTCAGAGGCCTGTCGGGTTAGCCTTGGATGCCCACTGAACACCGGCACAGGCGTGCCACGATAGGCTACAGGTGTGCCACGCCTTCGTGTTGACTCTTTGGTCGGGCACCTACCAAAGCATCGCGATCAATTTTAGTCTTGAAAATTCTCTAAAATTGCTCACAAACTGCTTCTTTCTTTGGACATGATTCCAATGAGCATTTGTTTCATGCCTTTTATGCTCATAGGGTTTTGTTTAAAAGAAAAACAAAATCCTCTTCCCTCTTTCAAAATTTGAAAACTTTTTGAACATTAGCACTTATGTTTTGAAAAGGAAACTTGAGTTTATGTCAAGGTCCTTCTAACTCTTTGCCTTTTCTAAACTGTGCTTTTCCATAATATTCCTATGGATGCGATTTTTAACTTAAAAATTAGCCCTATAGGTTACCCAAAAACTACTTGGCAGCCTCTGTTTTAATGCCTCTTCAAGCCTATTATGAGGCTATCTTATTTACCTACTGATGAGGGTCATAATTTATCTTCTTCTTGTTATTTGGAATATCTTCAAACAATGGTGGGCCCTCTACTTATTTTTGAAGGACGCCTATAAACAGTGAAAGTTTTCACCCTATTACCATATGCCACCTATCCTTTGATTGATCCGAAAAGATGGCTCTTGATGCTTGCCTTTCATTCATAACCTGAAGGGATTTTAGCTTTGATAAAACATAATGAATTTGTCCAAAAGCAAGAATGACCCTTCCTCATAAGTCATCTAGGTGGATAGTATTTTCTTGTCAGTTTGCAGAGGTCATTTAAAAGCAAGCTTGGCTTACAAATTTCACCTCCTTGGTTATTTAGATGTAACTGCTTCTAGTTTAATCATTATAACTTATGATCTGCCCTTTGAGGGAAGGCCTTTCTAAATATAAGAAACAGGGACCTTTAGCACCCTTATGTCACTATGTGGTTTTTATGTGAAAAAGTTTTTCCACCTTTTGACCTTTCATTTGATCCACTAATTTTTAACCTTGTATTTCCAATAGGAAAATTGCTCAAACACCATTTGAAACACTATTGATTCATCTTTTGTTCATCTCTTGGAAGGAGGTGACTCACAATTTCTGAAATCACTTGACACACCTTAACCCTCTGCTTTTAAATGAAGGAGGTTCTATTATGTTCCCAACCATCTACTCTTTTCCAGAGGAGGTTTTCACTGTGCCTTTAACCATCTACTTTTAATGAAGGAGGTTAGCACTGAGCTTCCAACCATTTTCTCTTTTGAAGGATATTCTACTATAGATATGAAATTTCATTTATTTCAAAACTATATCACCTTTCTACAATCATATGTCTCTGCTTGGTATCATATTAGATAGGCAAGAAGGTGAAATTTGACATTTTTCTTTATGAGACATGGTCTGAGATAAATATCCTTTGTAAAACATCCCTGTGAACCCTTAGACTAGAAACCATGTGATTTTAATATGGAGAGTATTTTCTTGCTAGACATATTTGATTGACCTCCCTTGACTATGTTTGAAGAGGCATGTTGAAATTTATTTTTGGAGGAGATGTTGAAAACACTACTGATCATCATAACATCAGCCTTTTGCATTCATATGACTTGGAGGTTGCTCTATGTTCTTTAGGCAACTTTGGCTTTCAAACCATACCCATTGGTAGCCCTTCACTTACTATATTTCATTGGTTTTACTAATGGCAAACTAATTCAACATGAAGGACCCTTTTGACCTTGTCCTTTTGCTCTCTTGCAAATTGATCATCATTACAATTACACCCCTGCAGAGATGTAAAAACATATGAATTTGAACCTTGGAGAGCTCTTTTGGTGTTTCAAGGAGATTACACCTGAGCGAAACACATTTTATCAGATAGTGAGCAACCTTATATTTTATTGATCTAAATCATTGTGAAATTTCTTCCGATATGAGACAAAGTGACCTCTTAGTGGTGTGCGACCTATGGATGGATCAAGACTTGTTTTGCAGATTAGGAGCTAATTCAGGGCTGACTGGTACTGAATAGAGGCTTTTGGCTCAGGATATTTTTGCCAAGGAAAGGTCTCCCTAAACACCACTATCTAACTTACGAGAAGTCTTGACATATTATGAGTGTTTTCTTTGGTATGATTAGATTTTAAAATGAAAGATGACCAGGGATAGGGTTGCATACACTTTTTCAACAGTTGGATAATGAATGGCTTGAGGAATAAGGGTAAATGACAGCAGATAACTTTCAGCTATGACAGCTATGGACAGGGTTATTTTGCTGAAACCAGATAGGACTTGACAAATGGGTTTTTTCTCATCATAGGCTGACATGAAGGGGTAGGAGGAGAAGAATTTTTTTGGGGTGTTTTCTAGATGACAGTTTTGACAGTTTGGAGATCAGCTTCTAGAAAACTCAGCTAAGAAAACTAGTCATCAATAACAGGCAAAAGTATTGATGACTAATAGGTGGCAAGTATGGATGGGGACCCAATGTCATGAGACTCTCATGATATATATGGAGGGGATAAAAACCATTATTATTCATGTTTTTATATTATCATTTTGAAATTGGTATGTTTATACTTGCTTCCTCTTACTGTTTAGCAGGGTTGTTGTGTTGTTTAGAACAAGGGTGTTCCGGATCGGGAATCCTTACCTCATCCTTAGGGAAGGAGAGGTTCTTTGAGTTGCATTTCCTCATTCTAGAATTTTGGCCAAGCTACCTCCTTCAGCTACAGTGTATTTTCTGTTTAGAGCTGGGTTGTGTTGCAGGGTGCAACAAAGGAGGATCGCATACAGCTGTTTCTAGGCTTCTTTTTCAATGGAGAGGTAGACTATCCATTGGAGGATCAGTAAGGAGGGATGCTAGGATTATTTTCTCTTCTTTGGCATCATGCCAACCACCTACCATCCTTTACAGCGCAGACACAATTCTAAACTGTGTTATTTTTGGAGGCAATTGCTCATAGGGTTAATTGAGCTCATCGGGAGGGTCTATTTCTGAGTAGAGGGATCAGCCTTCTATTTAGAAATACCATTGGAGGAATACATCACCATTTCATATCTTTCATAGCCTCATTTCATATCAGATCTAGGTTTCGGTGTCATCTCAACCCTAGGGTTATTTTGGAACATTGTACATTTCTTGGTAGTTCTACCAATCTTTTCCGGGTTGGCTAGAAATTTTATATTAGAGCCCACATCTTCTTTGCTGGGCATTTCTTTTTTTTCTATCATCCATATTCCATTTTTATATGTTTATAGCAGTAGCTACACTAATATAGACAATAGTTTCACTGCTCTCTGACATTCTATAGAGTTGCAGCAACTCATGTGTTGATTGTTTTGATCATTGAAGGCTTGTTCCTATGGCTTGAGTGGCTTGTACCTCATGATATTTTTGTATATATCTACTAATATATTAATAAAATTATGGCTGCAAATTGATCACTCTCATGTCATATTCATATTTTCTGTGTTTTACATAATTAATTTTTATATTGCTCTTATTTCCAATTTGGAATATTACAGTGGTATCAGAGCATAATCTTGGCTCAGCCTATGCATTCAAGACATTATGCCATTTGAAGGAGAAGCTTATTCTCACAGAAAAGTGAATATGTACAGAAGAAATAAAGGCAAGAATCCATTATTTGGAGAAATGAAGGAAGAGAGGATCTCCCAACTTCCTTTGCAAACTATGAAAAATATCAAAGAAGATCTCATGGAGATGAAAGGGGAGAGGTGTAGAGAAATTCCAAGAGGGTTTGAAAGAGAAGCAAGCCTTAGATATTCACATGATGGGTGTGACAATTTGGCCACACATGAAGATTCACAACACATTTTTTGGCCCACATTCACTGCAAGAAGGATGGAGGATGAAGATGCACCAAGGAAGGAGACCTTGAGTGACTATCTTCAGGAGTATGAGTCTCAATCACAGAGATTCAAAGAGCACTTGGAATTCCAAGGGTTTTTCCAAATAAAGGAAGATAGAAGGTCCAATAATCATAATAGAAGTAAGAGAGGTAGATTCTTCCTATCTAACTTTGATGGATCAGCAAAGTTCACTGCCAAAGCTTGGGTGAAGTAGCTAGATTCCTATTTCCAGCTACACCAAGTTTTAGAAAAGGAGGCCATCAGAGTAGAAGTGTTGCACCTGAAAGATATGGCCAATTATTGGTGGTTTTTACTTATGCTTCATTTAAACATGCAAATTTAAACACTTATGTTGGGTTCACTAAGAAATTAGTGAGAAGATTTTATATTAAACATTGTAAAACATCATTTGTTGAACCCAAAAACTCAAAACCTTTGCATGAGTTGGAGAGACCTATTTTACCAACTC
This sequence comes from Pinus albicaulis, assembly GCA_034641835.2. Taxonomy (NCBI): domain Eukaryota; kingdom Viridiplantae; phylum Streptophyta; class Pinopsida; order Pinales; family Pinaceae; genus Pinus; species Pinus albicaulis. Next base: position 327,083,199 of record CM076579.1, on the reverse strand, counting down.
CACTCCATATTTTTGTTGAGGGGGATAAAAATATGCATGATGCCTTTCCAAGGGCAAGATCCTCATTTCTTTATGAGTAATATTATATAGATGAAGACATGGAGGTTCATCCTTCAAGGGAAGAAGAGCTAACAACGATGTACCATTGGGAGAAGATCCATCACCACATGGAGGTGGAAAGTGATTCATTTCTTGCATTAGAGGAGCCCTTGTGTCTTTGCAAGGAGTTCCAAATGATTCAACATGTGGGAACCAAAGCACAATTCTGGAGCAGCATGCATCAGTTATTTTGGGTTGTGAATCTTGGCAAATGAAGGAGAAGAAAGGAAGGATTAGCATAAAGGGATAATAAGCATTGACCCTTATATATTCTAGAAGGTTTATGCACAAAATAAGCAGACTAATTTGTGTAGTGAAGAGAGGGACAAATCAGTCCACTCATATATATAGTCCACTTCAGATTTTGATGTCTCACCACATGAGGGCATTCCACCTGGGAGGCCACCAGATCTAGAGTTGGTGGGAGACATCTTTCCATTTGGTTCATCACTCTTTGATCCCAGAGGGTTGAATACCTTGGAGGAGTCCAGTACCTTGGAGGGTTGAATATTTTGGGATAGGCTCAAGGAGGAGGGAGACATTCTCCCATTTTCGGCATCACCCACTCTCACTACACATAATGCGCTGACAGAAGTTGTTGCAGTGATGGAGGATGGAACATTCATGGTGCAAGGGAGCTACTCCATGGATTTGGAGAAACATAAGGTAATTCCTTTAAGGAAATAATCCTCCATGTATTGGAGTAGATGGAGGCCACTCATGCTCGCATTAGCCAATATCAGGAGGTTCTTTTTGGATGGTAGCTTCTCATGGGAGGCCAACTTCCAAAAGTTACCACTTCTATTTAAGCATGAGCAGCTGCATGATGGGCATGGAAGAAATTTGAAGGATGACCTTGGCATGAGGGATGTCAAAGAAGAAGACAAAAACATGTATGGATCTTCACATTTCAGATCTTCAGCGCTGTCTCTTAGGAGGATTGATCCATATTGGAGGTCTCAACTATTGGTAGAGTACTCCAAGGATCTTTGTGCTTGCATGATTCTTGATGACCCAGAGGGAGATGATAGATACATGGTGGTTGGAGAGGTCATATATTCTCAAGGAAAAGTCTTCTTGACTAGAGTTTCTGAGCTTAAGAAGAAGCTATTACATGTAGCACATGTGGACTTTCTTTCCATGAACTTTAATACATTTAATTACTTGATGGAGGAGTTCACTTCGGAAGGCATACAACACGATATATTTTATCATATGGATAGATGCATAACCCAAATGGTGATAGAGAGGATTTCACAGCCACTTCCCTACCCATTGGGGGTGAGGGAGAATTTTTAGTTGAGCCATTTCAGCGCAAGGACCAAAGTACACGATAGAGTTGGTACACATTTGCATTATGATTTAGAATTCTTTACTATATATGAGCAACATGTTGTATTAAGGATGGTAATTCCATCTTATGAATTGTATTATGATGTACTTGAGGCCAAATGTACGATTGAGATTGGCTATTTTATTGGTGGTTTCTGGTGGAGGCCACATGATTCTTGGTGTGCACCATTGGCACCATAATTTACTTTCATGATCCTATCTTGTAGGATTATTGTGGCAGCAAACAAGTGGCTGGAAGGGAAATTTTTATTCTTTTTTTTTAGGAAGGCAAGGAATTCGCTATGTTGCTTCCATTTGGGGAACTATGATCCACTTTTCAGTTTTCATATGGCAACTTGTTTTCATTGTGGTTTGCTTCCATATATTGCTAATATTCTTATGCTCATGGGAAGCTTTGTTTGGAGAGTGGGACAAGAGTTGAAGGTGCCCATTGGGAGTATGATTCTCCCTAATTTACATGTTGTATGTTTCAGGAGAAAAAATAGGAAACCTGTGATTTCCATACGACATCTCTTTTCTTCATGTCAGAGGAGCCATTTGGAGAACTTCAGTTCTTGAAGGAGGCACTTCATGGCTGATTTTTTTGGTGGAGTAACTTGGGCCATTATTTGAGGCCATGACATTTTAGCCCAACGTCAACAACAACTCCATACTTACCATAAATTGAGAGAGAAACAATTTGGATGGGAAAGTCTAATCTCTCCATGCAGCCCCAACACATTGGATAAACCAAGTGTTAAGGATTTCTTTAATGAGATACCTATAATGGCTCATTTTATTTGGATGATAGCATGGGTATTGAAGAATCTCATTGGGGATGAGATTCCCGATGTTTATCATCACTCCTACCTTGAGGAGGCCATGAAATTTCAGCCCAAGCTCAACAACAACTCCATACTTACCATAAATGGAGAGAGAAACAATTTGGATGGGAAAGTCTAATATATCCATGCAACCCCAACACATTGCATAAACCAGGTGTTGAGGATCTCTTTAATGAGATACCTAGAATGGATCATTTTATTTGGATGATAACATGGGTATGGAAGACTCTCACTGGGGATGAGATTCCCTATGTTTATCATCACTCCTACGTTGAGGAGGCCATTGGACAACAAGAAGGTTTCCACTTGCATCTTCCACTTTCTCATGATGGATACCATTTGGTTTTTCATACTTGGGAGGAACCGTTGGAGGGAATATTTACTGCAAATTATGTTGGGTTATTGTTGGAACTATTGATGAGGAGGCCATAAGAAGGGGAAGGGAGGAATTTTTCTCCACCTTTATAGTTGCTTTAGGACAAGAAACATTTTGGAGAGAAGGATTCTTATATTCCAAAAATTTAGACTTCATCTAAATGGAATATTATAGTTTGTTTTATCACTAGTGTTATAGCATCATTTTTCACCCTCAGGTGATTCATGATTGTATTTATGGCTTTGGGCACCCATTCCCACAGACTTGAACAAAATTCATTAAAAAACAGTGTTAAAATTCCCCTACGCAGGTATGCCTAGATTTTTCCGCGTGTATATGCAAGTCCATATGTACTTTTCCGTGTATGCCATTAAAATCATTAAAAAATATATAAAAATTCCCTATTTTCGGGCTGGGTTGATTGTTACTCCAGTAGTTCAACCACCCCAGCACGTGGCCAACTGTTTCCAACTGATTGAAACTACCTTGAGGGAGTATAAAAGACCCTCATGTGCATGGCCTAAGGGAAAGAGAAATTCTATAGACATTATACTCTGTTGGAATCCAAATTCAAGTCTGAATTCTCGTGCCTCTTGCACTTTCCCATATTTATACAGGAAACCCTTGTTTCATGGAGATGTTCATCCATTTATATGCCATCTCGAGTGCACAAGTCCTGAAAGTATCTTAGCGAGGCAAGGGTGGGATGGATCTGGACGACGATCTGTTCGAAGATCGTGGAAGGATTCAAGTGATCTCTCCACTTTTACTACTATACATGTTGTTCATAATAATGAAGAACCATCTTGTTCCTAAACTTATGTGTTAATGTTTACCTATATGTGTGAAAAGATTATCATTTAAGCATTTATTATGGTTTATATAATGTTTCACATGGATTGCATTAACGTTTAGGAGAAGTATTGCTGTACAACGAGGTTTCTATGCACGTTCTTTCTTGTTTTCCAGGTTGAATGAGGAAGAAGGGTTGCTAGGGGTTTGGACCCCAAGGGATCTACATCGAACGTAGGACTATGGGTGAGTTCTACTATCGTTTTTATCTAGTTTTTAGCATTTAAGTGTGGTTGTGTGTGAGTCCTTCTGAATAGCATGCCCTGATATGTGGAGGTTTTGACCCAACAAACCTCTAGGGCCTTTTTCCCTGAAACAAAACTAATGACTCTGCTGGGGACCACATTCTTGTGATTCCCCTATTGGGTGGTTTCAGCTATTTGAAAGGTTTCCAACAGTTTTAACTTTTATTTCCAGTCTAGTTAGCCTTTTCTCAGTCGGACTGAAGACCTGGTTCCTTATCCAGGCTTGATCTTTTCTAATTTTTATTATTTACCTTTTCATACGTGGGTTTTTCTGTACATAGATGCGTATACACAAAATTTCTGTTAAAGGTAGTCGCGTATACGTGAGTTTCCTTTAACACAGTCGCGTATGCACGCTTGTTTCATAACTGTCAAGTCACGTATTTCTGGGTCAATTTTGAAATTTTAGGTTTCTTGGCTTTTTAGTCTTGTATGCCTGTGGAGACATGTTCCTGCAGTGTCTTTATATCCTCTAGATTGTGTTGAAAGTGGTCTTGAGTCTTTCCTCTCTCTTGTTTGGTTGAAAATTAGCTTATTTGGCAAAGTTTGTTTCTTGTGCTTGCATTTCTGGTTCGAGTACCAAGATCTCTTCCTGGGGATTCTTGGTTGTTCTTCTTCATTAGAACAGAGAGCTTCTGCTCATTTACTCTTTCCTACCTTTTTGTCTTGCTTTGCACTTCGATTTTTGCCCATTTCTTGGTTGGTTTTCTTGAGTTCAGTTGACTAGGTCTTGTTGCAATTTTTGAAGAGTCTTTCGTGGTTTTTTGAAGTTTTTGTTTGCTGCAAGGTTGTACTATTCTTCTAGGCTGAGTTACTGAGTTTCTTGTCTTCTTTTGCTCATATAAATCTTGCTACTAAGTAGCCCTATAAGAATTTGAGCATTTTTGAAGTTTTTTCTTGAGATTCAGAGTTGTTTGGCTTGGGATTTGATAGTATTCTTTGTCTCTTCCAGCTCTTCCTTTTTATAAAATTCAAAAGTTCAAAAAACATTTTGTTTTGGCATTTGCTTTTGTTTTGCATTTTTGTTTTCGTTTCGTTATAACTTTTGAAGCTTTTTTGATATTTCTTCCCTTTGGTTTTTGACTTGATTTCGGAAAGGAATTGTCATTGGTTTCTTTCTCTTGTTTCAAACATTTTTGGTGTCTTTATACTAAGAGTTTCTGATTTTGGGAAATAGCTTTGTGGACAACCAAAAAGAGATAAAACTGAAGGATATTTGGGAAATTTCTCTCTGCTTTAGTAGATTTTTCATCTTGGAATTTGCATGCTCTTAGTGATTTGCATCAGGTGCACTTAAGCATTTAGTCATTTTCATAGTTTTTGTGAGTGTGAAGTTTGTTATCTGGAAAGAAAAATAAAAAAATTTAGTCTCGTAGAACCTGTGTAGAAGTTGCTTTTCATCGAAAGACAATTACTGCATTTTCATGTAGTTTGGTTTTTATTAATTTCTTTTCTGCTTCAAAACATCACAAGTTTCATTCCCGTATCCCTTTGACTTAACATAATAGCCGATTAAAATAAGCTCTATAATTTAAAAGTGACTAGAAAGTTTTTATTAAGTGTCATACACCAACTAGCTAGGTTGTAGGGCCTTGGATTAGGTGAATGGAGAGTTAACTCTCCAAGGCCGCTCAAACAAAACATAGAAGTTGATTAATTGAGCGAAATCCAACTCCGTTAGGTGGACCAGGAAAGCTCTCCTCCAGAGAGTCAAGCACAAGGGGAAGTGAAGGATAAGAAGAGAGATACCCCCTCTCTGATTTGCTGAATCTGACCTCAAGACCATTCCGCCCGGCTTCTGACACGGATTTTTCCCCATAGTTTCCACTCCTAGGTTCCACATAGGTGACTGCGGGGGGGGGGGAGGGGGGGGGGGGAATACCCGTGGTACCAGAGGCAGACGTCGTATCACTTCCAGCAGTACTTCTGGGGGGTGCCCTTGCGAAGATTGGGTACTTGTGCCGGCAAAGGCTGTTGTTAGGAGGTTGGCATAACTATTTCTATTACCTTCGCTAGTAGGCCTGGGCTGTAATTATCCCAGACTACTTTCGGGAGGTCCTATAGTTCGCTTTCTTGTATTTTGTTGTCCGGTCCTAATCACCCGGAGCGGAAATACCTGAAGGTTTTTTTCTTGATTGTATCTTAGGGGTTTCTTTTTGTAGTGAGTGCTCTTTGCTCCTAGCTTGCCTAGCTTTATACTTTTTTGACTCTAATTAAATTTTTTTTAAGTGGCTGATCAAGCGCCTCGTCGATCGAGGAGAATCCAAGGGTTATCTCCCGAGAGTTCAGAGCCTTCTTCAAGAAGGCGTAGGAGTAGTTTAGCAGGTGAGTATCACCCTGTGGCGTTTGACGCAGTGGAGAGAAATCCTCCATAAGGGTCTGAAGGTTTTGGAATTGGTTCCGGTGTTGGTTCTGAGAGGAGTGCTCCGCTCACCTCGCGAGTTTTATTTATGCAGGAAGAAGAAGTTCAAATAGAGGAAGTACCTAAACCCTATGTGTCACTTCCATCTCCTCTTCCTCCTGATTATCCGTTCACTTTTGAATACATCAGACCTGAGTCAGAGAGACCGGAAGATCCTCCCTATTATTCATACCTTTCGATGGCCACGACTGGGAACGCGGCTTCTGGTGTGAGCGTTGCAGGCATTCAAACTCCTACTTCTGTTGAAGGAGGAGGCACTATTGCTATATCTTCGATTTCTTCTAGTACTGCTGTGTTTGGCTCTAGTTTCACCCAAGCACATGGTTCTCATTCTGGTCCCTTTTTCTTTGTAATGCCCACTAGTGGGATTCCTTCTTTTTCCTTTTCCGATGCTGCAGCTGCATCTACACCCATGTCTTCCATGGCTAGTGGATTAGCTTCTTTTAAAGGGTTACCCTTTGGAACTGGGCACATTCCTAGTTCGAATCCTTCTTTAGGGTCCTTTCCGTTTACTTTTCAGACCCAGAGTTTCAACCCTTGGTCTGGAGGTCAGAATTCGACTACTTTTACAGGTTGGAACCCTGTATTCACTACAACGGGGGAAGGGAATCAGTTTTACACTGGTCACCAAGGGAATGCTTCTTTCCCTTCATCAAGTGCTTATCAGACCTTTTACCCTCTTTCTAATGCCTGGAACCCCTCTCAGGGGCTTTCCTCTTCATTTAGTACTTCGGGGGGGGACTGGTCTGGTCTTTGGTAACTCTGCGTTTGGAGGAGTTTCTTCTCCTTTTTCTACGAGTTCTCTCTGGCAACCTGGTGCCATATCAAATCCAGGGTATTATTTTCAGAATGTTGGGAATTCATCCCATCAAGGATGGAATCCTCAGGCTCTGCCTCGTTTACCTTTTCTGGCAACGTTAAACTTTCCAGATCTGTTGAAATTGATGAATGATCCGATCTGGTACAGTCCGGGGTGGCCTCCGGTTCCCACCAAACTTCCTTCAAACATTACGAAGTTTGAAGGCAGGAATGGATAGGATCCGGCTAATCACATCACCACCTTCCATTTATGGTGTTCTTCTAACTCCCTAATCGATGATTCGATGAGGTTGAGATTGTTTCAACGCACCCTAACTGGAAACGCTACCAAATGGTATATTGAGCTAACTGGGGGCAGTTTTGCTACATTTGGAGATCTGGCTGTTACATTTCTAATTCATTTCCAGTTTCCAATCTGTTAAGACGCTCAGACTAAACTCCTAGCTAATTTTAAACAGGACGACGCAACCCATATTTCTGACCATATTCAGGAATGGTGAAGGAAGAGGCTTATTAAAGCTCATATTCCAAGAGAATTCCTTTTGGAATGGTTTCTGAAATCTCTGCAGTCAGAAATTTCTAAGGATGTGTCCCTGTCTGGGGTATTTTCTGAGGAACAGGCCATTTTTAGGGCCCAGTAGCTTGCATTGATATATTCTCAGTCTGGGGTCCTTCATAAATGTTTTTCAAATGCTCCTCGCTCCAAATTAGATTTATCCAAAACTAAGCGTGGTCCTCATGGTGATGGACTTATTGGGTCGATCAATAGTGGTGCAACTAGCCTGCTTACTCAATTGCAGTAGTTGTCTTTGCAATATGCTCCTTCTGGTCAGGTTGTGCCTGCTAAGTCATCACCTTCCCAATCTTTGTCTATAAATGATGTCCAAACTTCCGATCCCAAAGGAAATCAACAATCCAAAGGGAAGAATAAGGGACAAAATAATAAGAAAAAGGGCAAGAATGGGAAGGGTAATGCGAATAAAACCAACGAGCATGTTGGTGAGGGTCCAAAGGATAAAAAGAAAGTGAAGTTTCCATGCAAGCTGTGTGTTGGAGACCATATCATGCACCTTTGCCCTAAAATTCAGGATGCGTAGCGCTTGTTAGCTCAGCAGGGTTCTTCCAGTTCCTAGGCTGTGTTGACAAACGCTTTTCCCCAAGGGCAACAGCTAGTTTTTGGCGCGAATCAAAATCCTGGGGCTTCCTCTGGGGGCACCCAGGAAGGGGAAATTCCATCAAACATATTCATGATGAGTGCTCACGTGGATGTCGCTACGAGATCCCGTGATTATGGCGAAGAAGATTATTCAAAAGCTAAGGGTGCTCTCGATGCTATTAAGCCGCTTCACATTACAAGGCCTGCTATTGAGCCTATACCTCGGATGCCCAAAGCATCTACTAAGCGCATGACGATTAATCCAAATGCTAGGGCTGCAAAGAACTACTCTATTGTGGACGATCTAGCGCAGATTCCTTATGTCATGTCGGCTTTAGAGGTGCTCCAGTCTTGTCCGGCTCAACGCAGTGCACTGCTCACTGCCATTGGGGCTATTGATCCAAAAAATTCTCTTATGATTACATTTGATATGTCTAATTTTAAAAAGAGACACCCCCATCATATGGCTTTTCATATTAAATCGTCGTACCGGAAGTGCAACATCTTTCGGACGGTTGTTGATGAGGGTGCTTCCACATGCGTGATGTCTCTCACATGTTGGAAGACGATTGGATCTCCCAAATCCGTTCCATCTACCACTCTTCTGACTACGTTTGATGGTAATTCTCACAGACCACATGGTATTGTCCCAGCTTTGCCTATCTCTGTTGGGGTAAAAACTGTGAACATAGAGGTTGAGGTAGTTGATGCAAGCTTGGACTACAACCTTCTGTTGGGGAGAAACTAGATTTATGAGATGGATGTCATTGCATCCTCATTATTTCAGATTATTTTTTTCCCTCATGAAGGGAGGATTGTTACAGTGGACCAACTAGACTGTCCTCCTGTAGACCCAAATGCGTCTACTGACTCAACTGTTCCAAATTTGGATAATACTAAAGTGCCTATTGAGAATTTAGGGGTTGGAATGTATTCTTCCTTGATGGGTACTTTTGACATTCCTCCTCCTACGGTTCATATAAATGCAATTTCATCCTCCAAGTCTCCTCTTCGAAGAGAGTTCTTTAGAACTCATTATTTTGCGGACCCTTGGACCTTACCTTCCCCTACCACCACATTAGTAGAAGGTCAAGTGGGTGGAATGGAATTTCCAATGTCTGCAGCTGAGATTGCTTATCAGTCTATTGTTGACTCTACAGAGTCCATTCCAACTCCTCTTTCTCCGAATGAGTTGGATGGAGATGTGGCTCTAGCTTGGACGCTTAGTTCTTCTTCTGCCTAGGATTGCCTTGATACCACTCTTCCATATGAAGAGGCCATCCTGGAAGCTATGACTGGTATAGATAAACCGTGGGATGATTTGCATCATCGGTCTTACTTTTTACCTGATTTAAGCGAAGTTGAATCAAGTTTTCCGAGTCCTCTATCTCCTGGTCCTGTTCACCCAGTGCTGAACCCTTTAGCACCAACACAGGTTTATGCTGAAGGGAACATGTCTGTGATTTCTCCAACTATCCTGGTGAACATTTCTAGGGATCCCAATGTTATTGAGAATGTCTTCATCGGAGCTGAATGTTCCCCTGAAGAGATTCAGATTTACACCGAGCTCTTTAAAGAGTATAGGAATGTATTCACTTGGTATTATGAGGAAATGTCTGGTATAGATCCATCTATTGTCCAGCATGAGATCAAGACTTACGAAAACGCTAAGCCTGTGAGGCAAAAACTTCGTCCGGTCAATCCTAGGAAGGCAGCATCTATCAAAGCTGAGGTGGAGAAGCTGCTTAAGGAGGGATTCATTTTTCCTGTTCCTTTGACTGAATGGGTTTCAAACCCTGTTCCCGTAGATAAAAAAAAAGGAACAATTCGAGTTTGCATTGATTTCAGAGACCTAAATAAAGCATGTCCTAAAGATAATTACCCCACACCATTTATAGATTAGATCATTGACGAGTGTGACAGTAATGAGATTTTCTCCTTCATGGACGGTTTCTCCGGATATAATCATATTACTATCCATCTTGAAGATCAGCATAAGACTGCCTTTATTTCTCCCTGGGGTACTTTTTCAAAGTTGGCAATGACAAGGTTGGCAAAGACAACAATTCCTTTTTCTGCTCTGCAACTTTCATCACATTACAATGGAAAATTTGGCAATGGCAAGGTTAGCAAAGAAAAAAATTCCCCAAAAATATCAAACATGTTCAAAAGGTAGAAAGCAGTATTGTTCGAAAGGCAGAAAGTAGGAAGAAAGCAAAGGTAGAATGCAGTAAGTTTATAAGGTAGAAGGCAGGAGGTAGAAAATAGTTTTTCAAAAGGTATAAGGCATGTTAGCTCCCTATAATTTGTAAGATTGGTAGGAAAAAAAGCAGAGAACAACATCTAACCACTTTGGAGTCCAGTACCTAGCTTTCCTGGGCTCAGAGAGGGCTCTCTCTGTATTTATGATTAATTGATTTAACTTTATGATTATGTTTTATGATTTTAGGCTAGTTATAAAGACTAGGGTTGTTTGTTTGATTGCTTGTTTGGTTGGATAGATAGAAATGTGGGAAGCTTAATCCATTGGGCTATGCAGTCATAAAGGGTTTTGTTGTACATCAAATTTTCAAGTGTTTTTAGAGGGCAAGCTAACTATCTCAAATGGATCTCTTTGGCAGGATGAATATGAGATGGAAGAAAACTTGCGAGTTCAGTAAGGCTAAAGAGAAATTAATAATCCTTTAACTATACTTCAACATAAATGCAGAGCAAACAATCTTTGAATTTTGCATTTAGGTCTTTAGAGGAAAACATTCAAGATAATAGTTTCAGAGGAACTAAGAGAATTTAAGAATTGTTTAGTTATACTTTGCAAAAGAAAACATTGAGATAACATAAGAAGACAGAATTAGGGTGCTCATGCAACATATCTTAATATAAAATTTATGTTTTACTATCAGGGAGATTGATGTACAGTATGGAAAAATAGAGGGGAAACATTAACATAAAAGGGATAAAATCACTATTAACATAGCTCAAGGATCCTGTAAGAGTGGTTGTATCACTGATGTCCAACTCAAAAATAGTTACAATGCTCCAATAAAATAATATTTACAACTCAGAGTCTAAAGAAATTCCAACCAACCCATCAACACTGATAATGAAAATACATGCAGTATTTAATTGCAATTGAGGAGGTTGCCCTAATCTAGGATGACAGACTACATTTACTACAGAGTAAATGAAGTTTTCACAATTGAGACCATGCAAGGACCAAGCCAAAAATATCTCTGACAAACTTATTGTAATAATAACTTTCAACTTAACTCCTGGGCTAACTTTAAAATATATTTGACTAATTTCCTGCAAAATTAACTTTTATAATAACTACTGAACTGATGCTAAAATATCTCTGACTGTAATATTAGCTATGGTAGATTTTATTAAATCAAAATTAAGCTAGAGGTGGCCAAAATGGTTGTGAAGAGACAAATGTTGAGTGGCCTTGACATATGGCTTTGTCTTTCTCGTTGATTTTTCCTCTGATTTTGTATTTGAACTTTAAACTGTCCTTATCTGTATATCTATTTACTGCCTTTGTTGTCACTATAATTTCTTCTTTTGCCTTTTTATCTACCTTTTTCCTCAACTTTTTCCTTTAACCCTATCTTTCATCTTTAACCTTTGACTGCTCTGTTTACTTATTTTATCTTTCATTGTCACAGTAAACCTTCGATTTTGAATAAAAATTTTTGTTCCTGGAGTAAATGTATAATCCTTGATAATCATTACTGCCTCACTTTATGCTCATAAACCTCTGTAGAATAAGTCTTCTAAATCAAAATCTAGAGAGCCTACACTAAACAATTCTTTGGAACTAGAATCGAAAGTTTCTTATCCCTTATGGCATGCTAATCACCTGCAAAATCCAAAACAATTATTAATAAAAAAAGAGGTTCGCAGGGAGGAGAGAAATGGTGGTTTATCGCATATCGTGGGGAAAACGGGTTTATCACATAGTTGCGGTGGGCAAGTGGTTTGAAATGGCATAGAGGATGGTTTTAATTATGCACGATGGAGGCGGTTTGTGGTTTTATCGCACGGGGATAAATGGTTTTTTTGTTAATGATGGAGGGATGCGATAAATCGTGGGGACAACGCATGGCAAATGGGAGGGGTTGCAAAATCACTGATTTTGAAACTCCTCAAAGGTTATAAACAACAGGCATTTTGGGTTGCAAAAATTATTGGGGGTCGTCGGATCAGATGGCAGAGATCGGACAATGGTCGAGCATCAGATTCATCGAGGGTCGGGATGATAGGTGGGGTCAAGATTGAATGGAACGACGGGTTAAAACATAAATTGGGTCTAGGGTTAATATTAATGTGGAGGGGTAAATGAAATGAAGAGTGGGGGGAAATAGTTTAAAGTGGAGGTGTTTTAAATATAAAGGTGAGTCGGGGTTTTTAACACAATAGGGGTCGGGGTTTAATAAATACGATTAACCAAAGTGGGACCCGGGATAAATGTAGTGGGGTAGGGATGTAAATACTTTAGGAGGGGATTTAGAATAATATTGAGGAAAATATTTTTAAATGTGGAAGCTCAATAAATTAAAAGCATTTAAAAACAATGCAAAAGTGGGTTTTACATTTGTTTTTAATGAAAAGGAAGGGGAATGAGGTTTCAGCTAGGGAAACGGGTTTAGGAAGGGGAAATATTATATATATGTGGGTATAGGTGTTAAAATGGGGTTTCAGAGCATGGGAGCCTCAGAAAAAGGTAAAATGAAAGGTAATGGAGAGGGTAAATGAAAAATAATGAAGGCATTGAAATTTGGCTCTCCATCATACTTAAACAAAAAAATTATCCTATTTTAATTGAATCAAATGGTAGATGGACTTATTTGACCTCTTTTTCACCCAGGATATTCTTTCCTTTTTGAAAATAGTTGATAGTCATGGAATATTATTTTCAGCATGAAAAAACAAAGAATAGGCAGTCATCTGGTGATACTGTAAAAATACATGAGTCTAACAGTGTCTCCAACTGGGGAGGAAAACTCCTTTAGGAGGTGTCAAGAAATTTGTAGACTAGTAGCCTGATTTATTTGGTTGATCTCCATTTTGTAATCCTGATCTGCTGCAACTTTTGTGACTGTGACCTTCAAAAACTGAAATCTGTGCTTACTACAAACTAAGGTCTGAAACATACTTTATCTTTAGCCTGAATAAATAACCTAAAATTGAAAGCTCTGAAACATGATCAAGTATTAAGAGCTCTTCTGCATACATACCTACCCAACCTATGATTGAAATAATTTTTCTTCCTTTTAGGGTGCATTTAGACTTGCAAACCTTAACATTATTTTTCCTTTTGAACCTCTAACTTACCACCTATCCTTATTTCTCCTACTAGTTCAAATTAGGCTTTTGAACTAATGTAAATTTTTACATACCTACTGATAAGCCAAGATTAAACAGTTTGGAAAATCTTCATTTCTAACTTATCAACAAAAATTAAGAAAATTTTCAATTATGTTTATATTGTATGATTGAACAGGGCCTTATTAATAGTAGTGGCATTTTGATTTGCAACACTTTCAGAAATATTCTTTTTTTGTATGCGACTTACCTTTTTCTTTTTTTACATACCCTCTTTTCTTCTTCTTTTTTTATTTTCTTTATCTCTTTTTTTTTTATCAGACTAGGCTTATGGCCTTCACTTCGGGCCTCAATTTTGTCTGATATTCTATTTGAAATTTGTTCAGGAAATGTTTATTCAACGAAGTAAATTCAAACTGATATTTTTAATTGAAATAATGCTTTAACATCCTGCCATTGATAGGACCTCCAAACAACTTTGTTCCATCCATCTCTTGTAAGAAGAATGCATGATTACCTATTGCAGAATTAATGATGTATGGACCTTTCCATAGGTTATAAAAATTTCCATGTTTTCCTTTTTCCTCTCTTCTAGAATCTCACTTCAAAACTTTGTCTCCATTGTTGAAATCATTTTCTTTGGTTCTTTTTTCAAATACTTTCTTGATGTTTTCTTGTACTAGCTGTGTTTTGTTGTATACTACTTCTTTGGATTTTTGCAGCTGAATGGTTTGGCTTATTATTCTTTATGTATCATTCTCTTCAGACTGCACTTCTTGAATAAGCTTCATTACTGGCACCCCCAAGGTTGTTGGGAAGACTGCATCCTTTCAATAGAATAGCTGATAGAGTGACATATCAATTGACTTCTTGTTTGTGAGGGTGTCTACCCATAGTTATGTTGTGGCTAGCAACAACCCCCCTTCTTATTTAATATTAGTAATAATACTAAATAAGTGGGGACCCTTAGTCAAAAAATCCAAAAAAATTAATTAGTGTTTGTTTCCTTTCTCAAATAAAACTTACTATCATAACTTAGGGAAATTCCTTTGAAAATATTTAAAATAAACCTAAGTTTATGATAGATCAAAACATAATCTTTCTTTGAACAAAAATACCGCATCCATCACAAAAAGTGGATATCCTTTGTAAAAGCAGAATCTTTTAAAATTGTGATTCCGCGATATTGCGATAGCACGATCCCAAAGAACTATACATTAAAGTATTGATCGCAAACCGCATATCGCAGAAAAGTTGTTTAATAAGTTATATTTTGTGAAATTGCGATTTCGTGATATTGCGATATTGCGATTTCGCGATGATGTGAGACTGCGATTTGTGGATGTTGCAATTTGCAATGAATGTGATCCTGCAATAATTTCGATTTGCGATGATTGCGATCCACGATATTGCGATTTTGCGATATTGCACAGCAGATTGCAAATCGCATTATCGCAGATTCTTCTAGTGCGTTGTCCAAAGTAAATCTTTTCATAAATAAATATCCGTTATGCGCTTTGATGTCAAAATTAATGAATGGATTGTTAATCATTGATGGAAAGGATTTTGTTTTGATTGAAAGGTTGTTTCACGTTTTTATCCGCTTTCAGCATTTAAAACTATCTCGTCACCTTTCTCATCTCATTACTCTCACTTAATTCGTAACACCGCAGGCGCGAAGGAGCAGAAGACTATACAAAACATTCACAGAGCATTATGGGTAAGAAAGATAAAGTTCCGAGTGCTGAAAACAAAGAGATGGCTTCCCTATATGCGGATACTGCTTGCAATAAGGATGCATGTATCACTACCTGGGAGGGCATGCATAATCTGCTCGAAGAAGAAAATCCCAGGGTAATGGAAGTCGCGGCTACTGTAGGATCAAGTAATTCCTCTGAAGCGTCTCTTACAGAATTGGCTTGTTCATTTCTGCACAGAATAGCAGCAAGACCGAGAATTCTTCCGTATACAGATATGGTAAAATGGGTGCTGGATAACACCGATATTTCAGACAGGCAATTTAGAACTCCAGGACAAGAACTCATCGAGTCATTCACTACAGAAGATTTGAGGCTTATGTATCACCTACCGGAACCTCAGGCGACTTACAACAAACAATTTATGGAAAAATTCGCCAGAGAAAATGCAAATTTGGCAGAATGCACCAAGGAATGGACCAAAAGAGAGGAACCATTGAAGAAAAACAAACACAGTATGTACAGTACTGGTTCGTTCACCTCTCCATATTGTTTTGCTGCTGCTATGTTATGCAGGCTTTTTGGAAAGCCTGACATAAATATGGTCTTGCCTGAATGGCTCCCTTTGTTTAATGCTGTTGTTAATGCTACAATTGTAGACTGGGCCAAAATCTTGTCTGATAATTTAGCCACTGCTATTTTCAATTACCGGTCCAAACGGACTGTTTCTCAGAGGATTTATCCTGCTTTTTATCTATCTTCCTATGTTATGGATTCAATTTGTTTTGTTTCTAAATTCCCTTTGATGGGTTGGCAATGGACAATTCATGATCCCTTGCCTATTCATGTCTATCACAAAGAGTTGTGGGAATCAAAGTTTGTTCCTCATTTTTACAAGATTTTCCATGGCATAATGTTGCCTCTATATAGAATGTTGTATAATAAGGATGCTCCAAGGTTATCCCCAGAAGCAGAAGTCGACATTCTCCCTGTCACAAGATGGTTTGGAGAAGAGTTGTTTACTTATGTGAGGGTTTTTGGAAGTTCTGCTTCCCCCTATGTTTTACCCCTGTATGTTCTGGATAAACTTGTAGCTCGGTAAATTGCTTATCAAACCTGTGGTGAAGGAGGTTTGACAAAGGAATTAAAGGAGAAGAAGAAGGGAATTTGGCCACAATTTCCCGTAGCCTGTGGAGCATTTTCATTGTTTGATGTTGGTCACGCATTCAAAGAGGTAAGAAATATTACATGCTTACAACTGTTCAAGTTTTCGAGAAGGTTATTTGATCCAAATGATGTTGTCAAAGATTTCACCACTGCAATCAAAGTAAGAGTGTTTTCTGGAGAAGAAGATCCTTTTGATGATATGTTTCAAACAAAATGTTCATTTAAAGAATTTTTTCATTTAGCTCAAACACAGTTATCCCCAGAAGATTTTCAGGAATTTAAAGTTTACAGAGAGAGAAGACTAACTACTATCCCTTTGGAAAATTTATGCTTGGAACCCACAAGGGAACCAACTCCTAGTGTCAGTCTTAGTGGCAGCTCAGATACAGAAAAGTCTAAGTCGAAGTATGAAAAAGAGACTTCTGAGCGTTCTAAAAATACTGATAATGATGAAAGCTCAGTGAAGGATACAGCTCAATCAAAAGAGCTTTCACAACAACAGACTTTTACCACTCCACAGTTGAATCTTCCACCTCTCAATGTACAACAAATGACAGTCAGGACTGAATTGGACAAAGAATGGGAAAATTTTAATCAATTGCTTAATGTGGAAGGACAGAATATACAGACCCCTGCACAGACAACAAAAGTTTTGAGCACGGGAATAAGTGGCAACGTCACAGAAACTGAGCGTATACCTATCACTCCCTCTTCTGAAATTGTACTCAATATAGAGGACATTCCTCCTCTAGATGTATTCTACAGCCCACAGTATAAAGAAGTAGTGAAGAAGTAGAGGAAAAAGAGAAAGTTGGAGAGCTCAATCTCTACTAAGGCAGAACAATTAGATGTCTTATGGAAGGACCTTACTACGGATCCAACTGATAATCTTACTAAGTTATCTCATATTACATGAGCTTATGCCTCCGCAACTATTGACAAAGCATCTGAGGTAAGGCTATTATTAAATGAAAAAGAAGATCAGATACAAGTTCTGCAACAACAATTGCAACAGGCTCATGCCAACAGTGAAGCACAAATAAAACTTGAAAAGTTACAGCAAGAGCTTCAAGAGATGCAAATCGGATATCAAAAAATTTTGGCCGATAGAGAGAAACAAATACAGATTATCCAAGAGGAGCACAAAGATGACCCTAAGCTTCCAGATTTTATTTCAGAGTCTGTTTCTTTGAACAAACAACTACTACAATAACAAGATATACTATGTCAGAAGATCTCACAATGGAACTATTTTTGTCAGCAAAGTGATAAAATCACTAATCATGTCGTAGAATTACGACATGATTATGATTTAGCTAATGAAAAATTTTCTAATTATTTGGCATGGAAAAAGACAGAGGAAGGAAGAAGAGTTGGGGCACCAATTATCAACGACAGTCATAAAGAGATACTTTTCAATAATTGGGATGCACAGATCAGAGAAGCAGAAAAAGCGGCAGAGGATTCAACTACAGCAGTGAGTAACATTACTGATTGTGTAAATGAAAATTTACAGAAAGTTAATTTGATTTCAGAAATTATTCCGGGACACCTTCTGCAAGCACAACAATTGCAAATAGAATGGAGGCAGAAAGCTGATGAAAAGGAAAAGTAAATTCAAGGACTGACAAGATTAAACTAGGATTCTTACTGGACACATCTAGTGAAACCACAGAGTCAATGTAGTGCGCTTAATTGCATTATTAATTCTGCTGAGAAGATTGCTCCTACACTTGCCGATTCTGTTTTTTCAGGACAGTTGAAATCTGAAGTCGGCCAACCACCTCTTCTCAAAACAATGCTGGATGCTTGCAAGATCAAAGATCAAATTCATAAGTAGATAGTTTATAGTCTTTATTTTTAGATTTAGTTTTAGTTTTACTTTATTTTTTCCTAGAAAAAGGATGGTCATTTAAACCGAATCCTAAATTTTTGTAATAAACTATTTTTATATTTTAGTTATTAGTATTTAAACCCTTCTCATGCATTTAGAGAAGGGTCCTGAAATTTGTCAAAAACTTGTCCTCAGAACATGCATTTTTGCACCCTCGGAGGAGGTTTTGATAAATGAATGGAACGAGATTTATTGATATCTGTGTCTAATATCTGTTACTGATGTTGCATTTCTGTACTCTTAATGGATGTTGGATTAGAAAGAGATAAATCATTATTACTTCTAGCTCATGAGTAGAACCAGTTATAAATGGTACTTTTATCTCTTAACTGTTTATGTTTCTGTGTTAAAATTAATATTTATGTTTTGTTTTTTATATGTTAATGTTTGAATATTTGAGTTATCATTTGGCATTTTTGTACGGTGATAATTATTTATTTGGCTTGATATATGAATAGCTTAATATGCGATATGTTTTCCACAACTGTTTCATCTAACTTTTTATGTGAAATAGTTTATCATATTGAATTATTTTCTCATAATAATTGAATGATTTTTATTATCAATTGTTATCTGAAATCCTTTCAGATCACATATATTGAAAGATTACATCCCGGGTTAGTTTAGAGTTAGATATTTCTTAGAATACAGTTTGCATATGAATAGATTAGAAATAGATTAAAAGCATTTTACTTAGGAATTTTAGAAAAGAAATATCAAATCTCAAACACACACACACATATTGGGAAACTGGTCCCATTATCCCCAGTCGGACCCACTACATCAAACAGAAAAGGAGCTGCTAACCAAGGTTCGGATCGGGTGGGTATCCCCCTTGTTGTAGACCCGATTTTCGGGGCTTCAACATATTTGGCGCTAGAAGGAGGGCTCCGACGATGAATGGCAAGTGAATCTAAATCTAAATACCATTCTAAGAGTAAATCACCCTCACCATCTTCCCCGACTTCTCCATCATACTCAGAAATTTTAAATCTAGAACCAGAAGTCGAAAGAAGAACGAACACTGCTACAAATCCTGAATTTTCAGAAGAATCTGCTATTGAACCTCCTGAAGTTGAATCTTTGATTCATAAACTTCAGAGATTTTCAATATCACCTCAAAGGTCTGATAAATCTCAAGGCAATGTGACTTCGCAATATAATCCTTCTCATCCTCTCACTAGATTACAGAGTGAAAAGCTTGGCATTCAGCCAACTGAGTTACCTCTACCTACAAGAAAAAGAGCTAGGAAATCACCTAAAGGGTCTGATAGTGAAACTCTTTCATCATCATCATCCATCTCAAACTCTTCATTGTGAAGTCAACCACCCACTCCTCCACTCCAGACTACTGTCCATCAGTCCACTCAATCTTCCACATCTCCTTCTCAAATCATAATATCTTCATCTTCTCAGTCACAAATATCATATTCTACACTTTCATCTGTTAATAGTTCAGTGATGGCCCAAATTCCATGGAATAATCTAGGGGCAGTCTTAATGCCTGCACCCTTGAGTCAAATACCGGCCCATCCTGAAAAATGGCTGCCTAAGTTTAATCTTGAAGCAGGCATGCTAGCAGAAGAACATATAAACAACTTTATGTTATCCATAAATCTAAATGGAGTTGTTAATGAAGATGTTGTTGTCCGAATTTTTCCTTATACCCTACAAGGAGCAGCTGGATCATGGTATTTCTCATTACCATCTGGATCTATTACTAGTTGGGATATCTTTCAAGATCAATTTTTGACTAAATTTGGTGATGACAGGTCTACAGCAACATTGATCAATGATTTGTCTAATCTTAGATCTGATTCAAAAGAACTTGTCAAGGATTTCAATTCACGTTTCAATAAATTGTTAAACAAAATTCCTACTGCCTCCAAGCCTAGCGAAGAAGTGCGAAGTGAATGGTACATTTTTGCTTTGCCATCAAACATAGCAATCTTTGTTGATAGGGAAAACAAAACAACTTTAGCAGACAATATGAAGGAAGCAATAGCAGTAGAGAAACAAATCATTGCTTTAGAAAAGAAAAATGCAATAGAAGAACGGAAATCCAAAAAGGTCACTTTTAAAGAAGATCCCAAGAAAAAACAACCAAAAGATCCATTTGATTTAGAAGGATTACAAAAAGTTTTGAAAACCATGTCCAATGAGATGGTTGATATCAAGAAACAAGTGGCAGAAAAATCTTCTAAAAAATCTTTTAAGCCTTTTAGAAGAAATTCTTCAACTGATTCAAAACCACCAAATGCTATTACAAATGTTGAATCAAAAGAAGAAGAAGAAGAGACTGTTACTGAAGAAACTACTGATGAAGAAGAGGTGGTAGGAGTACAAGGCATGTGGGATTTCATCCTCCCAGATGAGGAAGATCAAGAAGCATCCCCGGTTAGCACCCGAAGTAGAAATCAACTTGATCCTACTCAAACTACTCCTAAGCCAAAGAGCGCAAGCTCATTGACTAAAGATAAAGTTGCACCCAAGAAAACGACATTCAAAGCAATTCAAACTAGCCCTGTCCAAACAAATTCATCAATTCCATCAAGAACACTGATTGTTCCGAATGAAATGGAATATAACATTATAGAAGATATGAAAAATACTAGGGCTAACATCACTTTTTATGAATTGAGCAAGTTAAAACACCAGCAAAAAGTACTTTTGAAAGAATTACATGCTGTACCAGAAAAACCTTTGCCCGATCCTGTAATTTCTCAAGCTTCCAATGACATGGGAAGACCTCCAACTAATTCGATTAGTAAAGTTGATCTTGAAAATATCGCTTTAATTGGAGGAAGCTCCAGATCTCATACTCCTCCGTTTCTTCTTACTTATGAAGTTTTTAATAAAAAATTGCATAACTGTTTAGTGGATTCTGGAGCTTCATCTAATATTCTACCAAAATCAATATGTGCAAAATTGAACGTTCAACCACAAAAATCTGCTGTGCGCATAGTGCAGTTAGATCGATCGCAAGTTGAAGTGATTGGCGAATTAAACCAGGTTACCATAAGGCTGTCATCAAATCCAAAGGTATGTCAAGTTATTGATATTTTAGTTGCAGATATTTCAGAATTTTCTGGCTTAATTCTTAGCAGAGATTGGTCAGAAAAACTTCATGGATACTTTGCAACTGATTGGTCGCACATGTGGCTTCCTTACAATGGTAAACCAAATCAAATAAAGGTTGAACGAGAAAAGCATCAGAAATACATAGTAACAGAACTGGAAGGAGAGAATGAACCAGTCACATACAACAGTAATATCGTTGGCAATTATTCAGTTGATTCTTTCTTAGGAAATTTCAATGCTCATACTTCACCTTATTTAGAACATTCTGTTTTATCTCAAATAGAAATTTTTTCTCAAACAGACAGTTCTAAATGTATTAATTTTGCAGATACTCCTGTAAATAAATCTTCATTTTGGAAATTATTTTTTTATGGTTCTAATTCTAATGAAGGAGTAGGAGCAGGATGCGTGTTGGTTAGTCCAGAGGGAAACAAGATTATGCTAACCTGCAGACTTGAGTTTGAGTGCACTAATAATACCGCAGAATACGAGGCTTTAATCCAAGGGTTATATAAAGCAATCAGATTGGATATCAAATATCTGCAAGTTTTCGGAGATTTAGAAATTGTAATCAAACAGGTACGCAATACTATACATTGTTTATCAGGTCATTTAAAGCATTATCAATCTTTAGTTCAAGATCTGACTAAACATTTTATAGCATTCAATATTTCACCAATTCCTAGAATCGAAAATGCTAGTGCAGACCTCTTAGCCAATGTAGCCTCTAAGCTCATCCCTGCATAAGACTTTAGTCCTGATCGATTTTCAATTGAATTAATCTTTAGACCTTCGATTCCAGATAACGTTACCAATTGGAGAATTTTCAACGATGATCCTGATATTGTAAGTTTCCTCACATCTGAAGGATCTTATACCAATCAGATAATCGATGAAGACCAACATGACAAACAATTACAACATCATAGCACTAATAATGCTATTCCAAAGTCAATAGTCAAATTAGAAGACCTCTATGATTTGAAAGACCGATTTAAAAGATCTACCAATTCAAAATTACAAATTTCAACTTTGAATTATGAATTAGTAAATCTAGGAACTGATACCAAACCACAGAATATCAACCTAGGCCTTGGTCTAACTCCTGAAGAAAAATCAGCATATGTTCGTCTTTTGAAACAATATAAAAGTGTCTTTGCTTGGAACTACGATGAACTCAAAACTTATGACACTTCTATCATCCAACATACTATCCCAATGATAAATGATGAGAAACCTGTACAACAAAAGCTCAGAAAAATCCGTCCCAATCTAGAAAATCAAATCAAATCTGAACTCAATAAGTTATTGAAAGCCAAATTTATTTTTCCTATTCGACATTCTAAATGGATTTCCAATATGGTTCCTGTTAGAAAGAAAAATGGAGATATTAGAATTTGCATTGACTTTCGAAATCTTAATAAAGCCTGCCAAAAAGATAATTTTCCTTTGCCTCCCATGGAGCAAATATTACAGGTAGTTGCAGGATCAGAATTAATGTCTTTATTAGATGGTTTCTCTGGCTACAACCAAGTGTTAGTCCATCCAGATGATCAATTGAAAACTACATTTAGAACCAAATGGGGCACTTATGCATATCAAAAGATGCCTTTTGGTCTGATCAATGCTGGTGCCACATTTCAAAGAGTCATGGACATCGATTTTAAGGGATTAGTTAACAAATCAGTGGTAATTTATTTGGATGATATAACTGTATATTCCAAAAAACGAAGCAATCATCTTAGAGATTTGAAGCAGATATTCCAACGTTGTCAAAGGTATGGAATTTCACTTAACCCGAAAAAATCCTTTTTTTGCATTAAGTGAAGGAAAACTTCTTGGATTCATAGTGTCAAAATATGGAATTCATATTGATCCTGATAGAATCAAGGAGATTTCTAAAATATCTTTACCTCACAACAAGAAAGCTATGCAATCTTTTCTCGACCAAATTAATTTTGTAAAGAGATTTGTACCATATTTTTCAAGAATTGTATCTCCTTTACAAGCAATGATTAAAAAGAATTCAAACTTCAAATGGGGCCAAGATGAATATGAGGCATTCAATCTAATCAAACAAGCAATCATTAATGCTCCATCTTTAGCAACTCCAAATTTTTTCGATCCTTTTATTTTGTACACATTTGCCTCTGATAAATCTTACGCTACAATTCTCACTCAAGCAAATCAAGACAAAGAAGAAGCCCCAATTGCTTTCTTCAATTCAAATTTACAGGGAGTTGAGTTGAATTACTCAGATGTGAAGAAACAAGCTTACGCTGTTTTTAAAGAAATTAAGTATTTCAGACGCTTTTTACTTAAAACCCATACAAAAATCATTGTACCATTTCCAGTGGTAAGAAATCTTTTAGTCCAAAAAGATGTGGATGAGAAAAGAGCTAATTGGATTACTGCCTTGCAAGAATATGATGTTGAGATCAAACCAGCAAATATTGTAAGAGGTCAAGGCTTTTGCAAAATACTAGCTGGAGCATCACAGATTTCTGAGAAATCATCTGAAGAGATACAAATGTATGAGGTAAGCCTAAACGATGTTGAATCATTATATGCTGATATCACTTTTTATCTGAAAAATGGATATGCTCCTCCAAATCTAGATCACACCAAGAAAAGAGCTTTAAGGTTGAAGGCTAAACAATATCATCTTGTAAACGATGTTCTTTTTAAAATGAATTACGATTCTGTTCTTCTTAGATGTTTGGAGAAATTTGAAGCTAAAAAAGTCTTGCAGGAACTTCATGATGGGCCAGCAGGTGGACATTATGCTGGAGATGCTACTGCACATAAAATTCTTCGCGCAGGCTATTACTGGCCCACTTTATTCAAAGATTCACATAGCTATGTAAGAAAATGTCAAATTTGTCAAACTGCAGTTGGAAGACAAAAGAAACCATCATTACCATTACAACTAGTAAATATTGAACAACCTTTTGATCAATGGGGATTGGACATAACAGGTGAGATCGTTCCTCACTCTTCTAAGCAACATAGGTATATCATTACAACAACTGATTATTTTACGAAATGGGTAGAAGCAGTCCCTCTCAAGACTGCTAATGCTGAGCACATCATTGAATTCATAGATCAGTTCATAATCACCAAGTTTGGTTTACCTTCTGCTTTAGTGTTTGACAATGCATCATATTTTTCTGGTAATGCTATGACTGAATTTGCACTCAAGAGAGGTTTTAAACTTAAATACTCTGCCAACTATTATCCACAGGGAAATGGGTTAGTTGAATCCACAAATAAAAACTTCATTAGAATCATTAAGCGAACCATTGATCAAAAGCATAAAAATTGGCATAAATCTTTAATATATGCTTTATGGGCAGATCAAATAACACAGAAGGCTTCTATTGGCACTTCTCCCTTTAATTTAGCTTATGGGAAAGAAGTAGTTCTTCCAACTCATTTAGCAATTCCTTCTTTGGCCTTAGTTCAATATATAGATGAAGCACCAACTTCTTCCTTGCAACTAAGACAGATGGAAATAATTAAGTTAGAAGAACAACGAGAAAAATCCAAAATAACTCATGCTCATCATCAAGCATTAGTAAAAGCTTCTTTTGATTCAAACATGATAACCAGAAAATACTTTCAGGTTGGAGATCTTGTTTTAAAATGGGACAAGACTCATGAGGAAAAAGGAAAACATATGAAATTTCAACGAATGTGGCTTGGTCCTTTTCAAATTTTAGAAATCATAGGTCCATCTACTTTTATGTTATAGGATTTAACAGGCAAAAGAGAGTATTTACCTGTTAATGGACAAATTCTCAAAAAATACTTTCCATAGGAGATCATTCTTCTATTTTGTATATTAGTTTTCTTTATTTGTTAAAATAAAACGAATTGTTAATGGTTACATTTGGAATTCACAAAGAAGAGATAAATTCTCTTTTTATATTTTGTTTCTTCACTTTTATAAATACAATTCTTTTCAGAATATTGATCATTGTTATTCAAAGATACAGTTAAAAAAAAAAAAAAAAAAAAACTTTAGTCTTGAAATGATACTAGTTTCAACTTTGAAAACTTTGATGAAAGGCAACTTTTAGTGAAAGATTGTTTTATATCAGTTCAATGAAAGGTATCAATAACAAAACAAAGTTTCTCTATAGAAAATTTCCTTCCAAAAAACTCTACTATTGTTGTCTAGAGCTATCTTAAGGAAACAATGATGTCCTCCCCACTTAGAAAATTACAATGTTCAAAGAATTATCCAATAATACACTTTTAACTTAAAGAGTAAGAGGTCTCATCACGAGCCAACTTATCATGATCATAGATATTATAGCTTGCTGACTTTGCTAATACTGCATACCATAATAGGGCAATGACTCAAGATTGTTTCAATCAAAAGACAAGGGGTCTCATCACGAGCCAGCTTGTTCAGCAAAGTTATAAATCAAGTGAATGGAATTGTCATGAATTGGCTACCAAACCAAGACATTGTTCTTTAAGAATAAAAAAGAAAAACAAAAGCAATAAGTGTGAATATGGATTTCTCTTTGAAAATTGTATATTTCTCTAAATAGGATACAGGATCATTGCTGGGTAACAGGTAACCCTGTCGAGGCTATAAATGCTTGCTGGCAGCAGTGGCTCTACCTACGACAAATGGGCATATTTAAAGCTGATTTACAGAGAAGCCTTTGTTTTTATCTTTATAAACCAAGTAATGACTGAAGTAAATGCAGCGACTAGCTTGAGGAAGTGAATAATCAAAGTTGAATATAGAAGAAATAAAATATCATTTATAGATTAAAAGCATAATGTACTTTGTCTTTTTATAATAAAGTTTGATTTTTTGGAAATTTTTTTGTTTTGAAAAGTTTAGAAAATTCAAAAGAAAAGCAGAGATAACTAGTTCTTCCAAGTGAATCGCCAATTGTTGTGGCCGGCAACAACCCCCCTTCTTATTTAATATTTAGTAATAATACTAAATAAGTGGGGACCCTTAGTCAAAAAATCCAAAAAAATTAATTAGTGTTTGTTTCCTTTCTCAAATAAAAATTACTATCATAACTAAGGGAAATTCCTTTGAAAATATTTAAAATAAACCTAAGTTTGTGATAGATCAAAACATAATCTTTCTTTGAAGAAAAATACTGCATCCATCGCAAAAAGTGGATATTCTTTGCAAAAGTAGAATCTTTTAAAATTGTGATTCCGTGATATTGCAATAGCGCGATCCCAAAGAACTATACATTAAAGTATTGATCACAAACCGCATATCGCAGAAAAGTTGTTTAATAAGTTATATTTTGTGAAATTGCGATTTCGTGATTTTGCGATATTGCGATTTCGCGATGATATGAGATTGCGATTTGTGGATGTTGTGATTTGCGATGAATGCGATCCTACAATAATTTCAATTTGCGATGATTGCGATCCACGATATTGCGATTTTGCGATATTGCACAGCAGATCACAAATCGCATTATCGCAAATTCTTCTAGCGCGTTGTCCAAAGTAAATATTTTCATAAATAAATATCCGTTATGCGATTTGATGTCAAAATTAATGAATGGATTGTTAATCATTGATGGAAATGATTTTGTTTTGATTGAAAGGTTGTTTCACGTTTAAAATAATATTTTTCATCCGCCTTCAGCATTTAAAACTATCCCGTCACCTTTCTCATATCATTACTCTCACTTAATTCGTAAAACCGCAGGCGCGAAGGAGTAGAAGACTATAGAAAGCATTCACAGAGCATTATGGGTAAGAAAGAGAAAGTTCTGAGTGCTGAAAACAAAGAGATGGCTTCCTTGTATGCGGATACTTCTTGCAACAAGGACGCCGGTATCACTACCTAGGAGGGCATGCATAATCTGCTCGAAGAAGAAAATCCTAGGGTAATGGAAGTCGCGGGTACTGCAGGATCAAGTAATTCCTCTGAAGCATCTCTTACAGAATTGGCTTGTTCATTTCTGCACAGAATAGCAGCAAGACCGAGAATTCTTCCGTATACAGATATGGTAAAATGGGTGCTGGATAACACCGATATTTCAGACAGGCAATTTAGAACTCCAGGACAAAAACTCATCGGGTCATTCATTACAGAAGATTTGAGGCTTATGTATCACTTACCAGAACCTTAGGCAACTTACAGCAAACAATTTATGGAGAAATTTGCCAAAGAAAATGAAAATTTGGCGGAATGCACCAAGGAATGGACCAAAAGAGATGAACCATTGAAGAAAAACAAACACGGTATGTACAGTACTGGTTCGCTCACCTCTCCATATTGTTTCGCTGCTGCTATGTTATGCAGGCTTTTTGGAAAGCCTGACATAAATATGGTCTTTCCTGAATGGCTCCCTTTGTTGAATGCTGCTGTTAACGCTACAATTGTAGACTGGGCCAAAATCTTGTCTGATAATTTGGCCATTGCTATTTTCAGTTACCGGTCTAAACGGACTGTTTCTTAGAGGATTTATCCTCATTTTTATCTATCTACCTATGTTATGGATTCATTTTGTTTTGTTTCTAAATTCCCTTTGATGGGGTGGCAATGGACAATTCATGATCCCTTGCCTATTCATGTCTATCACAAAGAGTTGTGGGAATCAAAGTTTGTTCCTCATTTTTACAAAATTTTCCATGGCATAATGCTGCCTCTGTACAGAATATTGTATAATAAGGATGCTCCAAGGTTATCCCCGGAAGCAGAAGTCGACATTCTCCCTGTCGCAAGATGGTTTGGAGAAGAGTTGTTTACTTATGTGAGGGTTTTTGGAAGTTCTGCTTCTCCCCATGTTTTACCCCTGTATGTTCCGGACAAACTTGTAGCTCGGGAGATTTCTTATCAAACCTGTGGTGAAGGAGGTTTGACAAAGGAATTAAAGGAGAAGAAGAAGGGAATTTGGCCACAATTTCCCGTAGCCTGTGGAACATTTTCATTTTTTGATGTTGGTCACACATTCAAAGAGGTAAGCAATATTACATGCTTACAACTGTTCAATTTTTTGAGAAGGTTATTTGATCCAAATGATGTTGTCAAAGATTTCACCACTGCAATCAAAGTAAGAGTGTTTTTTGGAGAAGAAGATCCTTTTGATGATATGTTTCAAACAAAATGTTCATTTAAAGAAGTTTTGCATTTAGCCCAAACACAGTTATCCCCAGAAGAATTTCAGGAATTTAAAGTTTACAGAGAGAGAAGACTAACTACTATCCCTTTGGAAAATTTACGCTTGGAACCCGCAAGGGAACCAACTCCTAGTGTCAGTCTTGTGGCAGCTCAGATACAGAAAAGTCTAATTCGAAGTCTGACAAAGAGACTTCTTAGCGTTCTAAAAAGACTGATAATGATGAAAGCTCAGTGAAGGATACAGCTTAATCAAAAGAGCTTTCACAACAACAGACTTTTACCACTCCACAGTTGAATCTTCCACCTCTCAATGTGCAGCAACCGACAGTCAGGACTGAATTGGACAAAGAATGGGAAACTTTTAATCAATTGTTTAATGTGGAAGGACAGAATATACAGACCCCTGCACAGACAAAAAAGGTTTTGAGCACGGGAATAAGTGGCAACGTCACAGAAACTGAGCATATACCTATTACTCCGTCTTCTGAAATTGTACTCAATATAGAGGACATTCCTCCTCTAGATGTATTCTACAGCCCGCAGTATAAAGCAGTAGTGAGGAAGCAGAGGAAAAAGGGAAAGTTGGAGAGCTCAATCTCTACTAAGGCAGAACAATTACATGTCTTATGGAAGGACCCTACTACGGATCCAACTGATAATCTTACCAAGTTATCTCAAATTATAGGAGCTTATGCCTCCGCAACTATTGACAAAGCATCTAAGGTAAGGCTATTATTAAATGAAAAAGAAGATCAGATTCAAGTTCTGCAACAACAATTGCAACAGGCTCATGCCAACAGTGAAGCACAAATAAAACTTGAAAAGTTACAGCAAGAGCTTCAAGAGATGCAAATCGCATATCAAAAAAGTTTGGCCGATAAAGAGAAACAAATACAGATTATCCAAGAGGAGCATAAAGATGACCTAAGCTTCCAGAGTTTATTTCAGAGTCTATTTCTTTGAACAAACAACTACTGCAACAACAAGATATACTATGTCAGAAGATCTCACAATGGAACTCTTTTTGTCAGAAAAGTGATAAAATCACTAATCATGTCGTAGAATTACGACATGATTATGATTTAGCTAATGAAAAAGTTTCTAATTATTTGGCATGGAAAAAGACAGAGGAAGGAAGAAGAGTTGGGGCACCAATTATCAACGACATTCATAAAGAGATACTTTTCAATAATTGGGATGCACAGATCAGAGAAGCAGAAAAAGCGGCAGAGGAGTCAACTACAGCAGCGAGTAACATTACTGATTGTGTAAATGAAAATTTGCAGAAAGTTAATTTGATTTCAGAAATTATTCCAGGACACCTTCCGCAAGCACAACAATTACAAACAGAATGGAGGCAGAAAGCTGATGAAAAGGCAAAGTCAATTCAAGGACTGACAAGATTAAACTGGGATTCTTACTGGAAACATCTAGTGAAACCACACAGTTAATGCAGTGCGCTTAATTGCATTATTAATTCTTCTGAGAAGATTGCTCCTACACTTGCCGATTTTGTTTTTTCAGGACAGTTGAAATCTGAAGTCGGCCAACCACCTCTTCTCAAAACAATGCTGGATGCTTGCAAGATCAAAGATCAAATTCATAAGTAGATAGTTGATAGTCTTTATTTTTAGATTTAGTTTTAGTTTTACTGTATTTTTGCCTAGAAAAAAGGACGGTCATTTAAACCGAATCCTAAATTTTTGTAATAAACTATTTTTAGATTTTAGTTATTAGTATTTAAACCCTTCTCATGCATTTAGAGAAGGGTCCTGAAATTTGTCAAAAACTTGTCCTCAGAACATGCATTTCTGCACCCTCAGAGAAGGTTTTGATAAATGAATGGAACGAGATTTATTGATATTTGTGTCTAATATCTGTTACTGATGTTGCATTTCTGTACTCTTAATGGATGTTGGATTAGAAAGAGATAAATCATTATTACTTCTAGCTCATGAGTAGAACCAGTTATAAATGGTACTTTTATCTCTTAACTGTTTCTGTTTCTGTGTTAAAAGTAATATTTATGTTTATTTGTTTATATGTTAATGTTTGAATATTTGAGTTATCATTTGGCATTTTTGTACGGTGATAATTATTTATTTGTGCTTGATATATGAATAGCTTAATATGCGATATGTTTTCCACAACTGTTTCATCTAACTTTTTATGTGAAATAGTTTATCTTTATTGAATTCTTTTCTGATAATAATTGAATGATTTTTATTATCAATTGTTATCTGAAATCCTTTTAGATCACATATATTGAAAGATTACATCCTGGGTTAGTTTAGAGTTAGATATTTCTTAGAATACAGTTTTCATATGAATAGATTAGAAATAGATTAAAAGAATTTTACTTAGGAATTTTAGAAAAGAAATATGAAATCTCAAACACACACACAGACATATTGGGAAACTGGTCCCATTATCCCCAGTCGGACCCACTACATCAAACGGAAAAGGAGCTGCTAACCAAGGTCCAGATCGGGTGGGTACCCCCCTTGTTGTAGACCCGATTTTCGGGGCTTCAACAAGTTCATATACCAATTTGTTGTGCCATGATTTCTTATTTTCCTCCAGTAACCTCTTAATGATGTTCAACAAACTCTTATTTGAGCATTTAGCCAACCCATTACCTTGAGGGTAATAAGCTGTAGAATGCCCCAAAATAATGTGATATTTGTGGTAGAAATCCACTATTTTCTTAGATTTAAAGGCAACAGCATTATCAGTAATGATTTTCATAGGATAGCCTAATCTAGATAGAATGTTGGTTTCAAGAAATCTAATAATTACTGAGTCTATGGCAGTCCTGGAAGGAATGGCTTCTATCCACCTGGTAAAATATCTAGTTATAGTAAGGATCCATTTATGCTGGGCAGAGGAGGAAGGGTGGATTTCTCGAATGAAATATAAACCCCATTATTGAAAAGGAGCTTCAATAGAGATTGGTTATAATGGAAAAGGCAACAAATTTCTTTTTCCCTAAAAAATTTGGCATTTATGACAAGTAACTACCATTTTGTGGATGTCTTGGAAAAGGTTAGGCCAATAGAAACCAACCCTAAGGGCCTTATTAACAATGGTCTTCCAATAGAGGTGGAATCCACAATCCCCTTCATGAAATTCATGCATAATCATATCTGCATCTTCTTTAGGAAAACATTTAAGAAATACACCACCAAAATTTTTCCAATATAAAACTTTTTCCAGAATGTAGAAATTTACAGCTTTTAATTTTAAGAATCTGGCCTTTCTTTTGGACAAACCAAGAGGATCATTAAAATTAAAAAGAACATACACTATATCTACATACCAGGGAGAATTTAGGAATTCTTCCTCAATAGGTGGAGTCTCCAGCTCCTCTTGTTCATCCAATGAGTGAATCATATTGATGTCTAGTGCTTGAAAATTTGTTTCAGCCATTAATTTAGCCAACCCTTTCCCTTTGATTAATTTGGTGGGATTGATTTATAAATCATATTCCAATATGACAACAATCCACTTGCCTCTTTTTCCATCATGATCTTGTGTTAGGTTGTCTTTAACCACTGTATGGGGCACAAATGCAATGATGTGTGAATGAAGAATGTAGACTTTGAAATTCTTTAGTGCTTTGATTAGGGAAAAAGTGTGCTTTTCCATGATATTATATTTCAAATGTGCATCTCTTAAAGCTTGGCTGAAGAATGCTATGGGCTACTCCTATCTTTTTTTATTTTTCTGCAGTAATACAACAACAACTATGTGTTCTGATGCAAAGGAAAATATAAATAAATCTTTGGCGAAGTTAGGGCTGATCAGAACTGGTGCTTGTGTAAGTGCTTGCTTCACTAGGTAAAAACACTGCTTTGCTTCTTTGGTCCACTTGACTCTTGACTCTCTTTTTAGCATGTTGGTGATGTTCCTCAGGAGTTCTGCAAGGTTTGGTATAAACCTTCTTAAAAAAATTATCTTTCCAATGAAATATTGCAGCTCTTTGATATTTCCTAGGTGAATGATTTTCAATATTCCCTCAATCCTATTAGGGTCAATCTTGATCCCTTCTTCAGATATGATGTGACCTAGAAGCTTTCCTTCTTTAAGGCCAAATAAATATTTCTTAGGATTTAGAGACATACCGTACGTTCTTCATTTCTCAAAGACATTTCTTAGATGAGCTAGATGTTCTTCATCCATTTTTGAATAGACTGTGATATCATCAAGATATATCACAATGAAGAAACCTATTTCTTCTGAGAAAGAAATATCCATTTCTCTTTCAAAATTGGCTCCATCGTTCATTAGTCCAAAAGGCATTTTTACATACATGAAGCTGCCCCAAGGTGTAGTGAAAGTTGTTTTGTGTCGATCATCTAGATACACCAGCACCTGATTGTACCCTAAAAAGCCATCTAGTAGGGAGATCCTTTTGGAGCCTACTACCTTTTTCAATATGTGGTTCATCTTTGGTAAATGATATTTATCCTTTAGGGATGCTTTATTTAGATTTCTGAATTCAATGTAGAGTCTAATTTCTCCTATCTTTTTCCTCACGGATACAAGATTTGAAACCCATTCTAAGTACCTGAGTGGGACTATTATCCTAACATCGTACATTTTCTTTATCTCTTTATCAACCAATGGCATTTGGACAAGATTTATTCCACGCAGCTTCTTCTTAAAGGGTTCCTGGCTCTCTTTGAGTGGAATTTTGTGTTGGATGATATCAGTATCATAAGACTTCAAGTCTTCATAACTTCAGGAAAACACATCAATAAATTCTTTGAATGACTCAATATATTTATGCTTTATAGGTGCTGGCAGTGTCTTTGATAGCTTTGCCATTTTTGGCTCTTGCTCACTGCCCAAATTTCACTCCTCTACATTTGCTTCAGTGGATTCCATTTTTGGCTTTCTAGAAACATCATTGAAATCAAAAATTTCTTCTAGAGGGACAAGTCCTCTTCGCAAGGTATTATCTCTGAACTGTAACACTTCAAATTCTTCCTTTTCTGGATCTTCACACATTTATGTCCTATGTGGGTATTTCTTCGCTAATAGATTTATATCAACATCATGAAGGGACTCCTCCTTGTATGTTTGTTCCTTAGTAGAGCAGTCCTCTTCGTGATCTAAGTCTGAATTTGGAATTTCAAACTCATTTTTGGACTGCAGGAAGTCTTCAATCTGTTGGTCACCTTAAAAAACTTTCCAATATCTCATGTTATTAGGGACTGCTGGTTTGTATTTAACCTGAACCGTGTACTGTTTGTTAGGATGAGGTGGTTGACATTTGTTGGCTGAAAATGCTAGTCCATTGGGAATGATATTCTGATTTCTGGGATAGAGGCAAGGTCATATTATTTGAATGTTTTTAGGAGGTCAAGGGAGGAATTTCTGTATTCTCTTAATATAGGGTGCTTAGCTTAATATTATCCTTTAATTTTCCTAATGACTAACTCTGATTCCCCATAGATAGAGATCCTTTTGGCTTCTAACTTATTCAGTAATTGTAACCCTAGAAGGAGTGCCTCATATTCTGCCATTATTTGTATGCTGAAAGTTTAATTTATAAGAGTGACCCTATACGTGGTTTTTCTTAGTGTTGTGTACCCAAACACCTGCTCCTAATCCATCTTTTCCACAAGAACCATCAAAACTCATGCTCCAAAGAGGTTTAGGTTCAGACTTGTGTTTTTAATTTTCTATTTGGTCTTACTGTTCTTCCTTCTCTTATTCTTTTTCAGCTATTTGTTCATTAACTGCTACTTTTTCATCAATGTTTTCATCATTTTAAAGGATAAATAAGTCAAGGTCTGAGTGGATAGAGTAGAGAGGGGAGTTATCGTGCCTTTCTTGACTGCTCACCATGTATTTCATATGAGTTTCCCTATAAAGTATTCTTGGTTGACTAAAGACTGGGATGGTAGCATAGGTCATATCCATTTGGAGGGTGCCTTGAAGCTTGGCTCCCCATGAGCATGATAGAAGCATGCCATATTTAGGGGAAATTTCAGCCACCAAAATATCCATTACTAGAATTTTGGCCCGTATCTATGCTAAAGTAACACGAAGATCTTTGATCAGGCCTAGACATTTAACTCTACTAGATTCAAAAGAGTACAGGTCTTTATATGGTCTAGTTATCTTAAGGCCAAGTTTCTCCATAATTACCTTTGGCATGAGGTTATGAGATGCTCCTAAATCTAACATGGCATTATGGAGGATTTTATCATGAATATTCAAACTGACATAAAATGGGGGAACACCTCCCTCTTGGAATTTACCTTCTACTTCAGGTCCAAACAAAATTTCAGGTTTGTCATCATTGAAATTCATGGTATCAGTATTTTCTCCTATGTTTAGTGCTTTCAAAACTTGGGATCTATATACATCTTGGCCAACTAATTCAGTGAGAGGTATGGAAATATTTACCTTGGCAATTTCATTCTCAATACTAAATGGTGTCTATGTTTTTAGCATATTTGAATCATTTTTATCAGGCATCATTTTTGCAGAAAATTCAGATTGCTAGTTTACATTAGGGACATCAACAGGGTCGGTTTTGTTAGGGCTGAAAGTTTTTTACTAGTGCTGCTTTCTAGGTTGTTTTTCTTTTTATCAAAACTTTTAACCATTCTATTTGAACTTTTTGCTATATTTTTAGGATCATTTTCAGGGGTCTTTCTAGCAAATTTTTAGAATTCTTTCTCTTGGGAATGTCTTGAGCTTTCTTGATTCTGAGGTCATATTGTCTATGCACCTCCATGATAGCATTTTCGAATCCTTGTTTATAGTCCTAGGATTCTTGGCATTCTTCTTCAATTTGAATTGGGGTAAATATTTCTTGCTCTTCCTCAGTGAGGAAAATAGTATCCTCGTCATTAACTCCCATTAGATTAATTTGAATTTCTTCTGGCTCTTCAATCACCTCCTCATCCTCATCAGCATAGCTCTCTTGGAAAGGAGGCCTGATTTGCTGGTTAGGTCCTCTCTATTCCCTTTGTCTTATTTGAGGGGGGTTTCTCCTAAATTTTTGGTTTTGGTTTCTATTTTGAGGAGCTGCTTGGTTTTCTCTAGGGAAAGCTCTCTCATTTAGGTTGATTATTTATATCATCCTCTCCATGGTTCTAACGAGGTTATCAATCTTAGTATCAGATGTTGAGGCTGCAACCTCTTCCCTATATGTGACTCTCTTTTCATTTCTCATTCTAGCCCTTTTGGAAATTAGATTTTCTTCCACACTTACTGCACCCCTTTGCATGTCTTCCAATGTAGGAGGGTCTCTTTATCTTAGTTGATAAGCCATCTCTGGGTCAAAACCATCTGGAAATTTCATTAGGGCTATACCTTGTGGGGGTTTCATGTGAGGAGGGAGGGCGTTATATACACTGTTCAACTTAGTGCAATAATCTTGGACACTCTCTCCAACGTCTCTCTTGATGTTTTCATATTCTAACAAGATTTGGAGAGGATTTTTCTTGACTTCCCATTTATTTAGGAACAATTGGTAAAAAGCAAGGAGGTAATGTATGCTATTAGGGGTCAGGCCTTTAAATGATTTTCTTGCTTCTCCACCTAATATTTGGGGAAAAATTCTTAACTTAATAGTTTCATCATCTATCTCTTGTCGATCAAAATAGTCATCCATTCTATCCACATGCTGTTGAGCAGTTGTAGAACTACTATCATCAAATAGAGGAAGTTTGGACTAATAGTCCTGTAGTAGAGGTAGTAAAGGAAATGGTAGGACTAATGGGGCATACCAGGCTACCATGGTTGGTTGTTGGGGAACCCAAGGGGGGTTAATAAGTGGGGGTGGAGGGTTGAATGGAGGAAGGTGAATAGTGGGTGTATGAGTGGGGGTCGAGGCTTGTACAATAGGACTCTGCTGTAAGATGGATGGGTCCAAGACTATCTGGGTTAGCCAGTTGTGGGATTTAGTACTAAATAAGCTTTGTTCAAAGTGTGAGTCAAATTGGATATACTGCAAGTTTTTAAGGTTTTCAGATAGGGAACTTGCATTATGAATAGGCTTGCTAATAGTTGAACTCTCAGATCTAGGATTTTTCCTTAGGATTTTCTCTGGATTGTCAACTATTGCAGGAGTGTTTGGGTCAGGATGGGATATGGTACAGATTCTTCGAGAAGCCAGAACTTAGACCCAAAGTGGAAAGAGGTTGAAAGTTTTATAAAGGCTGGAAAGGAAACCAATCTATGAAAAAATACTTAATTCACACAATATTTTGATTGGGTTTTATTTGAACTTTGATAATCCTAGGTTTTCTCAATAAGATTCCCCAGTATGGTCGCCATTATGTTAGCTCCCTATAATTTGTAAGATTGGTAAGAACAAATTGTAGAGAACAAAATCAAACCACTTTGGAGTCCAAGACCTAGCTTTCCTAGGCTTAGAGAGGGCTCTCTTTGTATTTATGATTAACTGATTTAGCTTTATGATTATGTTTTCTGATTTTAGGCTAGTTATAAGGACTAGGGTTGTTTTTTTTATTTTTTGTTTGGTTGGATAGATAGAAATGTGGGAAGCTTAATCCATTGGTCTATGGAGTCATAAAGGGTTGAGTTGTACATCAAATTTTCAAGGGTTTTCACAGGGTAAGCTTACTATATCAAATGGATCTCTTTGGCAAGATGAATATGAGATGGAAAAAAAATTGTGAGTTCAGTAAGGCTAAAGGGAATTTAATAATATTTTAACTATACTTCAAAATAAATGTAGAGCAGAAAATATCCGAATTTTGCATTAAGGTCTTTAGAAGAAAACATTCAAGATAACAATTTAGTGGGGGTAAAGAGAAGTTAAGAATTCTTTAACCAAAATTCACAAGAAAAACCTCAAGATAATAGTTTCATAGAAACTAAAGAGCATTTAAGAATTCTTTTGTTATAATTTGCAGAAGAAAAAATTGAGATAATAGTAACAGACAGAATTAAGGTGCTCATGTAACATATCTTAATCTAAAATTTATGTTCTGCTATCAGGGAGATTGATGTACAATATGGAAAAACAGAGGGAAAAAATTAACATAAAAGGGATAACATCACCATTAACATAGCTCAAGGATCCTATGAGAGTGCTTGTATCATTGATGTCTAGCTCAAAAATAGTTACAGTACTCCAATACAATAATATTTGCAACTCAAATTATAAACAAAGTCCAACCAACCCATCGACACTGATAATGAAAATAAATGCAGTATTTAACTGCATCTGAGAAGGTTTCCCTAATCTAGGATGAAAGATTTCATTTACTACAGAGTAAATGAA
Organism: Pinus albicaulis; assembly: GCA_034641835.2. Classification (NCBI taxonomy): domain Eukaryota; kingdom Viridiplantae; phylum Streptophyta; class Pinopsida; order Pinales; family Pinaceae; genus Pinus; species Pinus albicaulis. The sequence continues at coordinate 327,045,489 of CM076579.1, read as the reverse complement.
GTTTTGACAATTGACACCATGCAAGGCCCAAGCCAAAAATATGTCTAAAAAACTGACTGTAATAATAACTTTCAACCTAACTCCTAATCTAACTTTAAAATATCTTTAACTAACTGCCTACAAAATTAAATTTTATAATAACTGCTGAACTGATGCTAAAATATCTCTAACTATAATATTAACCGTGGTAGCTTTTATTAATTCAAAATTAAGCTGGAGGTGGCTAACATGGTTGTGAAGAGGAAAATGTTGAGTGGCCTTGACATTTGGCTTTGTCTTTCTCGTTGATTTGTCCTCTGATTTATCTTTGAAATTTAAACTATCCTTAATTGTATATCTCTTTATTGCCTTTGCTGTCACTATAATTTATTATTTTTCCTATTTATCTACCTTTTTCCTTAACTCTGTCCTTTAACCCTGTCTTTCATCTTTAATCTTTGACTGCTATGTTTACTTCTTTTACCTTTAATTGTCACAGTAAACCTTCTATTTTGAATAAAATTTTTTGTTGCTGGAGTAAATGTATAATCCTTGATAAAAATTACTATCTTTATTTATGTTCATAATCCTCTATAGAATAAGGCTTCTAAATCAAAATCTAGAGAGCCTGGATTAAACAATTCTTTGGAACTAGAACTGAAAGTTGCTTATCACTTATGGCATGCTAATCACCTGTAAAATCCAAAACAATTATTAATAAAAATGAAGGTCCGCATGGAGGAGAGAAATGGTGGTTTATCGCATATCATAGGGCAAACAAGTTTATCACATAGGTGCGGTGGGCAGGTGGTTTGAATTGGAAACAGAGGATGGTTTTCATTATGTGCGATGGAGGTAGTTTGTCGTTTTATCGCATGGGGATAAATGGTTTGGTGGTTTATGATGGATGGATGTGATAAAGTGTGGGGAAAATGTGTGGAAGATGGGAGGGGTTGAAAAAAGACCCATTTCGTAACCCCTCAAAGGTTATAAACAACAGGCATTTTGGGTTGCGAAAATTATTAGGGGTCATCGGATCATATGACAGAGATCGGACAGTGGTTGGGCATCAGATTGATCGCGAGTTAGGATGATAGGTGGGGTTGGGATTGAATAGAACTATGGGTTAAAAAATAAAGTGGTGCTAGGGTTAATATTAAAATGGAGGGGTAAATGAAATGAAAATCGGGGGGAAATAGTTTAAAGCGAAGACGTTTTAAATATAAAGTTGAGCAGGGGTTTTTAACACAATAGGGGTCAGGGTTTAATATCAAATTGGTACCGGGGATAAATATAGCGGGGGACAGATGTAAATACTTTAGGAGGGGGTTGAGAATAATATCAAGGAAACATTTTTTAAATGTGGAGGCCGGATATATTAAAATCATTTAAAAACAATGCAAAAGTGGGTTTTACATTTGTTTCTAATGAAAATGAAGGGGAATGAGGTTTTAGCTAGGGAAAGGGGTTTAGGAAGGGGAAAAGGTTATATATATGTGGGTTTAGGGGTTAAAATGATATTTCAGAGCATGGGAGCCTTGGAAAAAGGTAAAATGAAAGGTAATGGAGAGGGTGAATGAAAAATAATGAAGGTAGTGAGGTTTGGCTTTCCATCATACTTAATCAAAAAATTCTCCTCTTTTAATTGAATAAAATGGTAGATGGACTTATTTGACCTCTTTGTCACCTAGGATCTTATTTCCTTTATGAAAATAAATGATAGTCATGGAATATTATTTTCAGCATGAAAAATATAAGGAATAGGCATTCATCTGGAGATACTATAAAAATAGAGGAATCTAACAAGGCAGAAAACAGTTGTTCAAAAGGTATAAGGCAGAAGGCAGAAAAATTTTTTTCAAAAGGAAGAAAGCAGGAAAAAAAAAGTATAGTTAAAAAGGAAGAAAGTTGTAAGCCTATTTATTATTGTGATAAATTCATTCATATATATATATATATATATATATATATATATATATATATATATATATTTTAAATATGATTGCATCATTTCTGGATGCACCAAAGTTTTTCATACATTTTCTCTTTGTTTTTAGAGCTATGCATACCTTCCCAAGAGAAAAGTTGGTAAAGACAAAAATTCCCAAGCAATAGAAATGAAAATTTCGGCTTTATCTCCATTTTAGAGTCTGCAGATATCAAACATTTTCAAAAGGCAGAAAATAATACTGTTCAAAAGGCAGAAAGCAGGAAGAAAGAAGTATTGTTCAAAAGGCATATAGTAGTAATTCGTTTCTTACTATGATAAATTCATATTTAAAATTTATATATTTTAAATATGATTGCATCATTTCTGGACACAAGTGTTTCCTTTATGTTTTTAGAGCTCTGCATACCCTAACATTGATGGTTTCCAAAGATTTGCAAATGTTCTTGGTGAAAAGAGGCTTGGTGGGCTTAGCTTCTAGAAAATGGCTCACACAATTCCTGCAAATCTAAATCTAAAACAGGGATATAAAAAAGTACACATAAGTAGAATAGACAACAATAGAGCAAAATTTGCAGGTAGCAAAAGAGCGTAAACTAACAGAAAAAAATTAAAAAATTTAACTTCACCTACCACTGGACTACATAGTGTACCGAGGAATTCGTCCACCACTGCCTTGAAGTTAGTTCGACGGATGGCAGAGGCAAAGCTTTAATTTTGGGCATTTGGGTAGCTTAATCTGTCCCACATCTGAACTGGGTTGTTCTTAGATTCTTCCGCCATGGCCTCTTCCTTCATTGGCATAAAATATCATCATCAATAACAATAATCATGGTATATAATTAGCAGTAATCATGGAACGACAACGAATCGCACAGAGTCATGTGAATAAATAAGCCCAAAAAAGAGCAGTGGGCTAAAAAGAATCTGGAATCCAAGTGAAAAGAAATCCAAAAATGCATAGATAGTCTATGGCATAATACACCGAATTTTCACTTGGATCAGGACTATATTTATTCATTAATGGAATTTTCTTTAATTCATTGGATGGCCTATTCAAGATCTTCAACTACTCTATATGACCAAAGTCGGGCCAACCAAATCCAAATCATCAATTTCATCGATCATATTTGAAATCAGAATTTTAGCATCATCGTGACTTTCATCATAATTAGAGAATTCAGAATAAGTTGCCAGAGTAATTGGAGTCAATGACCGACCTATGATATGCGAACCCTGACGGGCCTATCAATAGCAGAATCAGATCCATCAAAAGTGGGTGCTGAAGAATAAGAATAGAAGGCAGCCGTAGAATCCTTAGAAACTGAGACTGTAGAAGAAGAACCTGTCTGAGCTCCTCTGCCTTGCCAGTGGGCTTAGGCTTCAGTAAATTCATAGGATTGAAGCTTTTTTCACATGGTATGGTTTCCTTCTCTTCGATAAGCTTGTCCCAAAGGTTCCTGATATCATCGGCCCCCAAGGTCATCTGAGCTGCTACGATTGAGACCCTAGAGGAGATTTCTATGAAGGAAATTTCTGGGCACCCTGGGTTGCCTATGTATTGTGCCCCAGTGGGTCATATATTATATGATGAGGTCGTGAAGTATAATCCTAAGAATCCCTATTAGTTTAACCAGGATTGGTTTGTGCTGAGCGCTAGACATGGGTGCATGTTGCAGTAAGCTCTCTTGCATCTGGCGGGATTCGATAGTGTGAAGGTTGATATGCCTTATTTTCATTTCTACACAAAAAAATCATATGCTAATTGCGTTATCACCATGTTCTGAAGCATATTGATTTCAATCTCCAATCTCTAGGACTGCAATTTGACACTTCATTTGTCCAACACTGGTGGGAAAGCCCAGACTAGACATGTGCATTGCATGCGAGAACCGCGTTGCTTACTTTGCACTTGGTTCGCAACTTGGCGAGCAAGTATGTCCTTATTACTGTAACTCGATGAATATCTCTTAATTTTATTCTCATTTTTATGATCTTATGTACATTATAAAGTATCTTATAGGGATGTGTGATATCTAATTTTCGGTGCCATTTTTATGAATGATGTTTGGTATTCTCTACACTACAATATTTTAAAATTTTTTTTTGGTTGACTGAGTTATTGTAAACTGACTTGTTACATGCTTGGAGAGTGTTTACTTCAAAGAACATTACCATATAATATTTTTTGTTTCCATGGAATGAAAAAATTAAAAAGCATGCACAGTGATTTAGGTTTACACATTTACTATTTATTGATATACTTTTCACGTTTCGGAAATTATTATTTGTGGTCTATTATGCAGGTTTTTGAAAATATAGAAGAAAATTCAGTGTGTGTTTGAAAATATCTCCTTTATTTTCAAGGAATCAATGACAACAAGCAGTGGTGTGAATATGTGGCATTTCCAATTATTTACAAATTTTAAAGTTCGAATGAAGAAGTATTATACTCTGTCGTCACCATAAATTAGAGACACACTACATACAACACATGACATGCTTGATATGTAGTTGTTTCATTTGCAAAGAATTTGATGAATATATATAGGTGTATCTTGTATGGTATATATTATACACATAATTTTTCTTTTTCTCAGCCTGTTATAACATTATTTTTAAATTTGGTAGGTTTCAATTTCAATACGTGGTAAACTTATAAAAAGAAACATAATGCATAGAGAAGATTTTGTATATAGGAAGTCATGTACAACTTATAATCTCTTTTCAGCGCCTTCAATTGAGAATTGCAATAAAAAAAATTGTACATTAAAAAATTAAAAAAAATAAAGTCCACTCTGTCATGGAAAAAACTCCCTCATAGCAAGGACTCGTTGCTCTGCAACCATTCTTGTTTAATATTACAAATAATTGGATAAATGGATAAGATAGAAATATATTCTATTTTTCCTAATTGGTAATTAGTCCCAACTATTACAAATAGTTGTTGAACACTTTAGGAATGTTATTTGACTACATCCACTTACATTTGAGAGGGTTTTGATGAATCAAGAGAGAGAGATTGGAACATTCTTCTTTGGGGAATCACATGAACTTTTGTATCATTTAAGTATTATTGAAAGATAATTTTTTTCAGGCTTTCTTTCACTTGAGGGATTCCACTATATAAATTATCTTTACATATTAGGCTTATTATGAAGTTTTTGAAATTTATTTATTTTCTTATTTATGTGTACATTGTTCCTATCTATAATTTTAAGATAATGATGCTTCATGATTTTTATTTTTAAATGGAATGAGATATTATGGTTATAATTTAGGAAGGGAATGGGTTTATTAGTGTGTCGTGTTATGAATCTATTTCCAATAGAAATTTTATGTTTTTACTTGCAAGTTTGGTTAATGTAACAACTCATTCCATTTCCTTTTGATTCTTTTGTTGATATTTATTTGTTATCTATTACATTATGATGAAATTTTCGATTCTTACATGATAATTACGTTATGAACTCATTATTTCATTTATATGTTATTTATTTGATCTTTTTATAATAATTGAAAGGTATAAATATATATTGTGGCTCACGACATCATAAAATACCATGATGTCCTTTGGAAAAATAATATTATGTATATTGATATTTATTGAGATATATATTATTTCAAAAGAATCCTATATTAATGTTAACTATGTGATGAAAATCGTACCCAAGCGAAGAGACTATTTCTTAATGATAATGGGTAGTCTAGACTTAGTGCCTTATGAGCCAGGGAGGAAAAATATTGACATGAAAATGATTTCTAATTTGATTTTAGGTTAACATTCTAAGAGGGATGAGTTTATTTCAGGGTGAGCGCATGGAGTTATGTTACACTTTGTCAAAAGAGAGGGTGTGTTGTGTTTTGGATGAAAAAAAAGAGCTCGATCAAGCCATTTTAAGTGCTTGATCGAGTAATATTTGAGCCCTGAATTAAGTTGTTTGAGGGCTAGATAACTCAATTGAGCATTAAAAAAAAAAGCTCAATCAAGCTCCTATGTAACCCGAGATTATCTAGGAGCTTGATCAAGAAAGTTGATGGATTGAGCAATAGGCTCGATTGAACCATGTTGTTGAAATTTCTTGCCAATACCAGTTGGGCATGGAATTAAAAAAAAAGTGACTCTATCGAGCCTTAAAGAAAGATCTGGCTATACGCTAGATCTAGCCTTAAATCTTGATTCAGGGTTTCTTAAACTCTTGATCGAGTTATTTAAAATTTTGTCTCAAATTCTCAATTAAGCATTTTAAGCGCTCGATCGAGCTCCTGAAGGCCTAAAAAACAAAGCTTTAGCTCTCCTTCTGTAGATTTCTCTAAACCACCATTTTGTACCCTGGAAGATTTAGTGCAGACTTGGTCCTTAAGTGATGGAGTTAATCATATTGTGTTTGTGAAAGAATCCTCTATCCAATGGAATATGATTTTGGAACTTTTGAATTCATATATAATTTGTTTCAAACATAATGCTTCAATTTTTTTTGGATAGCTTCGAAGGGGATAAATAAAAAACAAGATACCACTATCTTCATTTACGAATCCTCTTCCAAAAGGTATTATTGGTTTTTCAATTTATTTAAACAATAAAAAAAAATTCTTACATGAACACATGTATTGACATATTACTTTGCCAACTTCGAAAGAAAATAAAAAATATATTTTTGCATTAAAAAAAATTAATATGAACAACTTGTTTCTCTCCATGTACATCATGCTATATATATATATATATATATATATATATATATATATATATTAAATTGCACATTTTAGACTAAGTTATGATATGTGAACACACACATACCTCTTAAGTTGTGTGGAAATTTGCAAGTGTTGGAAAAAATAATAAGAGGGGGGGGGGGGGGTGTTGATCAATATTTTAAAAATTTACTTAAACTTTTTCCTTATTATGAATCATGTATGCTACTTTTATAGAGACAAATGACCTATATACAAAAATCTTATTTATCAATTAATTCTTCATTAGCTGAGTATGCCAGTATTTCATCAGGAATTAAATAAGCACTAACCATGTGCAATAAATACATACTAAACATCACACATATGCATCACATACGAACACCAAGATTTTTAGGTGGAAACCCAATGTCACATTATCAAGCAAACAAAATGCCAACAATGCATTAGTAGAAGAATAGCTAATTCCCCCCCTAAACTTGTGCCAACTGTTCACTTGTCATATATGATCACATCAAATGATACATCAATAAGGATGTTAAAGTAACTTCATCAATTGGTTATCCATCAAAACATCAACAACTCATACAAGTCAAAACCACATCTTAACTAGCATCAACACTTTTTAACGATCAACATCAGAACAATAAATCCAATAAATAACTATCTAAACCATATTAGAGCCTTTTCTTGAGATTGTCCCACAATTTATTGATCATAAAAAAAATACGTGATTGTTCAGATCATATCTCACGTATATACAAGACTCGCTTTCATTAGATATGTGTACAAAAGTGAGATGTTGAAATTTTTATAATCACAACTCACCCTGAGCCTGTACTCCTTGTACCTATTTACTGTTACTACACTATATGCACTGTCAGTAATATAAGCAACATGAATATCAAAACAACCATGGAAATCATCATCACACATATATTTCTCCCCCTGACATCAATCATCGTGAGGATCTAATAACCATATTCTGTTCTCATGAGGCTATGTACCTCTCATTATTCCTGTAGTCATTGTTATTAGTATTCTTTCAAGTACAATGGACTGCATTGGGAACTATCTTCTTTCAATCTGATTCTGAATCCTCCTCATATCTACGAGAATTAAATTCTTTAAACACATATAATTTTTATGGGTTTCTAGACCCTCTTTTATGACCTTCCAGTTTCTTCATCCATGACTTCAAATTTGGTTGTTGTGAACACAGTTATATTTATTTTATCTACCATTTTGCCTACACTTAAAATATTTTGTTTTAGGTCTTTAACTAATAAATTATCAACTACTATTTTATTTTAGTTAATTCTCGCTCTACCTTTTCCAGGAAATTTTGTTGGGGCACTATTTGGAAGAATAGTATTACCGTCTTGATTTTTCTGGAGAGACTCCATCTTACTCTTATCACCAGTCATGTTAGGACATATTCCACCGTCTATGTACTATTCATCTTCATTTTCAAATGAGTAGAGAGCAAGACCATACCTTACTTGTTCTTCTTATTTTTTCTTATTATGAGAAATATTGGTGGATACATATTTCTTCGGTCTTTTGACATAATTTGTATGCATTCAGTGTTGCCTTTGGGTATCATTTGATCCATTCCTTCATTCTTTTACTACATGCCCCAACTTGTTATAAGAATAACATCTTATACAACTAGAAAAGGGAGCAGAGGAATCATAACAATTTTGTCTCATGTTCCTACTATTGCGATCACTAGCTTTATGACCAAATATGTTGCAAGAAAAACAATATCCCTTAAATAAAATTGTGTACCTTGGGGATGATGATCTTCCGGTGAGGAAAAATTTTACTTGTGACTGCAAAAATATGCTTCTGCAATTGGATGCAACATGTCCATAGTTATGCCATACAAATAATTCAACTTTATTAATCAAAGGAGAGAATCAAATGTCACTTCTATAGGTAGGAATAAATGGTTTCCTTTGAGGATTCATTATCATTGGTTGTTGATCAAGTTTGATTATTTTCCCTTTAAGATCTTCATATTTTTCATTGATATCCTTTTGATTCTTTGCACTAGCTTGGAATCTAGATTCTCCTTTAATAGTTTCATGAAAAGAAAGACCAGTTTTAATTGCGGGAGACCTCTAATTTATAAGAGTGTCATCCATAATCTTAGTACTATCTTGAAATCTAAAATGTTTATATTTTTCTTCTAATTTACTTTCAGAATGTTTACCTCAACCTTCATTCTTTGAAACTGCTTTTCCTTTTCTTCTTCAACTCTTCTTCCTTCTTCCATTTGCTTCTTTAATTTGAGTATCTCTTCTTTGAACTGATTTTCTTGTTCATCAAATGCTTTAAGTAGTTCTTCATTCCTCTTATTTATTTTTTCAAGATCTTTTATTAGAGATACGATCTTAGCTTGAAGACCTTCTTCCAGATCTTCCAGATCTAATATGATCTCTGGTTTCATATGCATACAACTTATCTTTAAGGTTAACAATCCTTTTCAAAGAAATATCATTTTTTGTTATAAGATCATAAATTTCCTTTAACTTGTAATATGTTGAATCTGTAACTCCATCCAAAATTGTAAGTGATAATTTATCTTTGTGTACATTTTTTGACATACTGTTAGGGATAGGATTACCTGGTAGTTTCCCTGATGAGAAATCATCTTCTGGGATTTCTTCATGGATTTCTTGGAGCTTATCCCACACTTTATTTTCAGTTGTAAGATTTGTAACCTTTTTTAATGTTGAACTATGGTATGCTACAAAATATTTCACTTAAAGCCTTACTGTCCTTTTTCACTTCTTCATGTAATGGAGGAATCTTTGTGTATCCATTGCATAGTGGATACAAAATGTCACGATTCATTAGATAAGACTGCATATTTTGTTTCCATTGATGATATTTTTCTTTGGTTAGCATAGGAACATCTACATTGACCATTTTTTATGACTTACCTAAGTGATATTCTTCTTCTAGAGACATTATTTATAAATTTAACTTATCCTTGGAGTGCTTACTTTCAATTTTACCGATGAAATCAAGTTTAGTTGATTCAATGTCATCATCGCTATCATCATTATTGCATAGAAAAGGAAATGGAACAAAATTAGAACAAGAGACCATGCCTACTAATTCTATGTTACCAGCTTCTTCATTCCTGATCAACAAAAAGCTTGGTGTTCCCAAAGTCGAATATTTGTTGACATCTGTAACTATTTCTACATATGATATATTACTATCATAGTTTACTACATGCTCTATTTTGTACATAGTTGCTTTATTAGTTGATTTATTTTCACAATCCATGAGAACTAGATAAGAAATGTCAGAATCTGAATTTTCTTTATCATCGCTCCTGTTATGGTTATCTTCATTAGAGTAAAAAGTTTTCTTTTTAGAAGATTTCCTTTTAGCAAAATTATTTCCATCCTATTTATGATTTTCTTTATAGTTACATTTGGATGCATAATGGTCTACTCTTCCACAAGAAAAAAATTTAAATGGAAGCTTACCTTTGAGTCTTCCAGTACCCACTTGCAACTTTCTCACGGTGTTTGTTTCTTCCTCATCTGATATGTAGCTTGTTTCTTTGGGTGATTCCTTTCGCTTCCCTTTGTATGTGGCTTTGAAGGCTTCTTTTATTATGTCTGAAGGAGCACATTTCCTCATCTAAAATGCTGTCAATATTCCATGGAGCTGATCAAGTGTGATATTTTTTAGATCGTAAATTTCCTCAATAGTAGAGAATTTGGAATCAAACTTAGGAGCTAGTGATCTCAAAATATTCTCAACAGCAATAACTTCTTTTATTTCTTCTCCAATAGCTATCATGGAATTAACAAATTCATATACTATAAAAAAAAAATGATGTAATTCTTTCATCATCATGCATTCTGAGAGTCTCATACTTTATTTGAAGTGATTGGAGTTTAGCACATTTTACCTTGGTGGTACCTTCATAACTTTGGATAAGTTTTTTCCCACATAGCCTTTGTTGTGCTCAACTGCACTACCTTCATGAACTCAGATTCAGCTAGAGTTCCCAAGATGACACTCATGGACTGCCCATTCAGTTCATATTGATTATTTCCTGTAGCATCTATGGGAATGGTGGTTGGATATTGATATCCATTTTCAACAATTTCCCATACATCATCTCCTAGTGCCTACAAGAATTCTCTCATCCTGAATTTACAATAGAGAAATCTAGTTACATTAAATAATGACAGCCTGAAAGAAAATATTCGTTGACTAATCATCTTGTTATCAACTTATTTTTCTACCCCTACATCATTGACCCTTAGCCCTCATGATCAATTGATTTTTTCCTGACTTGAGGTGAGTATTTTTCCAGTTTTACCGTTAACTGTAGCCTTGGAGGATTGTGCCCACAGTTCAGGGCCTTTAGCCATGACCTGGGCCTATTTTTCTTGATGCTAAGGCCCTCATTCCTCTTTTTTGAGCCTGCGGTGAAAAGAACCTTCCTAAATGAATCAATCCATAGGAGATCACCTCAATTAATCATTGATTCAAGTTGGCCAGGATTCATCCATTACAAGTTTTTCTAACTTCTTGTCCCTTGAGCATCCACATTCATCCTCCTGGGACCTGTCATTTACCTATTTATACTGGATCATTTGAGAGGGTTAGGCTAGTTTTGGAGAGGCTTGAGTGTCTGGAGTGCCATACTATTGTCGCACTGAGATCATGATCCTTTTCTTCTATATTTCTATCACCTTGAAAGCTTGTGAATTCTTAGATTCTATGTGAGTGCGCTTCATACTCATCCATCACAATTGGAGGGGAAATTTTTGGCTTCAGGGGTCCTGACCCAGGTTCAAATTTTATGGAGAAACCAACAAACACTCCAACTACTGGCCCTTTCGGCAATGACATGCTTGCGTAGATCAAAGTCTCAACCAAAGCAGTATGGGGGCATGCTGGAACCAGGTTTGCACACCCTGAGGGAGAAAATAATGAAGTGGTCCTAAGAAAATTGAATGTAGAAATGTATCAATCATAAATATATGTGTGCAACATAATAAGGTAGAATCAAATAATGTGTGCAATTCTTAATAGAATAAGATAGAGTCGCAGATTACTTTAGCGCAATGCAAACATAACAAAATCAAATCTAGATCTAACAATGTGAAATTACTTAAGCATATTTATTAACCATCAATATGCATACATAACCATAAAATATATCCTTGTGCAATGATCAATAAGCAATACAAAATAGTGCGAACTCAACTGAACATAAAAATAAATAACTCAGATCAATCACAACAACTTTTCCAAAATCTGTCCTTATATTAACTTAAGATCATTTTAAGACATATCATAATTTCCCTTACATAACCCTTTTGGGCACACAGCCAGTGGATTCTGCACATAACCAGGACTAGGTCTCCGCGCATATGGCCAGCAAGTGCCTTTCAACCCAACCCAAACAAAACCCTTCACAACGTATTACAGACACATCAAATTGTTTCCAAAACATTGTTTTTCATGAACTACTTTCCTTAGACACAATCTATCTATTTATATTCTTCTTCTATGAAAATACTATGGTCTCAAACCATGGTTTGAGGCCCATAGTTTACCCTTAAACCCATTTACATCAAAATTAGGGACTTTGACCCACCTCAAATCCCCTTGAATCATTTGCGCAACACGCATATACAAGAATTATAAAAAATTACATCAGAATGTGTGCGTCTCGAGACACTGCTCCAACATACCCCCAACACAAACATGTGACTCATCCCAAGTCACTGAGGCACCTGCTCCTTGATCTTGTCTTGGAGCACAATGAAAGAATATTTCAAAGGGAGAAATAATTCCAAACTTTGTTGTGCAGCTCCCTGCACTTGCTGAACCAAATTTTCTATAGTGGGCCCTTTAGTGGCCATCTCAATGTTGCGTTGTGTTTATTGAATAGTCTTCAAAGTGTTATCGAGTGTCAGTGAAATCAGAAGAGCCTCCTCAGCCCACAATTTCTTGCATGCTTATAGAAATATTTATTTGCGACGTAGGTATTCAATATTTGTTTATATCATGCAACACTCCTACAATCAAGCGAGGGACTGAGTAAGGACCAAGGTGATCGCCACTATTTTGATTTATTCAAATTGCTATTCCTTCTGGTGGAGCGCATCGCGCAGCTCCTAAAATACTGGATCAATTTGTATTGATTTCCATACACTCATGGATTCATCTAACAGGTTGTCACACTGTGTGACTGCAGCAACGATACTATCTCTGGCTTTCTTTACCTTGGCTGCTCTTTAGGCATTGACCTCTGGGGGAGTCTTAGGCTGCAACTTGGTTTGTATATCTGAAATTTGTTTCTCATATTCTGTTCTGACTCTCTTCACCTCAGCACATAATGCTTTCAACGTGGCGACCAATCCCTCCAATTTTTCCTCTCGCATTGTTGTTGCCAAGACAGTTGGAACATCTCGAAAAAATTGATGGATTTTTACCTCTAGCATAGTGCACTAGGCTTCGCCTTCACAACATGTTGCCTCTGTTGCTTGTTGTTTCTGGTGTGCTTGTTCTGCTTGCCGCTGAGCTTCCATTGTATGGATGTGAGTAGTAGCCTATTTATATTGAATTTCATCTACAATCATCGTGTGCATCAAGTGTAGCTTCCCTGTAGGTAACACATAAATATTAATATTTATATCACCTGATCCATGGAATTTGGCACGCCAGCTAGCATCCACCTGAATGGTTGGCGCAGGGATTTGGACAAGCTGGAAATCCCCGTTGGCTGGCAATGCAACATCAAATGGTTGTGCGTTTGTCTGGCTTGCCTGAGCTACACTCGCTTGTATCTGGCTCACCTACATCTTCACCTCCTAAATTCCAAATTGAACAAGTTCTAGCATAGTCTTGTACTACACCTCCATGTCGGTCTAGTGATCCTCTCGTGCATCTACTGTATGCATGTCACACCTTACTACACATTCACCATCCCATATGCACAAGTCTGATACTCTAGAAAAAGAAACAATTTGTTAGCTTGAGGGGTCCTTACCCAGGTACAAAGTTTATGTAGAAACCAAAAAACCCTCCAACTACTGGCCCTTTCGGCAATGACCTGCTTGCGGAGATCAAAGTATCAATCAAAGCAGTATGGGGGGGTGTTAGAACCAATTTTCTACACCCTGAGGGAGAAAATAATGAAGTGGTCCTAAGAAGATCAAATGCATAATTTATCAACCATAAAAATATGCATGCAAAAAAATAAGGCAGAATCATAGAATGTGCGCAATCCTTAACAGAATATGATAGTGTCGCAGATCACTTCAGCACATATCAAGCATAATAGAACCATATCTATATCTAACAATGTGTAATCACTTAAGAATATTTATTAACCATTAATATGCATACATAACCATAACAAATATCCTCGTGCAATGATCAATAAGAAATACAAAACAATGTGATCTCATCAAAATAGAACAGTAAATAACTCATATCGATCACAAAAAAATTTCCAAAATCTATCCTTATATTAACTTTAGATCATTTCAATACATATCATACCTTCCCTTATGTAACCCTTCCACGCACACAACCAACAGATTCCGCACACAGCCAAGACTAGGTCTTTGCGCACACAGACAACAAGAGCCTTTCAACCCAACCCAAACAAAACCCTTCACAACGTATTACAAACACATAAAATTAGATCCAAAACATTTCCTTTCATGAAATATTTTCCTTAGACACAATCTATCTATTTATATTCTTATTTTAAAAAGATATTATGGTCTCAAACCATGGTTTGAGGCCCATAGTTTACCCTTAAACCCATTTACATCAAAATTAGGGACTTTTACCCACCCTAAAGCCCCTTGACTCATTCACACAACGCGCATATACAAGAATTATAAAAAATTACATTAAAAACTGTGCCTCAGGGGACCTCGCTCCAACAAAGACTCTGCTAGATCATGGGGAGGAGACATTGGATCGAAGAAATAGAAGCATTGTATCATATTTTTGAGATTAATGAAGATCTACGTTCTCTCCCTCATATGATCGTGTTTCAATTTATGTGATCGGTTTATCATTATATCATTGTTTATCAAACAATCTTCTGAAGAAGATCACTTGTTGTCCTTGTATGTTTGTGACTGTGTGCAGATATCGAGATCGGAAGCAGATCGGGTAGATTGGTCATGTGGAGCGGAAGAATTCTGCTTCGAACTCAAGATCTGTCTCCAATCTGCAAGGAGGCAAGGTACTTCTCTTCCTCATAGCATAGATCCAATTGCATGTTGCTTGTGAATCATGTGGGATCGAGAATCTTGTATATTTTCTTAGTCGTGCTTGTGTTTGTCTGGTGACACAATACACTAGATTGTGTAGAAAAAAATCCTTGAGATTTCGATTTCAAAATAATTTATGCTTTCAATGAGAGAACACTCGCTTTTGTTTATGCTTTGTTCTAGATCTTAATCGTATCCTTGTGTTTATGATCTGATGATATTATTGGGTGTGGAGCTTGATTATCTTTTTTATTTTGTATCACAATGTTTGACCCCTGTACCTTAATGGGGGTGAAAACACTGCCTAGGGGGTCCGGGGGGGTGACTGCGACTTTATGGAGCCCCCCCCCGGGCAGAGGGTTTCGAGGGCAGCGCCCCTGAAGCTAAAAACAGATGTAAAATTTCCTTGTAAAAGTATAGTAATTTGTAGTCAATCTGGGCCGTTCATTAGGTGGATGGTCTGACGGTAGAAGTTATGCTTATTTTAGGGTTTTTTGCCCTAGAAGGCAAACCCTCGCTTGTATGAGGGTATTGTATTGTATGTGTATTCTCGGAGCGAGAAACAGATAGGGAGACTGTGAGAGAGAATAAAGGATATTACAACGGATCTATTGTAGGTTGTGTCTCTTACTGGCCGGGATAATAGAAAGGAAGGACTGGCTGTTCAGGGTGGACGTAGCCCAAATTGGGTGAACCACGTATATATGTGTCTCTCTGGTTTTATGTGTTTTGTGTGCTTGTGTTTTTCGCATATTTTATGTTTCACATTGCTTTGTAATATATAATTTTCTAACAACTAGTATCAGATCCGAAGGTCTATTTGGCTGATAAACTTGTAGGAAAGAAGGGTTCTTGGTTCGAGTGGGAGCAATGGTGGAAGATGGTAAGTTTAGGGTCGATAAATTTAACGGCCAAAACTTCCCACTGTGGAAGATGCAGATGGAAGATTATCTGTATCAGAAAGATCTGTACCTACCATTGAGAGGAAAAACAAAGAAGCCGATGGCTATGACAGACGCAAAATGGGAGATTCTCAATAGAAAGGCACTCAGAACAGTACGGTTGTGCCTCACGGCGTCGGTAGCCTTCAATATTTCGAAGGAAACAACAATAGAGGGTTTGATTAAGGCGTTGGCGAAATTATATGAAAAACCCTCGGCCTCAAACAAGGTTTTTCTTATGAAACGTTTATTTAATATGAAGATGTCGGAAGGTGGATCTGTTGCAGACCATTTAAATGATTTTAATACAGTTACCAGTCAGTTAAGTTTTGTAGGGGTAAAATTTGATGATGAAGTTAGGGCTCTTTTATTTCTGTGCTCATTTCCGCAAAGCCGGAATGGTTTAGTTATGGCCATTAGTAACTCGTTCTCTTCTAGTACTTTAAAGTTTGATGATGTTGTTGGTGCTATCCTTAGCGAGGAAATGCGACAGAAAAGCTCTGGTGAGACATCAGGTAATGCTTTGAGTGCAGAGTCTAGGGGAAGAAGAATGGAAAGAGGAAAGAGCTCGAGATATCGCAGTAAATCAAGGAAAGGCAGATCCAAGTCCAGATCGGGGATAGTGTGCTGGAATTGCAGAAAGAAAGGACACCTAAAGAAAGACTGTAGATCTCGGAAGGGAAAAGAAGGAGATACACAACAAGAAAACAATCATGAAGCAAATGTGACAGGTGATGTGTTACAAGATGCTTTGATTCTTTCTTTCAAAAATGTTACTGATTCTTGGGTTGTGGATTCAGGGGCTTCATTCCGTGCCACACCTGATAAGAAATATTTTCATGACTATGTTCAAGGAGATTTTGGACAAGTTCGTTTGGGTGATGATAAACCCTATAAAATTGTTGGAATGGGTAAAGTTCTTGTAAAACAACATAATGGAAACCAATGGCTACTAAAGGAGGTAAGGCATGTTCCAGATCTGAAGAAAAATCTGATTTCAACAGGGCAGTTAGGCGGTGAAGGTTGTGTGACAACTTTCACAGATAAAACTTGGAAGGTCACCAAAGGAGCCCTGGTAATAGAAAAAGGTGAAAAGGTTGGTACATTGTATTTATGCAATGGTATTTCTAACTCTATTAATGCTTTAACTTCCAAAGGAGGAGATGCAGCATTATGGCATCATAGGCTCGGACACATGAGTGAGAAGGGAATGAAGATTCTCCACTCAAGAAATTTGTTGCCAGGTTTGAAGAATGTTGATTTGGATTTCTGTGAGAATTGCATTTATGGAAAACAGAAGAGAGTCAGATTTCTCAGAGTTGGGAAAGAAAAGAAGAGCGAAAAATTAGAGCTTGTGCATATAGATGTATGGGGACCTGCTCAGGTATCATCTCTTGGTGGCTCTTGTTATTATGTTACTTTTATTGATGATGCAACTAGAGAAACTTGGATTTATTGTATTCAGAATAAATATGATGTATTTGATACTTTCAAGAAATGGAAAGCTTCGGTTGAGATTGAGACAGGAAGGAAGTTGAAGTGTCTCAAATCAGAAAATGGACGTGAATATTGCAGAAAAGAGTTGGATAGGTACTGTTCAGAGCATGGAATTCGCAGAGAGAAGACAGTTCCAAGAACACCACAAGAAAATGGTGTGTAAGAAAGGATGAACAGAAAAATCATGGAGCGTGCAAGGTGCATGAGATTGCATGTAGGATTGCCTTTACAATTTTGGGCAGATGCTGTAGATACTTATGTTTATCTAATAAACAGAGGGCCTTAAAGTTCCTTGGATGGTGGTATTCCAGAGGAAGCATGGACAGGTAAAAAGGTAAACTACTCTTTTTTAAAGCCTTTTGGTTGTGAGGCCTTTGTCCATATTAATAAAGAAAATAGAACAAAGCTTGAGGCAAAATCAAACAAATGTACCTTTATTGGATATGGTTTTAATGATTTTGGTTATCGCTTATATGATTATGAAAATAAAAAAATAATTAGGAGTAGAGATGTAATATTCAATGAAAAGGTATTGTATAAGACTCAGTTGCAGGAAAAGAAACAGGAAAAAGAAAAAAAGAATACACAGTTCTTGATGAGATCATAGAAAAGGTGAACGTGCCTTAAAATAATAATAATAATCAAGAGCCACAACAACAACAACCACCACAAAAATAACATACACCTCAAACACCTGAATGTGGTGTTAGAAGATCTACCAGGATAAGTAGACCCCCTGAGCGATACTCTCCTTCATTATATTATTTATTGTTGACTGATTCTTGTGAACCTGAATGTTATGAAGAAGTAATGCTAGTTGAAAGCAGGAAGAAGTGGGAGCTGCCATGGAAGAAGAGATGGACTCCTTAATGCATAACCAGACTTGGGACTTAGTCAAGTTGCATGTAGGTAAAACTACATTGCAGAATAAATGGGTTTACAGGCTGAAGGAAGAAGATGGAGGAAAACATAGGTACAAAGCTAGACTTCTGGTGAAGGGGTTTTCACAGACGAAAGGTATTGATTTTGATGAAATATTTTCTCCTATTGTTAAGATGACTTCATTCAGAGCTATTTTAAGTCTTGTAGCAATGAAAGATTTACATATTGAACAGTTAGATGTAAAGACAACATTTCTCCATGCAGATTTGGAGAAAGAGATCTATATGCAGCAAACAGAAGGATATGAGGTAAAAGGGAAAGAAAAAATAGTGTGAAGGTTAAAGAAGAGCTTGTATGGATTAAAACAAGCTCCAAGGCAGTGGTATCTAAAATTTGACAAGTTTATGTTTGAACAAGGTTATACTAGATGTCACTCTGATCATTGTGTTTACCTGAAAAGGAAAAATGATGGCAACTATATTATATTGTTATTGTATGTAGATGACATGCTTGTTGCAGGGTCTAACATGCATGAAATAAATTTTCTCAAAAGAAAATTGGAAAATTCATTTGCAATGAAGGATTTGGGAGCTGCAAAACAAATCCTTGGTATGATAATAACTAGAGATAGGAAAAATCACAAATTAACATTGTCTCAGAATGAGTACATACAAAAGGTGTTGAAAATATTTAATATGCAGAATGCAAAACTAGTTAGTACACCTTTTGCTAGCCATTTCAAAATTATTAAGGAGATGTGCCCCAAGACCCAAGAAGAAATGGACTATATGTCTAAAGTTCCATATGCATCAGCAGTTGGAAGCTTAATGTATGCAATGGTCTGCACAAGGCCTGATATTGCACACACAGTGGGAGTTGTAAGGAGGTACATGAAAAATCTAGGAAAAGAACATTGGATGGCAATAAAATGGATTCTCAGATACTTGAGAGGTACCACAAATCAAGAATTATGCTTTGGTGGTTCAAACATTTCTCTACAGGGATATGTTGATGCAGATATGGCAGGTGACAGAGATAACAGGAGGAGCACTACAGGATATGTATTTACTGTAGGTGGAACAACTGTCAGTTGGGTTTCAAAAATCCAAATTTTTGTTGCACTTTCGATAATAGAAGCAGAGTATGTTGCTGCTACAAAGGCTAGTAAATAAATGATTTGGTTACAAAGGTTTATGGATGAATTGGGCAAGAAGCATGATATGGGCACGTTATACAGTGATAGCGAAAGTGCCATTCATCTTGCAAAGAACTCAGCATTTCGTTCGAGGACTAAACACATACAGCTCAAGTACCATTTCATATGGGCAGTATTGGAAGATGGACAGTTGAAGCTGGAAAAGATACACACTAGCCAGAATCCTGCAGATATGTTAACAAAAGTTGTAACCGGGGATAAACTGAGATTATTCTCAGTTTCAATTGGTCTTCAAGGATGACGATGAAGATGAGAAACATATAGGTCTACAGAGGAGTCATTTTCCAGCAAATGAAGTAGCGGTGGAGTTTCTACAATCAGTCTCCAAGTGGGAGATTGTTGGGTGTGGAGCCTGATTGTCTTGTTTATTTTGTATCATAGCGTTGGACCCATGTAAATTAATGGGGGTGGAAACGCCGCCCATAATTAAACACTGCCTAGGGGGTCCAGGGGCGGCAGCTGCGACTTTATGGGGGGTTTCAGGTGCAGCACCCCTGAAGCTAAAAACATATGTGAAATTGCTTTGTAAAAGTATAGTAATTTCTAGTCAATCTGGGCCGTTCATTAGGCGGATGATCAGATGGTAGAATTTATGTTTAGTTTAGGGTTTTTTTCCCTAGAAGGAAACCCCTAGCTTGTACGAGGGTATTTTATTGTGGCTGTGTATTGTATGTGTATTCTTGGAGCGAGAAACAGATAGGGAGACAGTGAGAGAGAACAAAGGATATTACAACAGATCTGTTGTAGGTTGTGTCTCTTCATTTTGCTGGATAATAGAAAGGAAGGACTGGCTATTCGAGGTGGACGTAGCCCAAACTGGGTGAACCGCGTATATCTATGTCTCTTTGGTTTTATGTGTTTTGTGTGCTTGTGTTTTCCGCATATTTTATGTGTTTCATTGCTCTGTAATATTTAATTTTCTAACAGATATTTCACGTATTTTTGTGAATCTTTTAGACTATTTTTTAGGGTCATTGCCTCTATAATTTGATTATTTTTTGATCATTGTGTGAGGAAATATGGTATTCAATCTTTGGAACCCTAGCCACAGCCAAGAAACTCTTAACCATGAGTTGTCTGGCTTATGCCCATAGTGAGCCGCTCCAAGACCAATTTGTGCCTATTGCTGAGGCTTTTAGCCTTATGAAACCATGGAATTTCAGTATGAGATCTCTGTTTCTATACCTGAGTAGTTTGGGCTTAGTGTTTACTTGCTGGATGTGGTCCATATATGTTATTTTTATCAGTTCTATTTGGGTTGGTTGAGTGTCTCTTGAGAGCACTTGATCTTTTTCATTAGGCATAAAGCTTGTTGTTTCTTTCCGATCTACTGAAAACATACTTGGATCCATTGTTTTCTATAGCTGATCAATTGTCTTATGATCATGATATGATCTTGCTAGATTTTTTTGTTTAAGATATTCTTTGGTTATCATTGCTTGAGTTTCTTCTTCAGTTTTTTATTGAAGGGCTTGGATTGGTTTTGAGCTTGAGTTTGATCTCTTGCCTTGATTATCAGTTTCGATTGGTTGTATTCACCGTTTTTCTGGATATGATCTACACTTTACATTATGATTTTGAGATTGTTCCTCATTTTCATCTTGTTTTGTTGAGTGATATTTTTGATTTTTAATCATTTGTGTCACAAATAGTGTTCTTGTGACTAGTTGCGAAGTTTTCATCTTATCAAGTTTTTTCGAAATTTTTTTGTCACATTGTATCACCTTCTTTAAGATCTTGTTTAGGCCTCTTTGCCTCTAGGGTTTGGTTCAGTCCTTTGTAGAACATTGGCCCTAGTGGAGCCATTGTACTGCATCCCTATATTTTTTTTCATTGCCCTCTTTTGTTTCCAATTCGGCTTTTGTTTTTTATTTCTTTGAGTGTTTTTGATTGGGCTTTGTTCCCCTAGTTGTTTTCCTTTTGGAGTGCTTTGCATTCTTTCTTCGGAGAATTTCTTTGGTATATTTTCTCGGTTTGGTTTTTGGTGTGATTTTGGGTCATTAATTCACAAATTCTTGGGATATTTTTCATTCGTGAAGATTTAGTGAAAATTTCATCTTAGTAGGCATTGGTGTGTTAGATAATATCTTTCCCTGTCGTAACTAGAAATTTTCAAATTGAACACGAAAATAATGACATATATAGGCATTAGGGGGAATAAATAAGAGTCCTACACAACATTTCAGTTTTTCACTGCTTCCCTATTGTGTAAAAAAAAAACACTAAAATTAATGCGATAATAAAATCAACTCAATTCGTGTTTCATTTTTACTAGTAGTACACAAACACTACCTTAGGCTAAGGTCTTGGATCTAGGAGTGTGATTTAACCTTTCCAATACCACAAAATCAATGTAGCATCTTGCGTTAGGGATTAAAATACATTTCCAGTAGTGTGGTCTTGGAGTCCCTCCTCACAAAAGGGTTAAGTACGAGGTCACACTTGGGCTAAGCGAGGTGACATGAACCATTTCACTTAGTTTTGGGTGGCACGATATAGCATAATTGGCATGCATATAAATGATGTTTATCACTTGGGGACCACTTAAGAGGTAAATCTCAAGGGCGTTTCAGCCTTGGCTCCTTTTGGGGTTATGTTTCCTGCCCTTGTGTGTTGGTTTGTCCTACAACTGTCTCCCCAGGTCATGTTATTGTATGTGGTGACCATTGTGGCCTTTCTTTCTGGGGCTCATACATAGGTGCAGGGTTGGGGTCATCTTCTCTATACCTGGGATAGATACTATTCATACTATCTCAATCCTCTCGGGGGGTGTTCCACCTTTTGGGGCACTTGTGCCTAGTTCACAACTAAAAGAACTGGGAAGCAGGTCGCCAGTATAATTGTTCCACCGCCAACTTATTTTCATTATGTTTGCATGTGCTATCTTCTAGAACATTTCTAGAGTGTGTTGTTGGGTTGGATTCCATATTTTGGCCTTAGGGTGTTTGAGCTAAATTAATGTTGTTTTATTATTATCACCCTGGTTGAATTTTCTCATCGACATTCATGACATATTCAAGGTCTACTTCCTTAACAAAGTGGACTGATTTATCTTAAATGGAGAGTGCATGTTGTCGCTCGTGACGTATACCATCAGTACGTAGTTTTGGAATCTGTGTCTAGCCCCACTAATAGCCACCTAGTTTCTATTGAGACTTTGGAAGACGACTCTGACGATTGTGCCAATCCACCTTTGAATAATCCTTTAGGGCCTACCTTATTACAGCTGAATCCTAATGGTTCTACACCAACTTACACTTACATGCCTTTATTTACCAGTTACCCTATGTTGAGACCTTATACTTCATTACCATCTACATCAGCAGTCTCGGCTTCCATGAAGACACTCCCACCTCCTAGTGTGGATATTCTTGCTCCTTCGTCCACACATCTCACTTCTTCCTGGGAATTCCACCAGTCTCATCTATGGCTCCTAGTAGTTTCCTGAATTTTTCTATTCCCACAACCTCCTCTATTCTAAATACTTTACCCCAACCTATTCATCCAGTAGGTCCAGGAATTTACACATCGTCATTTTCCCAAACGACAATTCCTAATCCTCAGTTAGAAATAGTGACTTCCGGTAATCTGTGGGGGTGGATAACAAGTTGTCCCTAGTTAGAATGGGAGTAATTTATCTTCTAATATGTCACAAGCTTGGAATAGTTCGCTCCTTGGAGGGATGCAACCTACCGATACTTTTACTCAAGGCGCTAGTCTACATGGGGTTAACCCCACTATCAGTACCATGTATTACTAGGGTCATTCCTCTTATGTCGGTCCCACTGTGTAGTCTAGTATCTATTTTCACCCCAAGTATAACCCCATTAACAGTCATGCTTTTTGGGGTCCATTTCTCTCTGGAGGTTTTTACCCTAGGGGCAACATCCATCTACCAGTTACGCTGGCCCACAACGACCATTTGTTGGGGAGAACCCTTTTCACCACCAACAAGTACATCCAACAAATCCATTTATGGGGGGACGACAAGGTTCGTCAGGGGCTTCTCTTGCATATACCCATTTAGTCAAATTCACAATCCATTTTTATCTTCTCTTGATTATCTAGATCTCGCTAAATTTACTAATGACCCCATATTTCATGATCCTTGGTGGCCACCAATTCCCACCAAATCACCATCTAATATCCCAAAATTTAAAGGGAGTCGAGGGAAGAATCCATCCACCCATATAGCCACCTACCATCTATGGTTCTCATCGAATTCTTTGGTCGATGATTATGTCAAATTTCACTTTTTCCAAAGAATTTTAACCGGGGATGCTGCCAAATGGTACATCGAGTTAGACACTACATCCTATTGTGATTTTTCATTGTTAGCTCAAAATTTATTTACACATTTATAGTTTCCTACTTGATATATTCTCGACTCTGACCTTTTATTAAATTTTAAACAAGATGATGCCATAATTATCTCTGATCACATTCATCATGAGTGGCGTCATCATAAGAGGTTAGTGAATGGTTCATCCGATATCTCTGACCTAAAATTGCCAAGGATGTGTCTATGTTTCGAGCCATCATTGAGGAGTAAGCCATTTTAGTTGTCCAATAGTTGGATCTCAGATATTCATAGTCTCGTACGTTATACGAAGTGTTTCCTAATTCCCCTAGGTCTTCCATTGACTCACCTAAACATGTTCCTGGCCCACATGCTGATAGCATAATTGGGTCATTTTTTGATCCCATGAGCAAAATTCATCCCAATATTGGGCAATTGATTGTTACATCTCAAGCCCCAACAAGTGTTCCTAGATTTACTAAAGCGCCCCCTCCTCAGTAGCCCACTGATGCTCTTACGGTGAATTCCACTCAATCGAAGAACAACTCTCGAACCGATGGTAAAAACAACAAGAATAACAAGAGAAATAAACAAAAAATTCAAACTTCCAAAGAGTCTCAACCCAATCCTAAGATTCAATGAGCGGGAACCAGTGAGCATCGCCGAAAATTAAAGTTCCTTCGTAAAAAATTTCAAGGCGACAATCTCACTCATGAGAGTCCTTGGATGGATGAAGTTTATAGGCTTATTTCACCATCATATTCTCAGTAACCTATTGTTTTAACTCATCCATTCCCTCCACAACCACAACAACCAATGATTTCTCAACCTTCTTAAAATCTGGAAGGGGAAAATGAGGGGTCATCTTCCCATCCCCCTCACAATTCAACCATCTTTATGTGCAAGGAAGATGTCAACATGACCATGTCAGCTAAGTCCTATGATGAGCTTGAGTTGAGTTCTCCTTTCAAGGACTGACAATCTCCACCTTCCACTAGACCTCTCAATTTATATAAGCCTATGGAAATGTTGTAACTACTACAACATCACCCAAAATTTTGGGTATATGAAAAATTTCGCCCCCCCCCCCCTCTTCTCGCTCAACCCATTAAGGCTTAGACGTGGTCATCAGCTGGTTAATCTCCCCACGAAATTTTCTGGCAAAAAACCATCACTGCGCCCATTCACATGATGCGTCTTGTATCCACTTGTCTTGCTATATCATAACCGTGCTAAGGGTTGGGGGTTTTGGCTGCTGCATAGAGCGTTGAGATTTCTTTTGGAGATTCGAAGCTATGTTGACTGTGGTAGTCATCACATATCCATGGGGGGTGCTAAGCCCAGAATGAGTAAGGCTTCAATTGGGCTTGCCTTGGGCTGATCATGCCAGGGTTTGAGAGAAACCCTAGCTTGTCCAAAGGGTAGTCCTCTTTCTTGTGTTAACCTAATTCTCACTCCCCTGCGGTTGCATTCCCATCAGCATCAAACGACATCATAGTGAGAGTCAATGCCTAACCTATTCCCCTAATTTCTTGGAGGATTCTACCCCTCAGCATGTACATTAGGGTTTGTGTGAATTGTATGCCCCTTTTGCATCCTTATAGCCCAAGGTGCACGTGATTACTGACGCAACCTTGATTTAATTTTAATCCCCACCCTCCAAACGCATGGTCTCGTTTATTTCAGGGAGCCTCCCCTGTGAATGCATCGTGACCTTATGGCATCATGAGGTATCAAGGTCCACTACAATCAATGGATACGTGAAAAATCATGAGTTGTAAGCCGATATCCAAACTTAAGTATGCTCAAACAATCGATCTAATTTGTAATATCTTAGTTTGGATAATTCAATGTTGCTACTCCTCAAGTGAGTTATGTTATTCAGTCATTTTTTTTTCTCATAATTACCGAGATCTGACTTACTCTCATACTACCCCTTTCAGGAAATTGGTCAAATATTCCATAACCATTACACACTGAACTATGTAGCAATTTCATGAAGTTTTTAATTATCCATTTGAACTTCCTAAATCTTCTAAGGAGTTTTGGGTACAACACGAATATCAAATCTTCAATATGTGGTAAATATTTGACATATGGTGTGGTGGAAGTTCGATATGGGAAAGGGGTTAATGCTTTTAAAGTGAGAGCCATAGTGCATTTACAACCCTTGTAATTTGTATGGGTAGCCACCATAAATATAAACGCACTTCAAAGAGATGTATAAAGGAATAAAAAAATGAAGGGGTGGAGCGCGTATTTTTTTTTTATGATTGCCATCATGAGTGCATATCAAAGAGTGTGTTTGGTTACATCCATAACCTTAATACGTTGAGTACGAAACACCAGTTTCACAACGAAATAGAAACATACGATGGCTATGTCATTCCCTCTTTAATACACACTATGGGAGAGGGTTTCTGCAGGATCAGTATAAATGAGACCGTGTTGCAAAGTGGATTGAGCGCCGTGTTTTAGAATTTGGTCAAATTGCAGTAAAACATAATAGGTCAAACATACCAAGAAAACACACATGTTGTTGCACTTAGGAGAAGGTGAGGGAAATCGTGGTTTGATTTTCGCTGGTCGATGGATGAGGGAATGCACACACTAAAACCCGACGTTGGGTTATTACACGCTAATAAAGAGGTTCAGATCCTCTGTGCCACACCACTATTGGGTCCACATTGTGTTTTATGGTTATATCAGCATACTTGCGTTTCTATTGCAGCAACAGGCCACATTCTAGAAAAACGCTCCCATCTCACTGATCACTAGCACGCATGGGATATGGGTGGTGGAACCTAATAGATCCAAGTCCATTGACTGACGCACGACCACTGTAAGGAAAACAGGAACCATTGCCTGAGGCTACTTGAGGTGCGATGATGAAGCCTTGGAGGTCGCAAGGTAGTTGTCTAGTGATGAAGCTAGAGAAGGAGAATGCATGAAAAACTATCTATCATGACAACACTATCTATCCGCATGCTGGCACAAAGATTCCTCACCAATCGGTGGCATCTCATCTATCCCAGTTCAGCATTTTCGGATGAGAAAATCATGCGTAGAGGGAGATAAATGTTTCACCATGTTTTAGCAGGGGTCACCAGGAGGCATTGTGCGATCAAGTGACGCAGTCACAATTTTTTTGTTGTTGCAGTGACAGGTGCAGCCCAGCCCAAATGCGACTGTGCGACCTCATTTCAAGTCGCATACCTCCAAAAGTTACAAAGTCGCAAGCCTAAAGCATGAACAGAAGCTGCGACCTATTGGGAGATGTGACTACGTGACTTCCATAGGTCGCTATCCTCGCCTAGGTTGCCAAGTCACACTCATCAAGCAAAGGCAGAAATGCTGAGATGTGACCTTGTGACTATCACAAGTCACAACCTCCTTTCAAGTCTTAGCCTCTAGAAGCTCCCTCGAGGGCGCACATCATGGTCTTGTCCCAATGCATAACATAATTTAAAATTGGCTTTATAATCGTTACTACTCATCATCACTACCCTAGCACACCCTTGTTTGAATAGTAAAAGGAAACACTGTAAGGTGTAATTCTCATCTACTAAAGGTGAGAGGATAGGTCTACGTATGGTATATAGGAAAGAGTATCTCACCAAATGTGCAGCATCGATGGTGTTTTGCATGACATAAAAATTGATAAATAATGCATTGTTGTCATAGGGATTTCGACATCATCACCATTGTAAATGAATATTAAGCTAGAGTAAACTACACGTTTCAGTTTTGTGATGAATGTCAGTTAACATTTCAATTTTTCTCCGCGTTACATGATTAAATGAGCTTAGTATGAGCTTGCACGAGTTTTACATAAAATATTTTGTAGAACATATTCAGAGATTAGACAGTTTTAACTTTTATAAATATTGTTTCTAAATGTTTATATATTTACTTTTACACGAGATATATATATATATATATATATATATATATATATATATATATATATATATATATATATATATATATATATATATATATATATATATATATATATGCGTGTGTGTCAAAGTATTATATTAGTATTATTATTATTAGATGTGTTCTCTTGTAGGTAACATGAGGAAGCTATAGTGTTGACGTAGATGAAGAAATTTGTTGTCTTCCTCCAGAAGCTGCACAACTTGGATTCAAACGAAAAAGAAAAATTACGTAATGTGGATGCTCAAGATCTCACTCAAAATGGAACACCACTCTCCCATTTGTGGGCTCATGCAGATTCCCTTGGCACTGCAATGACATTGGCATAGATAGAAGCTGTTGGTTTGCATGGTGAAAACAAGGGTTTTCTTCTAGCGAGCAAGGTTCTGAGCTCTCCAAGAGAGAAGTGAAAAAATAATAGCCCTAGGTTGCAACCTCCCAGGTCGCAACTAACCTCACATCGCAGATGAACCTAGGTCATAGGTTACAGATGACTCCAGGTCGCAAGTTGCAAATGGACCAAGTCGCAAGCCAACCCAACATTTGGGAAGCTCAAGAGTCAAGGGTAGCTCAAGAGTCATTTCTGCCTATATGTGCGGCTTTGGGAAATGAGCAGAGGTACTTTTAGCTCTGTAGTTCAAGAACGGAAGAGATAGAGAATCAGTGCTTGCGATCTAAAGGCACTTAGCTCTTGGTATCAAGTAGAGGGAGTTGTTGTGAGGCTAGGGTTTCGGTATCATAAATTGGGATGAATAGCCCATGTTCCACTACTGGGTTTTGACGAGTTGTAAAATATGTATTTGAAGTGGCAGCAGTATTAATAATATATTCTCTTTTTTCAGCACTGATTCATAGGATTTCTTGTGGTGATAGTACTAGTTGTCTAATATTTCACTATGTTTGTACGTGTGCTTTCATGCATGCAATTTGTTATGAACTGATTCACAGTGGTTTCATGAACGTTTGCTTTCAAATCAGTGTTTATTTGTTCCTTGCCATGTCAGTGATATATTGTGAAATACTTTGCAGTTAAATTCTGACATGTTTTCTTTCATGTACGTCTGAATGGATTTTTTGGGTCACCTATCCTGCTCACAGTGTACCCCCCTTTTATTTTTCTTCTTAGAATTTCTTATATCTTTGTTTGTGGTTCTTCAATATTGGGCTGATTTTGCTTCACTGATCGGTCATTTCACCCTTGCCTCCACTTCATCATCTTCTCATATGAAAACCAAGAGTGGAAACACTTATGGTGGCAATCAGGTCCACATACCGAATGGGGCTCCTATCCCAAACAGTGTGAGGTCTAATTGGGACCTTTCATTGGGGAGACCCCCTTATTGTAGGTGGTACAATTTTTCCCGTCAACAAATTGGCGCTAGAAGGAGGGCCTGATAACAACCTGAGCCCTTGGAGCCTGCAGTTAGTCTCATATCTGTAAATGGCTTGTCCCCAAATGATTCTCCCAAGATTTTTATTGGAGTTATCTAGTTCTCGATTCTCAATCCCCGATGAACCTCTAGATCACTTGTCTCAGTTAAAATTTGATGGTGAGAATGGAATTTCCATAGTCGAGCACCTTTCCAATTTCCTTGAGTTTTGTGAATATTGTAGAATTGATGATGAAGAGATTGCTTGTGTGCTCTTCTACCTCACTCTTGAAGTTCGCATTAAGCAATGGTGTCACCCATTACCAGCGGCTTCCATCCATTCATTCATGCAACTCGCTGGTGAATTTCAAAAAAAAATTCACAGGCACGATTTTCAAAATGTATTAATAAGATTAAATGAGTTCAAAATGACACCTCAAGAATCTCTAGAGGATTTTTCTATCAGATTTTTTCATCCTTATTTTGAGTTCCTTGAAAAGCATGTCGATTGGGCATATTTAATTGAACAATTTAGACATGTGGTTTTCATTTCTCTGCAACATCTTCCATCTGCAACAAGTTCTGATCCCAATGTCTATTATGAGAATCCTCGGGTTAATAGTCATTAGGATTATGTCCCTAATATCTCCTTGTTTGTCTCTCCTAGTCCAGAACACATTCAGGCCTCGAAGAAGAAGATTTATATTTGTGGCATTCCTTTTCCTCCTCCTAAATTTTCGCATAATGGAATTTAGGTCGCAAATAGTGTAAGTGATGATAGGTGCTTATATGAAAATGAAATATGTTATATCACCTCTGAATATTTCATGCACCCTATCAAATCAGAAATTCAAGACCATATTGGCATAATATCTCTCTGTGTCGATGAAACCAATCTTGAGTCCACTGAACATTTGCCTAGGTGCAGTTCTAAAGCTCATTCACACACCGAAAATGAATTGGGCCTTGTCTCGAATGAAGTTGATTGCCCTGAAAAATCCTTCGACCATGATGTGCATGCAGGATCATTGGCCTCTCTGGATGACACTGATGTGCGAGATGAAGGTCCTTATATGATGGATACCCCCAGATCCGAATCATTTCATCCATTATTCCGTGATTCATTTCTCGAGTCTTCCACACCAGTTATTTCTTCCAATCATTCAAAATTGTCTTGTACTAGTATTGATGACAATCATGAACACGTGAGTGGTGTCTCACAATCACATTAAAAAATTGATTAATCTCTTATTTTCGATCTTTTTCATCCAGAATATTTAAACAACCAAGAGAGTGACAGCTTTTCTCAACAATCTCAAGATGTTTCTCTTGTTGATTCATTCCCATTTTTAACCCTAATATACCAGATTCCCAACCCAATCAAATTGGTGGTTCTAATGATTGTTATTTATCTGAAAACATTTTCACTCACACCTCTAGTGAATGTCATTCGTATCCGTCTGTTGACCCTATGAAGCCACCAAAATTCAATGATTCTATTTTTGATGATTCAGGAACCCATAAGGAAGTCGAGGAAATTCAACTTCCACAAAAATTATCTCAGGTTCTCACGACCCTGATGAGACCCCTGAAACAAGTCAAACTAGGGTTTCTCGAATTAGGTTTTTTGAAATTACGGTTCCCATGCACCACACTTCTCTCAGCATAACCATGCCATATGTTAGCTCATCTGGGAAAGAATTCAATTCAAGTGATGATTTTCTGAACACATATTTTTGTCCCCTAATAGTTGATATGCAACAACCTCGATACCCTAATTTATTCACTGGAAGGATAACACTAGCCATTGTCTCTAATCTTTTTGGTTGTTGCCCAGCCAGTACTGGTTGTAGTCAGGTACAAGCATGTGATATTTTACAAGCCCCTCTATATCCTAAAAATGTTCCGGTTAATTAATCTCATCATGGGAAATCTACATAATCTGATATGTTGGACTGTTAATCTTTCAGTTCACAAACATTTTACCGAATTGATAATACGCTCACTAACGGTTGTCTAGTCACCACAGATAATGATCACATCCATTCACCAGTTGATCTCAAGAAACCACTGATGTTTGAAAGTCTCCCATTAGAAGGCCCAGAGTTTTTTCAGGATGGTGAGGCACTTAATCCCCCACTGATGGTTACGTCAAGCCCTCATGTCCCCGAAAAAACCCTGGGACAACTTCAAACTAGGGTTTCCAAAGTTAGGGTTTTGGCACTTGGATTCGTGAGCACCTCAACTTCGCTTGGTGGAAGCTTATATTTCCCATTACATCAAATCGATTATCCTCAACATCATGATGATATTCCCATCTGGATTGACATATCCTATCCGACAAATATATTTGCAAATAGTTAATGTCTTACCCCGCTTCCATCGAATCTTGGGTTGTGCATGAATGGGTGTGTGTCATTTATAGAACATTTTAGGTTTCAAGTACACCTTCCTGTGTATTAGGATGAAATATAAATTCATCTTGAACAATCCATTTTTGCACGTTCTTTGGTAAGTAGCCATGAAATTCTTGTTGTTACACGTGCTTTTCAGGTAAGTCTTCTTATCGGTACACAATTTTGTATCTTGGTTCTGATTGTGAACATTATTGTTGTTGTAGGGAAATAACTAATTCAGTGGCTGCACTAGAAATCTGATTTCACATAACCTGACTGCCTCTTCGTTTAAATTAGGATTTTTAGGTTTAGACTAGCTAGGATCTTTTAATAAAAAATTTATGGTTGAAGTTGTTAATTAGGGTTTACTTGCTATGATTTTATTTATGGTTTAGAATTATGTTTGTTGTCTTTTCTTACAGTTAGTAGCTTTATGCATTCTAATTTTCCATTATTTCACGCTCACGCTCTTTCATTTCGCTCATTGCTGCAAAATATTCAGATAATCATTGCATGCACATTGCCTTGTTTTTCCACCAGCAACTAGTTGATTTTTCTCGCACATGAAATTACATTTTGTCATAAACCTCATATGTTGCATCATGTTGTATACTCTCCTCCTCGCATCATATGCACTGGTTGTTGATCTAGCTTAGGAAGTTTCTGTATATTTCCTACCACTGCATGAGCCTTCATTGGACCTGGAGCCTTCAAACCCTCGGTTCCATGACTAGCCTTCTTACTCCTCCTTGCACGTGTTTGAAGTCAAATGGATTGATTTCACCTCTTTGTGCACACCAGAACCCTAATTGTCTACATGATTTCCTTGTCATAATTTTTGAAACCCTAACCCTAATTTCTGTGTGAGGTTGTGGTGCTTTCCCCAAGAGGCAACTTATCTCAGAACAGGTCATCAAAGTCACATTCTCGACATTATTCCTATGATTATAATTCATTAGCCAGGGAAATACGAATAGGTTGCTTGTGGGGAACCCTAACGAGTTTGAATGGCCTATATCTGCAACCTGAGCCTTGTGACTAGCACAATATTGAATATTTTAATGATTTATTTTGCATGTTTTTCCAGTGGGTGGGAGATGGGATGTGAAGGCTTGGAATGGGAGCAAACCCAAATCAGAATATATTTCATTTTCTATAAAACAAGAAACAACCTCTCTTTCCCGTAAAATAAGTCAGGATCCCTTACCCGCCTATGCAAAATAAGTGCCCCAAGCACATACAAATAAGTGCTACAAGCACATGAAACAAATAAGGGTAAAGGATTGAGAAATGCTTCCTGCACTGAGAGGTAATGTAACGACTCCACTGGGGTACTGACCAGGCTTGCTAGAAGCAGAGCAATGTTTGTGATTTCTTGCGGTGACTTCGCCAGGGTATTGTCCAAGCCTGCTAGAAGCAGAGCAACACCAGAGACTTATTTTAAAATTCTGAATATAATAAGCCCACTGACCTTTCTCTCTGCATCATCATCAAACTACTGGCATGTGTGAATTTCATCTTGGGTGTTTTCTTATTAACCATACCTATCTGAGGCACAAGGATTGGGCATATATGTAAAGGTCAAATTAATACAAAAGGTACCCATATTCCCTATTCAATATTCCCTAGCATCACTCTCAAGACTCATATTATTGTGGGGATTTTGACAGATATGTTGGATTCTACCAGTGGTTTGCCAATTGTTGTAGCTACTACAACACCGCCCAAAATTTTGGGTATATTCAAAATTTCGGGTCCCCCCTTCTTCTTGCTCAGCCCATTAAGGCTCAGACCCGGTTGTTAGCTGGTTAATCTCCCCATGACCTTTTCTGTCCAAAACCCGTCACTGCACCCATTCACATGATGCACATTGTATCCACTTATCTTGTTGTCTCATAACTACACTAGGGGTTGGGATTTTTGGCTGCTGCATAGAGCGTTGAGATTTCTTCAAGAGATTCGAAGCTATGTTGACCATGGTAGTCATCACAGATCCATGGGGGGCACTGAGCTCGGAATGGGTAAGGCTTCAATTAGGCTTGCCTTGGGCTGATCACGCAAAGGCTTGAGAGAAACCCTAGCTTGTCCAAAGGGTAGTCCTCTTTCTTGTGTTAACCTAATTCAAACTCCCCTGCGGTTGCATTCGCATCGGCATCACACGACATCATAGTGAGAGTCAATGCCTAATCTATTCCCCTAATTGCTTGGTGGATCCTACCCCTCAGCATGTACATTAGGGTTTGCATGAACTGTATCGTTTTGTGTCCTTGTAGCCTAAGGTGCATGTGATTATTGATCCAACCTTGCTTTAATTTTAATCCCCACCCTCCAAACGCATGGTCCTGTTTATTTCAAGGAGCCTCCTCTGTGAATGCATCATGACCTTTTGGCATCATGAGGTATCAATGTCCACTACAATCAATAGATACATGAAAACTCATGAGTTGTAAACCGATCTCCAAACTTAAGTATGCTCAAAAAATCGATCTAATTTGTAATATATTAATTTGGATAATTCAATGTTGGTGCTCCTGAAGCGAGTTATTTTATTCAGTCATCTATTTTTCTCATTATTATCGAGAGCTGACTTATTCTCATACTACCCCTTTCAGAAAATTAGTCAAAGTTATAATAACCATTACACACTGAACTATGTAGCAATTTGATGAAGGTTTTAATTATCCATTTGAACTTCCCAAATATTCTAAGGAGTTTTGGGTACAACACGAATATCGTCTCTTCAAAATGTGGTAAATATTTGACATATGGTGTGGTGGAAGTTCAAGATGGTCAAGGGGTTAATTCTTTTGCAGTGAGAATGGTTGCAGTGCATTTAGAACCCTTGGAATTCGTATGGGTAGCCACCATAAAGATAAACACACTTCAAAGAGATGAATAAAGGTGTAAAAAAATGAAGGGGTGGTGTGCTTATTTTTGTTTTATGATTTCCATCATGAGTTCATATCAAAGAGTTTGTTTGGGCACATCCAAAACATTAAGACACTGAGTAAGAAACACTTGTTTCACAATGAAAGAGCAACATACGATGGCTATGTCATGCCCTATTTATTACACACCATGGGAAAGGATTTCCGCACGATATATATAAATGAGCCTGTGTTGCAAAGTGGATTTGGTGCCGCATTTTAGCATTTGGTCAAATCACAGTAAAACACAATAGGTCAGACATACCAAGAAAACACACATGCTGTTGCATTGAGGAGAAGGTGAGGGAATAAACACGCTAAAACCAGACATTGGATGATTAGACACCGATGGAGAGGTTTAGATCCTCTGCACCACACCATAATTGGGTCCACATTGTGTTTTATGGTTATATCGACATACATTAGTTTCTATTGCAGCAGCAGGCTGCATTCTAAAAAAATTCTCCCTTCTCAGTGATCACCGATACACGTGGGATGTGGGTGGTGGAACCGAGCAGATCCAAGTTCATCAAACGATGAACAACCACTATAAGGAAAACAAGAACCATTTCCTCAAGCTTCTCGAGGTGCGATGATGAAGCCTTGGAGGTCACAAGGTAGTTGTTCAGCGATGAATCCAAAAAAGGAGCACGTATGAAAAAATATCTATCATGGAAACACCGTCTATCTGCATGCTGGCACTAAGATTCCTCGACCAATCGGTGGCATCTCATCTATCCTAGTTCAACATTTGTGGATGAGAAAATTGTGCCCAAAGGGAGATAAATGCTTCACCATGGTTCAACAGGGGTCACTAGGAGGCATTGTGTGATCAAGTAGCGCAGTCACAATTTTTTTTGTTGCAGTGAAAGGTGTGACCTAGCCCAAATATGACTGTGCGACCTCCTTTCAAGTCATAGACCTCCACACATCGCGAAGTCGCAAGCCTGAATCACGAACAGAAGGAGAGAACTATTGGGAGCTGCAACTATGCGACTTCCATAGGTCGCTATCCTCGCCTAGGTCTCTAAGTCACAGTCCTCAAAAAAAGGCAGAAACGTTGAGCTGCAACTTTGTGACTATCACAAGTTGCAACCTCCTTTCAAGTCTCAAACTCTAGAAGCTCCTCCGAGGTCGCACATCGCAGTCTTGTCCCAGTGCATAACAGAATGTAAAATTGGATTTACAATCCTTACTCCTCATCGTCACTGCCCTAGCACACCCTTGTTTGAATAGTAAAAGGAAAGGCTGTAAGGTGTAATTCTCATCTACTAAAGGCCAGAGGATGGGTCTACGTATGGTAGATATGAAAGAGTATCTAACCAAATGTGCAGCATCAATGGCCTTGTGCATGACATACAAATTGATAAATAATGCATTGCTGTCACAGGGTTTTCAACATCATCACCATTGGAAATGAATATTAAGTTGGAGAAAAATACACCTTTCAATTATGTGATGAATGTCAATTAAAATTTCAAGTTTTCTCCCCGTTACATGATTAAACGAGCTCAGTATGAGCTTTCACGAGTTGTACATACACTCTTCTGCAGAACATGACTACACAAGGGTCCAAATTGATTTTAAGTTCCAAAAAAATGTTACATTTCCATTGTTGTTTCCTCAATGCATACATATATACATATGTGTGTGTGTGTGTGTGTGTATGGCTAATTGAATGTGTTCTCTTGCATGTCACATGAGGAAGCTATAGTGTTTACCTAGATGAAGAAAGTTGTTGTCTTCCTGCAGAAGCTGCACAACTGGGATTCAAACCAACAATAAAACTCACATCATGTGGATGCTCAATAGCTCACTCAAAATGGAACACCACTCTCCCATTTTTGGGTTCATGCAGATTCACTTGGCACTACAATGACATTGGCGCAGATAGAAGTTGTTGGTTCGTGTGGCGAAAGCAAGGGTTTTCCTCTGGCGATCAAGGTTCTGATCTCTCCAAGAGAGAAGTGCAGAAGGAATAGCCCTAGGTCGCAACATCCCAGGTCATGAATAACCTCAGGTCACAGATGACCGTAGGTCATAGGTCGCAGATGACCGTAGGTCACAGGTCGTAAATGGCGCAAGTCACAAGCCAGCCCAATAGTCGGGAAGGTCAAGAGTCAAGGGTAACTCAAGAGTCACTTATGCCTATATGTGCGACTTCAGGAAGCAAGCAGAGGGACTTTTAGCTCTGTATTTGAAGCGTGGATGAGATAGCGAATCGGTGCTTGAGAGCTAAAGGCACTCAACTCTTGGTATCAAGTAGAGAGAGTTGTAGTGAGGCTAGGGTTTCGATATCATACATTTAGATGAATAGCCCATGTTCCACTACTGGGTTTTGACGAGTTGTAAAATATGTATTTGAAGTTGCAGCAACATTAATAATAAATTCTCTTTTTCTGGCATTGATTCACATGCTTGCTTGCGGTGATAGTTCTAGTTGTAATATTTCACTATGTTTGTACGTGTCCTTTCATGCATGCAATTGGTTATGAACTGATTCACAGTGGTTTCATGTACGTTTGATTTCGAATCAATGTTTATTTTTTCCTTGCCATGTCAGTGATTTATTGTGAAACAATTTGCAGTTAACTTCTAACATGTTTTCTTTCATGTACGTCTGACTGGTTTTTTTTGGCTCACTGATTCCGCTCACGGCATAGCCCCCCTTTTATTTTTTTTCTTAGACTTTCTTATATCTCTATTTGTGGTTCGTCAATATTGGGCTGATTTTGCTTCACTGATCATTCATTTCACCCTTGCCTCCACTTCATCATCTTCTCATTTTATAACCAAGAGTGGAAACACTTATGGTGGTAGCCAGGCCCATATACCAGATGGGGCTCCTATCCCAAATGGTGTGAGGTCTAATTGGGACCTTTCACTGGGGAGACCCCCTTGTTGTCGGTGGTATAATTTTTCCCATCATTAGGAACCTATATATGACCCCCAGGGTGTTTTATGTAATATGACACATAACCATTCTACCAGGGATTCTTAGCGTTATAGTATTGTTGAATATCTTTCCCAGGTGCCTTGTGTCATGTCTTCTTTGGAGGTCTTGCAAATCTATCCTCAGTAGTGAAAAGCCTTGTTGTTTTCCATTGGTGGGTTAACTTATCTAGCTCTAGTGTCATTGATTTCAATGTCGAGAAAGTCGCCCCTTGTCTTGCCCATCAAATTTCTTTCCAGATTAAAGTGCGGGTTTCCCAAAAGAATATCCATCTCACTCTCATTTATGAGGGCTCTTCCACCTATGTCATGTCCATATCTTGTTTGAAAGCTATTAGATATTTAGCTCTTGCAACATATGATATCACTCTCTAATAATTTTATGGTCAAAATTCCATTCTTAAGGGGTCCCTCCAACATTTTTCCATTGAGTTAGGGGGGAAAACGATACATGTCGATGTTGAAGTCGTTGATGCTTCTTTAGATTATAACCTGGTCCTTGGCCATAGTTCGTTTTATGCCATGACCATGGTAATATTGTCTGTGTTTCATTTACTTTTCTTTCCTCATGAAGGCAAGATCATCATTATTGACCAAATTGACTATTGTGTGCCATCGGCTCAAATTTCCACTACCACTAGAACTAATATACCACTTGTGGGGCACCATCTTGGTCAATTTCAGAGTTTTGGCGCTGGAATTTTTAAAATTTCCACTCTTATGTGGGTCTTTCCTCAAATCCCTCCACCCAATGCTCCCTCATATCCTACCAGTGCCCCTATTTATATGATTTCTTCTTGAACCTGTGGACCCCATAAGTATCCTAATCCATGGGTGGTGTCGCATGTCCTTATAGAGGATGATCAATCTAGTGAGCACCCTTTGCCACCTATTGTTGAAGATATTTTCCCTTAGGAAGTGCTACCAATAACTCCAGACGTTGGTCATAATATGCATCCCAATATGGAATATGATTAGATTCCTTCGTACACACAGGTCGCCCCTCCACTTGTTCCACATGACACCCTTGCTAACAAGCCTTCCCGTTTAGTGAACTTGGAGGTCATGGATCTATCCACTGATAATCATCAGGAGGTTATGCCTCTTTCTACCTATAATTTTCCCGACTTGGAACATGTAGAGCTTATCATATTAAATATTTAACCAAATTGGGGGGCACCTCCTCAGACTTACTTGGAAGTGCCACCCATGGAATGAATCACGTCTTGGGCTTCAACTATTGAACTTTCCAACAAATTTCCCTTAAAACATATCGAAGAGAATCTTGCAACTTCATTATGTCATGATCCTCCCTTATGTCCTTAGGATAATTTCAAGCGCATGACTATTTTAGACTGCCCGTCACATGGTCAACCTTTCTGGGTTGGGAATATTGACTTCATTTGGCATGGTTCTACACTAGTGAACCATATGGTATATTCCTCTCATAAGTTCATGTATAAAAACTCTTGGCCTGTGCCGAACTGTGGGCACACCTTATCGTGACATATTGGACTATGGCATGCATGTATATTATGTATATAAGTGTGCATCTTTTCAGGGTGTTTTTGTTTTCATTACACTGATTTCTGTGTGTAATTCGTGTGTCTAGTAGTTTTTGTATAGATGTCAACACCCCCACTCCCTTACAGAGTCTTTGCAGATGGTGCAAGCCATTACACTTAGAACTTTTCTTCCATCGCTTGGGTCATCTTTTGACCCACTCATGATATTATGAGTTCTCAAGGTATTTGTCTTCACCCTATCACCAAAAATATGGCTGAGTATAGTGTTTT
Source organism: Pinus albicaulis (assembly GCA_034641835.2). Classification (NCBI taxonomy): domain Eukaryota; kingdom Viridiplantae; phylum Streptophyta; class Pinopsida; order Pinales; family Pinaceae; genus Pinus; species Pinus albicaulis. Next base: position 327,006,363 of record CM076579.1, on the reverse strand, counting down.
CATTGAGCTCTTGACCAAGGCTAGTCATATTGGCATACGCCATCTCATTGTTCAACTTGACTCTCAAATCATAGTGTCCCAGCTCAACCATCTATACTCTCTAAGGAATCCTACTCTAATTCGTTACTTTTTGAGGGTGCATCTCCTGGAACATTCATTTGATTACATTATTTATGTCATGTTGAAGGTTGGAAGGTGACTACCTCAACATTGGGGATTCCACCTAGTCGACAGCTTAAAGAAACTCCTTTTTTGTTGAAAGGGTGGGTTCGACTACAGATGTAGGGACCAATTTCCGATATAAAAAGAGTTTATATGAATAACAAGACGGAATAAAATAAAAAAAAACGGGGTGATATATTTCTAATGATAACATAAATTAAATCTAACTACTTCATGGGATTAGACTCTTTTATATGATTATAGAGAAATATTTCATAAGTATCAAAAAATATAGATCATTGCATATTTAATGAATATAAGCACATTTAAGAAACTAAATCAATGTAATTGATTTAATTGATGAAGAACATCAATCACATAAAATACATCTTAGATTCACATCTAACAACATATCGTTTAAATATTATATAGATAGTAATAAGAAAATATATCACTTAAATGTTTATCATAAGGAAACAAGTAGACATAAATAAGTTTGCTATAAATCTCAAAAACATAAAATAATTAATACATGGATAATAGTACCCGTTGCATCATAGATTTGGATCTGAAAAAGAGAGCTTCTGGGTTCAGATTTTAAATTAGATAACTTATGTTCCACAATAGTGCAAGTTCCAAAAGTGGTATTCTCAAAATTCTGTACCCTTTTATAAATGCATGAAAGGGGTTTAAATACTAATTAATATTACAAAAATAGAAGACTTGTAAAACAAGTCTCTAAAACTATTACTCTAAAAACTATATAACTTAAAGCTAGGAAAATAAATTTCATTGGTTAGAACAGTCTCATGACTGTTTCCTAGATTCATTCTCTAACTGATCCTTGAGGTGGCATGCTTTCACCATATGTTTGAGCTGGGGGGGATGAATTGGTTGCATTCGCATCTGCCCCGTGAATACTGCATCCTTTAATGCTGGAAGAAGTCGATCTGCTGCATTGTAGAGAAATTTCAACATTAGTCATTAGCTATATGGTTTAATAAACAAGTACAAGTAACTTTCCATATTTGGTTTGGTCAGGCTTTGAGTTTCAAGAGATTTTCTCCTAGATGTTTCTTGCCAAAATTTCCTTAGGAATTTAATATATGGTAAAGTGTCTTTTGGAGAATATTGAATTAGGATGACTTGAAAAAGAGAATATTTTATGTACTCATAAATGTTGGATGATAGATTCTTAGCTGTGATAATAGATAATTCAACACTTTTCATTTTAATGTCCCAAACTCCAAATATTATGTCTTTGATTGATTATTCAAGACAGGGAGATCGGTCGCTCTACCTTGTGCAGTGTCCTGCCAATATTTATACTTAGACACTTTATCATCAATATCATCATAATAAGTCCTCAGATTAGATATCTAAGTGACTAATTGATCACTGGTTTTAACTAGCTCTTGTAATTGATTTATCTTATGATATAAAGCTTATTGTTGCTTCGACAGTGATGTCTCTATCTCTACTGCTTCCTTCTTGACTGCATTGAGTTAGGGATTCTCCTAGAACTTATAAATTCTTTGTTGTAACTGATGGATCAGTTGATCCTTTTCGTTAAGCTCATTTCTGAGTTTTATTTTAACACCCTAAAACTCTTGCTGAAGAGTAGTGATATTTAATTGCAACTCCTGTTCAATATTTTTCTTTTAATTCAAAAAAACTTGCTCCATATTAGCAATTTTATGGTCCTTTTCTTTAATAATTGATTGAATTTCAGTTGCTTTATGTATAGTTTCATCTGCGTAAATAGCTGAAAATTGAGACAATTTATGCATTTATTCCTCTGGATTTGATTGAGTCTCTTTCCAAAGGACTTGCATTGATCCTACGTTTGGAGTTAGTTCTAGAGATTTCTCCATCCTTCGCCTCTTCTTAGATCTAGTCATGACAACTTTATGTTTTGGACTATAGAATACATCCAATGGAGGTACTTCCTCAATGTTGAGGATTACTCCATCAATGTAAAAAGCTAGGATGATTTCCATTTCTTGGCCAGATGTAGCTTCTATGTTTTCTTCCATATCATTATTTCTTTGGCTTTCACTTTGCTCAACCCCTTTTGTAGAAAACTCTCCAGTGAATGAGATTTATTTCTTTTCTTCTTGACTCTTCAAATTATCATTATCAGTAGGCATGTGCTGTACACTTGGCTCTCCTAAAGAGGCTATTGAATTTATAGTGTTAAGAATAAGTGCAACATCTAATTGAATAATATCATGAGTGGTCAGAATATCAGATGTAGATAGTACTTTCTCAAACTCATCCCAGACTTGGGTGTGTTTGTCATTTTGTTCAATATTTACAATTTCTGTCTCTACGATTTGTACCTGAGATGAAGACGTTGAAACTGTAATATTTTCTATTTTTGGTGCCAGTCTTTGGAATTTTTTTTCACGAAATGATCATTTCTTTGTTCTCAATATTCATCGAACCTCAGCAGGTCTTCGAAACCGAGTCTTTCCTCTGCTATTTGTTGAACTCTAGAAAATTTAGAAACTGACTCGAAGATATCATCAAACTTATCAAGATCACTTGAAAATGATTGAAGCTTGACCTGATTTGTTATTTCTCTAGCAACACCATAGGCATCATAATTTTTATTGGGAAAAACTGGGAATTTGAATGATTTTTATCGATCAATTTCAAGACAGGAATGCTTGAAATTTTTCAATGCATACGAGGCACATGAAAAAGGGAAAGTTGGCCAAATGGTATTTTTAGCGTCTTTCAATAAATTTTTCAAACCATTACCAACAGTTTGATAGGAAATTTATTTAGCTAATAATTTGTCTGGTATGTACAAAGGTAGGATATGTGGAGGGCCATAACTTCCAAAAACACAGATGTACGTAAAGTATTTTTCACCAAACCACCTACCTATATACTTAAGACTTTTATCAACTTCAGGGGAAATTCTAAGTATTTTAACTTCAAAAATGACTTGGTTGATTAGGAGCATAATTTCATTACATATTTTGAAAATATGGGAATAGTATTTTGATTCCCACAATAAATCTAACTGGAGAAAGATGGATATTACTACTTCCTCAGTCCAATTCAATCCAAAGGAGGGGAATTCAAAAGAAAAACAGTCTGAATCCATGATATAAGAGCTCATGTAAAAAGGAGGGGTTGTATTGGTTTTAACATTATAATTTTCCCTATAGGTTGTGATGAGTCTAATCAAATTATCGAAAAGAATGGTTTCCCAATTTAGGATATAACCATCAGAGGCTACTTCTATAAAGGGTGTCCAATTCTCTTTAAACTTACTAGTGTTTACATACCCAAACATAAGACACATCATTGCAGTTATTTGAGAGTAAGGACTTTTAAGAGAAGCCATTGAATACATACCCTTATAATCATGATTGTGCTGGTTAGGGTAATTTCTCCACTCTTTAATTACTGCTTCAGGGTTGTCGTTCTCTCGCATGAACTTCTGAAAAAATTGTGAGTCATATCTCTCTTGTGGCTTTGCTAATTTGTAAATATTATTTAAATTCAATGGTATAAGAGAACCAATGATAGTTATGTTCTTGTTAATAAATTGTCTATCCCTTATTTCCACATTTTCTAACACCCATCTCACTAATTCAGTGTATGGAAGTATTTTGGGACGAGCAACAATTCTGTGAAGAAAGGATTTAACTACCTATCCAGGATTTTGAATCAGTGGAAGAAGTATCATTAGCTATGGCTTGCCTGTCTGTAACTACTGGAGGTTTCCCATTCTCGAATAGCTAGTATAACCCTTCTTAGTCTGATAAAACAACGTCTGGATTGCATGTAATATCTGAGATTAAGTAAGCCATTTCGTTGTTCTTTTCTTGCTGCATAACTAATTGTGGTTGGGTGGTAGATTGCCTTATTTATTTAATAAATCGTGACATGCTTTTAGGCTTTGTTTTTTAGAATTATCCTATTCAAACAAACTAGAGATGATAAGATCAAGTCACTTCGAAATTCTATTAACAATATTATCAATTGAATTCATGCGTAATGGGAATACTTCAGTATGTTAGCTCCATGTAATAAGCAAGATTGGAAAAGTCTGATCTCAGGGAGAAACATCGTTTCAACCAACTTTGGGATTCTAGGATCTAGCCCTCCTGAATCCGGAGAGGGATCTCTCCAATAAGTGCAAATATGGATTTGTCTTTGAAGTTTGGGTAATGATATTAGGCTAGTTATGAAGGCCAAGGGATTTGTTTGTTATTGGTTGATTGAGCATGATTATTATTTTGAGGAGAAAATTCTAAGTGCAAAATGTTTCAAAGGTGAGAATTTGCAAGTGAATAGAACATCTATGGCTAAAAAGATAGATATAACGCTGGTTTTTAGTCCATTTCTCTATGGATTCATAACATGGCTTTAATTGAGCAACAACATCAAGAGTGATCCAAGGGGAAAGTCGTCTATATCACAAGATTATTGAGATTAAAATGATGGAATGGAAACAGTAAAGTGTTGGAGGGGTGGAAACTGATAATAATTTCACAAAGGATTTATAGTCAGCCCAAACAAGAAAAGCCTTTTAAGTAACTATTTAAAACCAACCAAAAACAGGGCTAACCATAGACTTCTTAGGAAAGTTGTATTAAAGCAGCTTAATTGACAAACAATCTAGTAATCCGCATAATTACCTTCAGAAAGTGTGAAAACATATAAGAGAAGACAAAGTGTAACTTAAGATCAGATAAAGTGCTTTTAAACTTAGTCTGCTTTTAGTCAACACCAAGGGAAACTTTCAGAATCTGCTTTCGGAGAATAGAAGCTAGAAACATGTCAAACCATCACTTTCTAGTCTAACTTTAATAAGAAAATAAGGAAAATAACTTTCAAGAACAATGTTTAAAGCAAACAGTAGGATGAGGGAACTCCATCATTCCTAACTGCTTAAACTGTATTAAATCATTCTTGAATAAACAAATTGGAGGAAAACATTGAGATAAAGCTTTTCAGTCAGAGAAGGTTACTGATATACAGTAGGTCCTAACTCTATAAATGTTGTTCTTTATCAGAGAATAATGAAAAATATGACATACATAGAAGGAAAACAATTACAAAGAGAGGGGAACTTCACCAATGATATAGACCAGGATCCCAAGAAACAACTTGTTATTGATGTCAAACCAGTTACAGTCTTCAAGTCCAATGTTTAAGTTTAGCAATCATCTTCACTACTCAGCCTAACTATTCTATCACAAGCAGATCTCCAAGGGCCAGTGAACACTATTTACAATCAGAAGTTTAAGCTCAAATGTATTTCAAAGTTCTGCAACCAACAGTTTCTCATCTTCTACAGAGGTATTTATAGAAGAATGAGGAGGTGAGGTCTGATAAAAGATCTCTCAGGACAATTAATACAGATTCAAGACTTCTCGGCCTTTGAGGGGCTCGATGGAGAATTTTACAGGTGGTTTGTATGTATTAACTATTTTTCATTTAAGATTAAGCTCGGTGGGAGATTTTGTTGACTTTGAGGCTCTGCGTTATGTTGGAGTAACTCTGCAGATATTTTTTGCATTAAATTCTCAGGCAGAATTAAATCTTTGGCCGCGCTGGGGAAAATATCCTCATTGGATCAATAACTTCGGCCTCTGTTTGAACGGTTTGAGACACAGGTGGCGCATATGGTAGCTGGGAGGAATCAATTCGCCTCAAATGTGGCGGTGGAGGCCTTTCTATCTGTTAAACACTTATGATGTTCCTTTAATTGTGTTTTAATTTAGGGAATTAGGCTTTTGATAATCATTCTTAGCCGTAATTCCCCAAATCTGTCTTCAATATTCTTCTTTGCTTGCACTCCGTTCTTCAACACTGATACTCTTTTAACTGTGTTTTTAATAAAACAATGTTTTATCAATCAGCAGGGCCACGTTGGGCTTTAAAGGCATCAATGCCCATGAAGCATTGATAAAACGTTTGAATCTGACCCTTGCGAATGGTCTCCATTGATAAATCAAAGGCACGAGAAATGTCTTTCCTGGCCTTCTGCATTTCTTTCGAACAAATGGAAAAATCATTAATCCCTGCAAAATACACAAAATATTAGAAAATCCTGCGTTTTTAGGTTTAACTGCTTCAGAAGGCAGGGAAGGAGCGTAGCCGTTGGATGAAAGCATCCAATGGTGGAGATTTATTAAGAGGAGGTTAAAGAAGAGCGGGGAAATGAACAAGTCAGAGTGATTTTGGACCATCCGATCTGGACACGTGGACGGTCCGGATCCAATCGGAGGATCGCAATCGGGGAATCGCAATCGGGGGTGGCGAGCAAATGCACCGATTGAAAGTTCTGATGCGATGTAGCGCAGATCGTCGATCTAAAGATTAGAACAATGGTGGAGAATAAATCGGGGGGAAAGGCCGATCGGGGGAGGAAACATAACACAAGGATTGAAACATGCGATGCGATGTAGCATGGACCGTTGATCTGAGGATCAGATCAACGGTGGAAAATGAATCCGGGGGAAAGGCCGATCAGCGGGAGCAAACAAGTGTATGCGATGGAAAATGCGATGCAATTTAAAACTCTGATGCGATGGAGCGCTAGCCATTTGATTGTCTTACTATCAACGGTGGGTATTTCTTTTAGCACGAACCAGCGGAAAAACCCTTATGATATATGAAAACTCAAAAAATTAAAAATAAAACAAAGGTTTTATGCTTCGGGGGTGGGATATATATATAAAGTAGATAGGCGCCCGACTGCAGGGCCTTTAGTTACATGGAACGTTATGGGCCCGAGGCATATATATTTAAAAGAGCCAATCGCAATCGGAGCGTCGGGCGTGGTCTTTTTAATCTACCCATTAAACTTTCCCAATGCGATAAGCGCCTTGGGATCTTTGACACTTGGTCCCGGGTGAAAGTCATATGAAATAAAGAGGTGGGAGTGGAGTTTATATGTATAAGCCCAATTGCATTAGAAATTTTGATGTGGGACTTTCAATCAACCCATTGTATTTTTCTCCATTGTGCGACCGGTATTTTTAATCTAACCATTTTCATTTAATCACGTGGCTTTGGAATTTTAGATCAAACTTTGGATAAATGGGTTTTATGACTTTACAAAAGAAAAAGGTGATCGGGAAAGGGTTTTTGCAAGGTTTGACGCGCGGAAGGTGGGCCCACGGTTTATGTTACACCATTTTTTGGTCATCTAACCTATTATCATTAGATGGACCCAAGTACACCATGTAAGACCAATTTTACCCTAAGTAAAATTGCTTTCACCATGTAAAATAACTTAACAATCCACATTTATTAAGTTGTTTATGGTCTAAACAGGGAACCCCAAAAGGAAATATTAAACAAACCCATATTTGTTTGATTTTCCTCATGGAATAATTAATTAAACCATAATTTAATTATTATTCCTAATCATGTTTAACCCAAAACAAAGAAATTAATTAGATAAACCTTTATTTATCTTATTATTTTCTAGGAATAATTATTTATATCTTATTTAGATAATATTCCTTGTTAAATATGACCAAATCACCCACAAATAATTAAATAAATCATTATTTATTTGATTATCCTTCAACCACTTCCTTAAAAAGATAAATAAATCATTTATTTATTTATTATTAACAAATAAAGGGATTTGACCCAAGTCAAATACTTTTTCCTCCAACAAATATAATAAAATATTCCATAAAAGGTGGATCTAGATTTGGTTAACATTATTTTAATCATGCACCAAGATCTAGAATGACCCAATATTTTGTTATAAATACGAGGGTTTTTCCTACCATTCTTCACCTTTTGTTGCCTATTAGATCACTCTGGATCTAAACTCTTGGTCTGACTTTGAGCCATTATCATTGTCATATTTTCCATTATTTGCTGTGTGAGCTCCCTTTGATTTCTATCTTTGTCTGGGTTTTCTACACTAACAAGAGAGAGAGATTCTAGATCTGAAGTGCTGAGGACTTCCAAGAACCCATCCCATTGAGGAGAATTGGATACACCTTCTTGTTTTCCTCCCAGGTGCCCTTAATACAAAAATTCTTTCAAAAATTGTTCTTGTCTTGTCTATTGGATATATGGAGCAAACCTTTCTTTTTACTGCTTAATGTCTTTCTATGTATAGATTTGGTTTTTTGCATCTCTTATCTTGATCAACTAACTACAGATCTGAAGATATTGGCAGCCACTTTTGATGTTAGGGCTATTAGTTATGCGTAGCTAAAGTGGTCTTTTTTCGTACACTTCGACAAATGATTCATACTAACAATTGGCGACTCCACACGGGTTTTCAATTACGACCCTTGTCGTTTTTCATATTCCTGCATATCCAGCTACTTCAGACCCTAGGGTTTCTTTTGAGCTTTTTTTTTTTCCTATTTTCATGGTGTTTTTCCCCTATAAAACCCTCAAACATTAAAATTTCTAACTTCCACGTGTTTCTGGCCCTATTGCGCAGGTGACTGACATCAGTCGCAACTGAGACGGAAACTTTTCTGAAAATCTGCCACCGAGACACCCGAAGCTTCAGGTCGCACTTTTCAGCCCATAAACTGCGACCTGGACCTCCAGGTCACGCTTTTCAGCCCTTTTTCTGCGACCTGCACTGAAAACAGGTCAGAACCTACGACCTGCCAATTTTTTAGCTGTTTTTCTGCAATTTTTCTAGGTTTTTCTGAAGCTTCTGTCAGGGTTTTCCAGCCTCTGTCTCAGCCCGTTTCGACCTGTTTCTGATCTGTTTTTCTCATCTAAGTGGGAACATAGCCCCCTAGGGCTTCAGTACCCTCCACTTTTGGTGGAAGATTTTTTTATCTATTTCAGGTCTGTTTTTTCAAAGTTTCAGCCCCCCTTTTTCCAGATCTGATACCTCCTTTTCAGACCTCTTCTAATCAGCTCTTCTCCCTTTCAAATCACCTCCTGAAGATTTGTTTGGATCTACTTTTAGGGCCTCCTCCTTGCCCCTTCTGCTTTTTGCTGGTTTCCTCCTTTTTTCTAGCCACCTTGCCTCTGCCTCTTGGTTGTGATCTGCACCTCTTTTCAGCAGCTTTTCCCTTTAGATCCCTATCCCTTTTGACCCTAGATCTATTGGCATCCTTTTATTGTGTTTTGACTAGATTTTTTCCCTCTTTTAGATTAGTTTTGAGAGACCCGCCTTTTTGGGTTAAATCAATGCAATATTAGCTGTTAATTTTCTATTATTTCAGCATTATATACTGTTCTCTACAGATTTATTTTCAGTTACGCAGCACACTTTTTCTCTTGCTCTCAAAACGAAAAGGGTTTAAAAATTAAAATTAATGCACGCCACACACTCACCCTAAGAGAAGAAGAGCCTGGTTTACACTGCCAGGAAAAGACTTTAAAATCAATTGACACTGCACCTATCTGCCCTTGTTTTGACATTGTAATCACTTGATTCTGCACCTCCATGCCTTGTGGTCGTTCTTCTTCCCCTTGTACCATGTTTGTATTGTCATCATTGCGCCCCCATGGCGCACTTCCCAGAGACTTCTTGGCCTTCACCCTCAGTTTCTGGTCGATCAACCTGCTCCGTCCCGCCGTCGTCGAGCCAGTCCTCCTCCGAGTCCACACTCCGACTCCTCTTCTGATTCTTTGGGTTCTCCTTTTCCTTCTGGTTCTCCCCCTGTCAACTTCACTATGTCTGGTCTAGGGCCTAATGCTAGCGGTGCTCCCGACCCTAATACCGGAACTACTACTAGCGGAACCGCCACAGGAACTACCTCGACCACACCCTTGCTCCCGTACATCGCAGGCCTCAGCCTCCCCGATTTCAATCAGTTGATCAATGACCCTATCCGCCATAATGTTGGTTTGCCTGCCATGCCAACCAAGCTCCCCTCCGACATCCCTAAGTTCGAAGGCCTTGCTGGAGAAGATCCAACCAACCATGTCCGATCTTTCCACATGTGGTGTTCCTCCAATTCCATCACCGATGACTCCATCCGTCTTCGATTGTTCCAACGCACGCTTACCGGCGAAGCTTCTAAATGGTATGTCGACCAAGCCACCTCTTCCCATACCACCTTTGCGACCATTGCCCAAGCCTTTTTATCTTACTTCCAGCTCCCTCTCCGATACGATACTGGTACGGAGCTTTTGACCTCTTTCAAGAAAAACTCTTCGACCCACCTTTCCACTCATGTCCAGGAGTGTCGACGAAGACGAAGCTTATGTCGAGCTCCCCCCTTCGAAGATCGGGTCTATATGAACTGGTTCCTCCGCTCTCTCTTAGCTCCCATTTGCAAAGATGTCGCCTCCCATTTCCCTCAAACCGAAGAAGCCGCCCTCCAAATAGCCATGAAATATGACCTGATCTATGCTCAGTCTAGTTATGTTTATACCGTCCTTCCTAACCTCCCCAGGCCCGGAGGCGCTAACGCCCCGGGGGCATGTCATTTCTCCGACGGTATCATTGGAGCCCTTTCCCATCCATATGCTCAACCTCCTATGGGCTATGGTCTTCCTCAGGGAGGGGCCAACACCTCTAGCACTTTTCCCCCTCCAGGTAGCATGTATCCAGGATACGACACGCCTCATCCTTTTTCTCAACCTCCTGCTTACCTCAATGTTACCCAACCTAAAAATTACCCTTATCCGTAGCCTGGTGTGCCAGCTCCTCCAGCATATGCGCTTCCACCTCCCTTGCCTCCTCAACCCCAGCAACAACATCTACAGCCCCCTCCAGGGCAAGTATTTGCATAGCAGGGTGCGACTAATCCCCCTTCTTCTCAAAGAAGGCGGAGAGGCAATCCAAACCAATCTGCCCCTGGTACTCGGGGACCGAATCCTCAAGGTGTTGACCCTAACACTGCTAACCAGCAACAGGGCACTCAGCCCAAGCCGGACAGGCCGCTTCGCACAAATAAGCCTTGTTCGTGTTGCGGTGTGTATGGTCATTACACCCACGATTGTCCCCTCTTACTAAAGATGCGGCAGATGTGGGAGTCTCAAACCACATTGCGCGGACAACATGCCTCCCCTAATGCTCCTCCTAATGTGGCCACTACTCAACCAGCTATGTTTACTGATCCTTTCCCTCAGCAAGGATTCGTGGCTACCCAACCACCTGATGGACAGGTCACCACTCCACCTTCCATTTCTGGTTCCTTCGATTACCAGATCCTCATGATGAAATCTGATCCATCCCCTCCCGTCGACCTTCACCTTCAAACTTAGTCTCGCCAGTACCCCAAGCCTTCGGCTCAGTCTGCCCCCGAGTCCCCTTCTTCAGGTTCTACAGAGCCTCTTTCGACATCCAATGGCCCCTTACATATCCCTCAACCCAAAGTTGAGGTTCACACTAAGATTCCTAAGGGACCATTACGTCGAAATGATGCTTCTAGTTGAGCCGCTCATTCGTATATCATAGTAGATGATTTGGCGCAATCTCCTGCTGCCATTTCCACATTGGAACTCCTCCAATCGTGCCCTTCCCAAAAGAAGGCTCTGCTATCTGCCGTGGACGCTATAGATCCTGCTGATGACCAAATGATTGCTTTCGACGCCCATCAATCAGACCATCCTCCTCTCCCTTCTTTCGTCGTCTTCCAAATCCCAGTCAAAATCTGGAATGACAACATTTCTCGATGTATAATTGATGAGGGGGCATCCACCTGTGTGATGTCCGCTTCGGTTTGGAAGCAACTCAGATCTCCTGACTTGGCCCCTTCCACGATCACCCTTCGAGCGTGGGACGCCACGCCTCTCATCCCATTGGCCTTTTTCGTAATTGTCCTATCACCCTTACTGGTAAGACTGTTTGCGTTGATGTCAAAGTCATCGATGCCCCTCTAGACTACAACATTCTCTTGGGGCGAAGCTACACCTATGCCATGTTTGCTGTCCCATCCGCAGTTTTTCGAAAGATGTCTTTTCCTCACAATGGGAAGATAGTCACCATCGACCAGTTGACCTATCATGAGCCAAAGTCTCAGACCTCCCCTGAGACGACCATCTCTTCTGTAGCCAACAAGCAAACCGTCGATTCTTTGACCAGTGTCTCCCCTGGTGTCTACAAAGATTCCTCCCTGCTTGGAACTTTTCCTGGTCTCCCCCCTCCTCCAGTTTCTGATCCCAGCTTGTCGAATGTTTGCATGATGCAATCGTCTCGGGCTGCCCTTAAGCGACCCACTTTGGCTAGTCAGCAACCTCAGACTCAACCTCGCCCACCGCAACCCGCTCCTAGCCCTTCATCTCCGCCAGCCGGACCTCCTCCTTCTGTCCCTCCTCCTACAGCTGGTATCCCTAAACCCCTTTATCCCCCTGGATCGGTTCCCCCAGGCCTTAACCATCTCAGAGCCGTTCCTCCTGGTCATTATCCCTCTGGTCAGATACCATTCCTGGCTCCCCCTCCCGGAGTCTATTCGGTCCCCGTCATGGCCACTCTCTCTCTCCCTAACCTGACCCTCGGTATACCCGTCTGGTACCTTGACCCTCCAGCCACTACCCCTCCTGGTCACCCCAAACCCTATCTTGCTTTGACATCGGTTCAACCGGTCCCCCTCACTTCCTCCATCGCTACCGTGCCCCCTGCACCTCCTCAGGACCCTACCCCTGTGGTGACAGCTTCAGGAAAGAAAGGCAAAGCTCGCAAGGGGGCATCTAAAGACAAGGCCACTCCGACTGAACCTGCTCCTCCTCTGCCCGCCAAGCCTTGTGCCTTATGTGATGTCGTCGGTCACGCCACTCATACTTGTCCTGAGTTACCTCACATTCAACCCATGGTTAAAGTCGTGTTCCCTGATTCTACGGTCTCCGACCCTTCTCTCCCGTCCTCGTCCGTAACCAAGAACCCCAAAACTATTCGCACTAGCAAACCCTGCGCTTTGTGCGGTATCCATGGCCATTACTCCCACCATTTTCCTCACCTGACGCATTACCGCGCCTCTTTAGAAGTAGTCCGAGAGTATGAGGTTGAACAAAATCAATCTGCGTCTCCCATACTCGTGCAGTATGCTTCGGGCCAGCTTGAAGATCCTCCTGCTCCCATCGACATTCCTCCTCCTGATGTTCAGATGACGGAGTCTACTACGACCATTCTCTACCTATCCTCTTCTGTGAGACCTTTGGAGCCCAATCCCCTTGCATCCTCCCCTATTGTCTCGCCTAACCCCTCTTCAGCGACCACCCTTGACCCACTCTTTTCTACCCATACACGAGATCACTCCACCCGTATCTCTGTTGACCTCCACAGCCCGAGTCCCCGCCACACCTCCTATAGCCCTCATATACCACCCTCTAGTTTGTATATGAGTCATAGCCATCCTGCTCATTGCACTCCCTCCCAAAGTTGCCGCTCGATGTCTTCTGTACACTCACGCTGCCGTCATTGTCTCTCCTCACCACATTTGTTGTCTTGTAACACGATTCCGTAGGACCTCCTGTCCCCACCCTTTATCGGTTTCGTCGATGGTGCAAGTCGTTACTCCCGGAATCTAGCCTCGACAGGTTGGGCCATTTTCACCCCCTTGCATGCCCTTGTTTTCTCAAACTAGGTCTGAATTGGTACTGCCACCAACAATCAGGCCGAATATGATGCAGTGCGTGGTCTCTTAGCCGATGCCCTCTTTCATCACATCCTCCATCTGCATGTTCATTTAGATTCCCTACTTCTTGTCATGCAACTAAATGGTGTTTATCGTGTGCATAACCTTGTGCTGTTTAGACGATATTTACGAGTGAAACTATTGATACGTGAATTTGAAACCATAACTTTCAACCATGTACCTCGAGAAAAAAATCACTATGTAGATAGTATTGCAAACCATGTTATAGACTGGCATTTATCACGCGCATTTCATACAAGACAATAACATTCATAATCATTAAAAACGATGCATATCCATAATATGTGTCGCAAAACATGTGTTTAGAGTCCATCTACTCTGATACCTATGACATGCCCATCGCATGTTACAAAAACTCAAAACTGGGGGCACCACCTGCCCCTACATACACACTATGGGGAACCACCTACCCCACACCTACTCACTATCTGGCGGATCCCGAGCCAATGGCTCTGCTCCTGCAGCCCATAGATCACGTATGCCTTGACCGACCATCGCCATTCGCCGCATGACACCTCGCCATTCCGAGGGTAGACCAATGCATGCCTCCACGTATTGGTCGTCTAAGTCTTGCCACCCGCGCCCTGAAACTTCGGTCAGCAACCTCTCGCATCTACGGCGGATGTCCTCCAGAAGGGCGGCCGCATCATCATTGCGTGTTGCCCTCGACCCACTCGGCCCTGCAGCTCCCGAGGCTGCTGGGCGCCCCATATATCTGGCCGGTTTTACCGGAGCTATATCTTCATACCAAAAGCACATGAATCAGTACCATATCTACTATTCAATAACTTTAACATGCTCATACAAGAATAGTAATCTGTCACTTACCATCAGGCCCCCATACTCGACCAGGCGGAAGTGGCAGGTCCGGATCTCCACAATAACTCATCCCACTATAGGGATAGTCGTCAATGCATAATGGCATCTGATCCCAATGGGCAAAGAACTCAGGTCGAAACACTAGCCCGACCACCCCTCCTCCTCCTCTACACAGTAGCCGTCCCCACCGGTGCATCCTGGGCTCTCTCAGGCCCCCATCTGGGAGCTGTATACGAGGTCGTAAGGTCGGGATCTTCTTAAAGAAGAAGGTGCACAATAAAGTCCCATACGAACAGTCGTGGTTCACTTGCCGCTTCCAGAGCGAAAAATATCGTTTTAGCGACACCAACATCATTTGGGCCCACCCATAGTAGGTCCCACTCAACACACTCTCCACAATCATCATCTTCCCCCCAGTGATGTGATGGAGCGCCTGGTTGCCTAGGATATGCAGCACCCCTGCGGCCATTGCACGGGTTTCTAATCTCTCTAGATCCCCGATCGGTATCTGAGTCCCCTTGACTTGGAGACCCGGTCGACAATGTCGCTCCACAAACTCCATGATATCCCACTCTCGCGGTAATACTGGCTGTGTGTCTCCCACCATCCCCAGTGGCGGGAGACCCGTCAGGAAATACACATCCTGGACTGTCAGTTCGATCCTGTGCCCCTACACTACAAAGATCTCATGCTCTGGATCCCAGTAACTGATAATCTGGGCCAACAAAGGCTCTCCCGCTCTCATCAAAGGGTTCTCCAAAAACTTTAGAACCCCAAACCTGGCCAGCACACGACGGACACCCTGATCTGCCTGGATCTCTGCCCATAATGTACCCACGTCTCTCTCTCTCCAGTTAACCTGTATATCTTCCATATCTGCACAAAAAAATCATCTTTGTCAGCATACAGATAGGGAATACCATAATGAAGCACAAAAACCCAATTCTTAGCCATAACACAGCATTAAAACCACCTCATCTTCTAGGTCACACTTTTCTGCCCAATTCTGGGACAGGTCGCAGTTTTTTCCCTGAAACCTGCTTCCCAGGTCGCACTTTTTGGCCCAAAAAGTGCGACCCGGCCGTAGAGATGAAGGAGGGTCTGTCACTGATATTTTGGGCCCTAAACTGAACTTTCAATCCATCAAAATGAAAGAGTAAGGTTAGGCCTCTTACCTGCAACTGACGGATCTCGATTCCAACGGTCGGTTTGTCCGCTACACTCGCCGCAAGATTTAGGGCCTTCTCTCCTCTCTACATTCACCACATCAACACTAGAAAATGAGTGAATTTGGAGGGAAACCTGCCTTATTAAAAGAGAACCCTTGTTTCTTCTTTCGCCTGATGCGACCATACTGTAGCCCCGTTTGACAAACCGTCTGCACCATTGGAAAGCTCTCACCGAGCCCTCAAATGGTTATCTGTTAGTTTTTTGTGATTTGATACTTCACTCGGACACATTTTGTCCAAGAAGGGTCATTTCACCTCTCCTTAAAATCGCATTTCTTCACCTACGACACTTCCACTTGGGGAACCATTTTGCCTCCTTACTTGTCTTTGTTTGTGTCGATTTTCGTCATGAGTTACCATCTTGTACTCATGTTTTCATGGTCCCCCATTGGGCCTTTACTGTGTGGCAGCACCATCGAGTCGCCCTTGTTTAGAGCATCCAAGTTGAGTCATCATTGCATTCATGGAGCCTATCCCGAGTCCCTTTGAACCCCGCTATAGCCCTCCATCCTTCATTTCTTGGTCTCTCTCTTGTGTCGCACATTATGGCCTTCAGTCCCACTGTCCCCTATCCCTTATGATATTGTGCCAGTCGCTTCCATGTCATTCATGCCCTTTATGCTCTAACAAGGGAAGTCGTCCACTTGCTACTCAGTCCCCTCCATTCCATCATCATCATTAGTGTCAGTCTGTCTGTCACTCTACTATTTTCTCTCGTGCCTTAGTTGAGTATCTCTCATTGCCTCACCTATGGCAGACCTCCTTCTGTCGACATCAGCTTCTTCATTCCAGAAGACAGGTCTAGAGGGCGGTGTACCTTGGTTCCAGCTTCCACTCTTGTTAGGTGCCTCGGATCAGGAAAAGGGATCTCTCATTTCCCTTTGACTTGATTGTTTCTCCACTCCAGCTCCTTTCAGCATGATCGAGATCCGTATACTTGATGGTTCAAGGATGCAGCAGTAGCTCTTGGTGATTCCCGGGTGTGTGTGAGATGTCTCAGCCCTCATGAGGGGGTGGCCCTGCAGGTACCCCCCACATGCCCGGATGACCTCTTCATTGCAGCCCTTGATGTAGCTCCATATATTTGATGATGTCGGCCTTAGCCGCTTGCAGCGCCTCTTTGATTTGCATGTATCAGTCAGATTTTGTGAGCCCTTCCCCATTTACAGGGGGCATTTTGGTTGTATTTGTATCTCATGTACTCAGATATTATTTTATAAGTCCTGGCTGTTATCCCAGGCACAACATGTATGTGGGATTCTTCATTGTATTTTTATCTGGCTCATGATTATGCCAGCTGTACTTTATGGTTCGGTCCCTTGTTTACTGGACACACTATTCTTTTGTACTTTGTCTCTGCGGGCATAGGTATGCCTCCCCCGCTGCCTTTAGCATAGGTACCCTCTCATAAAAGGAGACTTGTTGCACCTGTAAGTCTCGTCTCCTCAGGGTCTAGTTCTTCAACACCTTTGTCTACCTCACATTTCTCTCTCTGACTTCCCTCTTGATGTCTGGTGATTGAGTTCTTACAACATACTTCGGTCATACGATTTTCTCCTAACACTCGCACGCTGGGGGGAAATCTTTTACACCATTTTTTGGTCATCTAACCTATTATCATTAGATGGACCTGTTAGCGCTCAAATCTACCTTAGGCTGAAATAAGGTAAAACTCAAGGCTACATCAAACCACGCTCAGCCTCGTAGCTAGCCCTACGAGGATAGGAGAGGGCTCTCTCCGGGTCTATCTCGGCAAAAGGTCTTCAAAGGGGCTGAGATGACTTATAATGAATACTGATTTTAGGCTAGTAAAGAGATAGGAAAGTTTGATTTTGATTTTTTTGGGTTTTTGTTGAAAAAATGGGAAAAACAATTTTGGGCTCGGGGATGAGGCCAGATCTTTGCAGAATTCGAGTTGGGGCGAGGTAGGCAGTAGTCTTGATGCTTTTGATTATGTGTATGGATGGATCAGAATGACAAGGAGCTGAAGAGGGCAAGGGAGAACAGGAATCCTCTCCAAACAGGCGAAAACATGTAAAACTAAACAAATTTAAAGGCAAAGCACTGAAATCAGTGGATTCTACCTCATTTACTCATTCATTTAGTTTCAGAAGCATAAGAAGGGAATGAAATACATTAAACATGAAAGAAATTACAATAAACTGAGAGAAAACACCATCAAGAACTGAAAGCCACAAGAATCCCAACAGGTGCTGCAAAACCTCTGATCTTTCCTTAGCCAAAATGTGAAAAATATGTACAATAGTGTGCCAAACTTTTCCCAAGAGTCCAACCTGTAGAATGTCTCAGAAATTACAATATATAGACCATCCTAACCCCTTCCCATGCCTCTATGGGTCGAATTCCTCCTTCTAGGAGCAGTTTTAACCAATTCTAAACAAGGAGCTAAAAACTAGGCAGCCAAACAACTTGCCTCTAAAAGGAAGGAAACTGATTCATTCACTTGATTTTCACTTTTTTGAGAGTGAATCATCTAGAATAGGTAAAATCAAGTCAAAATTAAATTACAACCACAAAATTACATCAAGGTAAGTCAAAAATTACATCCACAATCAAAACTGGTCCAACTGGCCGGAATCCTGAGCTGGAAGGTGAAAAATTGGCCAAATTTCTCTACGCACCGCGCGCCTGAGCTCTATGCGTCGCGCGCCTTTCATCCTATTTTTTGGGCACTTCTCGGCATCAAAATCAAGCTCATTATAGCTTGTTGGAAAGCCCTGGATGTCTGCTATCCAGCCCAAGTGGAATTTCCCAATTTGGAGCTCATTTGCCCCTCCAAAAATTCATTCTCCCACAAGTACTTCCTGCTGCTGAAAAAGGTGGCAGAAAGGTGATTTTCATGGTGTTTTTGGCCCTTTTGATCATCCAGAACTTGGTGAAATGCTTTGGCCATACTGGAGCATGCATAAATTACCATGAAAAATCCAAAAATATAAATTTTTCCTCCAGCAAGTGTCCCAATCATAAGCGCGCGCGTCGACGCGCTACGCGTTGGGCTAAAAAACCTGTTTTGAGACCAAAATGTTCCAAAATGACAAAAACTTCTTCAAATTTGCTCAAATTCGAAGCGAAGAGCCTCCATCATGTATCATGCCCAGAAAATGAAGCCTCGGCCAAAATCCGGAGTGGATCAGGCCTCTTCCGCCGTTTTAGTGCTCTGCTCAACCTCCTCTTCAGAATCTTCATTTTTGCTTTGCAGACGTGCATGCGGGCCCAATAATGACCTTTCATGTGACGAAGCATGTCTTTGTCTCTATTGGCCTTTGCCAACAACTTCTCCAGATGAATGTTAACATGCATGAGTTCGGTCTCTCGCTCAACTGGTGTCATGTCACCAGGTCTCTTCCTGGCCAATTGTTGATCCTCATGGATTCGCCGCAGCTCTACAAGTGTGCGCTGATCCTATAGCTGTTTTTTACACTGCTCCAGGTAGTTTATCACCCACTGAGCTCTCTGCAACTTAACATTCAACGTGTCAATCTTGGCCTTTTGCTCCTGGACGATCTCTTTCAGTTTCGAGCTAGGAGAGCTCGCATCAACATCAATCAATGTGAATTCCATATCTTGCCCTCCTGAGGGGCCCTCATCGTGTATAGGCCTCTTGCCTCTGTCCTGAATCTGTACCTGTGATGAAGAAGAAGGCGAGACCCCTTCCACATCATGTGGAGATAATACTCGCTCTGCTGATGAAGTCAACGAGACCCCTTCCACCCCAGGTGGAGATAGTACTCATCGTGTAGCTGCAAATAAGGCTCTGTGGCCTCGCTGATATGTCACATACACTGGAGCACTGATATGCTCGGTCTCAGGAATGTCAAGCTGGTGTGAAGGCTCTCCCTCATCATGAACTACCTCGGGAGGTGACTGTGGCACTGCGAAGAAGTCACGGGAGATGAAATCCTCCCAAGCAATGCCCTGCTGTGTCAGCTGATGTACCACCATGATTTTGATCAGCGCATAATGATATATACTGCTATGCTGCTGTGCTGAGGTCTTCTTCTGTACAAGAAATGTCATCCTCTCTATGTTGAGATACATGAAGTATGGAATGCTCATCATACGTACCCTCGTGAAATGCATCAACAAACGGACATGGTACGCATAGAGAGGCGAGAATATGCCCTCGCAACTGAAATATTGAATGATGAGTTTCATCAATGGTGCAAACTCATCCTTCAGAAATCTGAATGGAAATACCCTGCTCAGTTGCCTCATAAACCTAGGTTTGATGTATGGCTCATAGTAGGATTTCTCTAGCTGCTGTCGTTTGTTCCATTCCTCTCCTATGTTTGGTATTCCGGTGGCCTGAGCAATGGTCTCTGGTGACAGAATGAAATCTACTCCGGCAAGGTTTACATGGCCATCATGTAAATGTAGAACAAATAGGCGAGCTAGCTCATGATGATGCTGAGTTTGGGAAATCATCTCACAGTATTGGAAACATGACTGATGCTAAAAAAAATCCATTGCAAGCGGGCAAGCCTGCAATTGAGCCAAAGAAGTAGGCTCCTCCCTAAGATGCCTACCACTTTTGCCACTTTTGTGAGACCTCCGTGGCACACTACCCTCTGGTGTGGAATCACTGTCATACTCCTGCTCATAAACTGAATCCGTCTCTGACATGGCGCTGAAAACAAGATGTTTGCAAAATATAGGCTGATATAGGTATAGTGAAGACAAGAGTTCAATGTATTCTTTACTCCCAAATGTGTCACATGTGTATCAAAGTATTATAGGAAAGCCATAATGATAATTGTTCTTTCAAATGAGTTTTCATGAAAAACAGTCACTGCTTTGATTATAAGGGGATTTGACAAGTGAGTAGAAAAGAGTGTAATGTAGGGGAAATAACTATTAGGAACAAAAGTGAAAATAGCCCTTGTAGTGTTTGACAATGTCAATGGAGGATGTGGACAAGTGAAAATGGGACTATGTTATAACATGAATGATAAACAGTGTGAAAACGACAATGGCAATAACAATGACAGCAGTGATGTAATGGCAAAGAAAGAGCGTGAGGCTAAGGTAAATAATGAGCAGGGACACCGCTGACAGTAGATGGCATGAGCATATATATCAACAACACAAGTTTGCAAACCCTCACAAAATCACTAACATTTGTTTCAAAACCCTAGGGAGTGATTTAGCAATGAACATAGGGTTTATATCTCACCACACTAAACACTTGTTTTTTTTCATTTTCAAAACACCATAATCATGTCCAAAATTCACTAAGTAAGCGTGAAGAACCTACTTGCAAGCAAATCGAGGAAATTTGGCATGAATCTGGGCGAAGGATCAAAAAATTTTGGCCCTGAAACTCTACGCGTCGCCCGCTTACCCAGTGCGCCACGCGCGGTATGTGCGTCGCGCGCATGCAAAATTGCATGGGCCTGTGAAGCCCAGTGCGTCACGCGCCTTGTGTGCATCGCGCACCTCTTGTGTTCGCCGTGCGCACTTCCACCTTAGCTTCCAGGGCTTGGAAAACAAGTTTTCGCCCTTCAACTCACCAATTCGAACTTTGCCTTGGGAATTTGTGAAAATGACTTGTCCTCCATGGTTTATATAGGTTGAAAAATATCTCATAAAAAGCAAATCTGATTTTAATTTGCTCCATAACCCACTTTGTAATGTTTGGAAATTTTGGCACTTTATCACTTAATACAATGTTGTCTTTTGGCTTTTCATTATTTTTTCTGAGTCTTGGACTGATGAAATGTCTTGATTCTTGCCGGGATTTTGGCATTTTGGCTTTGGAAAATACCAGAGGCTGCTTTTGAACTTCTTATGGTGGAACAAATACACAATTATTACAAAAAATAAATTTGACAGTTTCTAGTTCAAAACAGAGTTTTGAACTAGAAATGTCTTCAAATGTTTGTGAGAATAAAAACGTGAAATAGGAACCTTTTAAAAACCAACCTCATGGCTTGCGGGCTTTTATTACATGTATCAAAAGACTGAAAACCCCAGACTCTAGGACTAATGACTCTTGCTGACGAAAACAATCATTTATGACCATGAATGACGTGACCTGAACTTTAGTGATTTTTGAAGAATTTTAATTAGCCCTGCAGGTACAAACATGAGGAAATACAAGACGACTAGACCCTCTCGTCAGTCAATGGCATGCCCCTAGCGAAATGCAACGAAGTGGAATGAGCGAGACACCTAAAAATGATATGCAAAAAGTGAAATGATCTCTGACGGAGGGCTGTAAGGACCGACTCTAACATTGGCTCCAATGGGGATGGTGGCTCCAAGGAGATGCCAAGAACGACAGATCTCTGGGGGAGTCAGACAGTGCCTTCATCCATTGGGCGATGGAGTCATTATTTCAACAGATAACACAAAAACTTTTGACACATTTATTGACTGAAAACTTGACTGAAACCTTGACTGAAATTTGACCAAAACTGACTCGATTTTAAAACTGAAAGACTGATAAAACTGACTTGAAAAACTTCAAACCAACTAACCTCCATCTCCAAAATTATAGCCTTCGCTCCGGGCCCCAGACTGAAGAAAAGAGATTAGTCCACACTTGCGATGAAACAGAAGTAAAACGATATATACAATGATGATGAAATCAGTAGAAAATACTCAAAAGTGGTATCGCTTGAGTAGCCGACCATTGATCGGCCCTCCCGGACAATCATCTCCGTTCATTTCCTTGAGAAGAAAGGCGTTCTGACCACGATACGCTGCTATCTTAAAAGGACCCTTCCATAGGTTTTCAAATTTGTCGTGCTTTCCCTTATCTTCATTTCGAGCATCCCACTTCAAAACCACCTCATCCAGCTGAAACTTATCTGCTTTCGCCTTCCTGTCATAAATCTTCTTAATGCGCTCCTGCAACTTGAATGTATTTTGAAAGACCTCCTCCGTGTCTGCTGTAAATGAATCATCTGATTTATCCTTCGTTGCATGGGATCTTCCTCACTACCAGCTTCCTAAAGCAATTTGACTACCGGGACAGCAAGAGAAGTGGGAAAAACTGTGTCTACTCCATACACCAACTCAAAGGGAGACATACCGATAGATTTTTTTTGACTTACCCTATCAGCCCAAAGTGCATTCACTAATTTCTTGTGCCAACCTTTCTTATTGATTTCCAGCAATTTCTTAATGATATTTACCAAAGACTTATTTGAAGATTCCGCCAAGCCATTTCCTTGAGGATGGTAGGCAGTCGAATGTCCCAAGCTAATGTTGTACTTATAGCAAAATTCAACCATCCTCTTTGACTTGAAGGCCGCTGCATTATCTGTGATTATCTTACTAGGACACCCAAGACGTGACAGAATATTGTTTTCAAGAAAAGAGATAATTACCACATCCGTGGCTTGTCGAGTGGGAATGGCCTTGATCCACTTCGTGAAGTAATCCATTGCTGTCAATATCCATCTATGTTGACCTGAAGATGCCGGATGGATTTCCCCAATGAAATCCAATCCCCACTGCTGAAATGGTGCACTGACTTCAATTGGTTTGAGAGGCAAAGGCTGTAGTTTCTGCTTCCCTTCGAAAATTTGGCATTCGTGACAATTCTTAACAGCCTTATATACATCAGAAAACAAAGAAGGCCAATAGTAACCTGCCCTTAGAATCTTATTCGTTGTGGTTTTCCAAAACAAATGGCCCCCGCAGTCTCCTCTATGAAAGTCCTCCAAAACTCTTTTGGCTTCCTCCTTTACCAAACAATTCAATAACATTCCACCAGGGTCTTTCCAATATAATGCAGAATTTAATATGCAAAACTTTGCAGCCCTTAACTTCAAGGTTCTACTCTTATTTCTAGGCATCCCGGGTGGTGGAGACAAATTCTGAAGTACGTATAAAATGTCAGCATACCAAGGGGAAGAAACAAAAATATTAGATACCTGAAATGATGTACTCTCCTCATCTTCATCGGACATGGCAGCGATCAAATTTATATCTAGAGCATGCAGATTTGTTTCAGCCATGAGCTTGGCGAGTCCTTGTCCTTTGATCAGCTTGGTTGGTTTAATCTCCACATCATATTCTAACAACGCAGCGATCCACTTACCCCATCTTCCCTCTGGATCTGCCTGTACCAAAACATCTTTAACTGCTGCGTTAGGAACGTATGCTATAATGTGGGAATGCAGTATATACACACGGAAATCTTTCAAAGCCTTTACAAGAGCAAGTGCTTGTTTCTCAATAATGTTGTATTTCAACGCTCTGTCCCTTATAATTCGACTGAAAAAGGCAATGGGCTTCTCAACTCCATCCTTTTATGCATTAAAACAGCTGCCAAAGTGTGCTCAGAAGCAAACGAAAACAAAATGAAGTCCTGTGTGTAGTCCGGGCTGATTAAAATAGGGGCTGAAGAAAGAGCTAACTTTACCAAATTGAATGATTTCACCACCTCTTTTGTCCACTTTACTTGACTATCCTTTTTCAACATTTTTGTGATTTCTCTAAGATGCTCAGCAAGATTTGGAATGAAACGACGCAGAAAATTCATTTTACCATTAAATGACTGTATTTCTTTCTTGTTCCGGGGCTGTTCAATTTGCTGGATGGCTTCAACACGTGCAGGGTCAACACGAATGCCGTCTTTCGATATGATGTGGCCAAGGAGTTTGCCTTCATCCATGGCAAACAGGCTCTTTTTCGGATTCAGCGAAATGCCATATTTTCTGCACTTCTGGAAAACAACTTTCAAGTGATATAAATGTTCTTCATCAGAATTTGAAAACACAGTCAAATCATCAAGGTAAACAACCAAAAATACATCTTTCTCATTGGTGAAAGCCATGTCCATTGCACGCTGAAAAGTGGCACCTGCATTTTTCAAACCAAATGGCATCTTGGCATAATGAAACGTTCCCCATGGAGTGGTGAACGCGGTTTTGTCACGATCGTCCTCATGCACTAAAATTTGATTATATCCTGAATAGCCGTCGAGTAGTGACATTCTTGATGCTCCAACTACTCGCTGCAATATATGGTCCATTTTTGGCAGTGGATAATTGTCTTTTAGTGACACCTTATTCAAATTTCTGAAATCAATACACAAACGGATCTCACCTGTCTTTTTTCTCACGGGCACCAAATTTGATATCCAATCAGAAAATCTGATAGGCACAATGATTCCTGACTTATACAACCTGTTTACCTCTTTTTCAATCGACGGTAGCAGCTTCGGATTGATTCTCCTCAACTTCTGACGGAAAGGCTTCTGATTTGGTTTAATAGGGATAGTATGCTGAATGATATTAGTGTCATATGTTTTTAAATCTGAGTAATCCCATGCAAAAGCATCAGCAAATGAAGACAACAATCTCACATACTCTGCTCTTACCTTTGGTGACAATGACTTGGATAACTTTACCATCTTGGGATTTTCAGCTGTCCCAATATTTACTTCTTCAACACCTTTTTCGGTCGGCCTCAATGTCGGTTTGCGGGCTACATCGTCTTGATCAAAGAGTTCCTCTAAAGGAATCAATCCTTTAGGAATGATGTTATCTTTAAGTTGCAGCACTTCCATTTGATTTATTTGTATATCATCATTACCATCATCATGTTCTGTATCTATGGAGGTGTCTTTAAACTTACCCTTATTTTGCAGAAAATCACTAATCTCCTCATCATCCTGAAAAACTTGCCAACATCGTTGATTGTCTGGAACGGTGGGGCAGTGCTTTACATGGATCTCGAACTTGTTGCTGGAATTCATTGGGATTTTTAAATTTCTTACTGCCTTAGCAAGTCCATCAGCAACACCATTTTGTATGCGAGGCACACACGTCAAGGTATGATCAGAAAATAACTTCAAAATGTCTAAAACTGCATTACGGTAAGCCCTCATGCGAGGATGCTTGGCTTGAAACTCACCCTTTACCTGTTTTATCACCAACTCCGAATCACCATAGACTGCAATTCTTTTCGCTTTCAGCTTTCTTAGAATCTTAAGGCCAGCAATCAGAGCCTCATACTCCGCCTCATTGTTAGAACAGTCAAATGCTAGTTTGTAGGAACATACTCTCACATTGCTTGGAACCTTATCCGGAGCAGAAAATGGACTGCGTATCCAAACACCAATTCCAGCACCTTCACTACCCACTGCGCCATCAAAATCCATGGTCCAAAGACCATATTCATCCTCCTCTAAGTGCTGAAATTGCGTTAGCTCTGTTTTTTCTGTTTGCTGCCCATCGTCTTCAGCTGATTGCTCAACAGTAGCTTTCTTTTCTCGTCTTTATTTTTGCAGAACTTCTCTAAAATTCTCAGTGATTTCTGTTATATCTTCTGCCTGAACTAATTGACTATCTATATCATTAAAACTATCAGCAAACAAAACAAACGACTCTAAGTCGGTATGTACATAATTTACAGGATGATTGATTGGTTTTTCCTTGCTTGTTATCATGTATTTCATCTTCTGCTCTCGATATAACTTTCTCATTTGACCAAAGACTGGAATTGTTGCATAGGAAAAATCTAACTGTAGTGTACCTTTCAACTTTTCCCCCCAAGATCTAGAAAGGAGCATCCCAAATCGAGGAGGAATGTCCGCCACAACCACGTCCATCAAGACATTCTTCACAGGAATTTGATCTAAACTTACAACCAAATCTTTGATGAGTCCGATACATCTCACGCGGCTGGAATAAAATGAATACAAATCATGGTATTTCCTTGTAATATCTAAACCCAACTTTTCCATGATCGCCTTTGGCATAAGATTGTGCGAAGCACCAGAATCAAACATGGCATTGTGAAATACATATTCATGCAACCTCAAACTGATATAAAAGGGAGGAACATCACTGTCAGGGGACTCACCATCTAAAGCAGGCCCAAATATCAATTCAGGTTGATCATCTTCAATATTTACCGTGTCAAACATTGGATCAAAATTCAGAATTTTGGAGACTTGACCTCGATAGCTGTTGTTCTTCATAATTTCTGTCAAAGGAATAGATACCTTCAATTTGGAAATTTCATTTTCCAAACTAAAGGCTGAAACTCTTTCAACTTATTTGACCGGAACTTCTTTCTTTTCAACCTTATCCTTCATTATACTTGACTGATTGGCCTTTTCTGCTAATGATGGTTTACTAGCTGCGGGATCAATTGTCTCTTTTCCTTTCTTCTGTGGTATAGGTGAATCCATCTTTGGTGCTGAAGCCTCTTTTCTCTTCTGAATTGGGTTTATGGGCACATCTCTGTTTCTCAATGAGTATTGCTTCTGTTGAGCGGACAAAGCATTCAGATATCCTCTTTGGTATTCATCTGATTCTTCCTCCAGATCTGCATCGTTTGCTAAAATGAAATCCTCATCTTTCTGTGCAGCTGAACTTTCTCCATATTCTTCATCCTCAGTGATGTAAATGGGTAGATCGTCGGGAGTAAAGAAGTGGTTTTGCTCACCTACTACATCATCGTCATCGTCTGAATCTTGACTCACAAAATTCTGCAAAAGAGGTGTTTTAATCTACTGCTGGGCTGCCGGCTCTTGTGCTCTCTGTTCACGCTGCTTAATTCTGAACTGTGGCTGCTGCTGGCCACGGTAGTTGGGATTACGAATCTGCGTTTCTGGCTTGTCAAGCGTCATTCTTTTGAACATTTTTTCCATCTCACGAAGCAAGTGCTGTTCTGATGCAGATGTGGAAGCTTCTTCTTTTATGGTCACTCTCTTTTCTGCTTTCAACCAGGCTCTCTTATCATTCAGATTCGCCTCAACACTAACAACAATCTTCTGCATATCTTCCAAGGTAGGCGGATCTCTGTCTCGTAGTGAATAAGCCATCTCCGGATCAAAACCGTCCGGGAATTTAAGGAGAGCTGACTTTCTAGACGGTCTTAAGTCATCTGGGATTGCATTATAAACTGTATTGAATCTGATAATATAATCCTGAACGGACTCACCAGGATTACGTTTGATGCTAGTATACTCAGAAGTAATCTGCAGCGGATCTTTTTTCATCTCCCACCGATCTAAGAATTGTGTCTGAAGCTCTTGTAATGTATTGATACTTGCGGGCTGTAGAGCTCTGAACCATTTACGAACCTCACCTCCAAAAGTCTGGGCGAACAACCTCATGGACACATTTTCTTCATCTATTTCATGCAGGTCCAAGAAATCTGTCATTCTAACAATATGCTGCTGAGCGGATATACTCTGTGGAGTGCCATCAAATATTGGAATCTTACTCTGATAATCAGCGGGCATAGGATCCAAATTTGCAGGTAAAACAAGAGGCGCGAATCTAGCAGCCATGGCTCTTGGCAGATTTATAATCTGTTGTCTCGGAGAAACAGGTGGAACAGGAGCAGTAGGTGAATGAGGTGTATGCGGTGGAGATGGAGGAGGAACTACTGCGGATTGCTGATCACAGATCTCAGGCTGTACGGGAATGGTAGGGATAAAGGGAGGTTCAGTGGGAATCCGTGAACTGGATGCAATCTCAGATGGCCCAAGAGTTTTTGAAGCAGATTCAATGAATTCGGGAATGTTGGAAGCCACAATGGAGTTTTGAAGATTCAGAATAAAATTATCGATAGATCTATTTGCTTGTTCAACTTCTGGATACTTGATGAAGTCAAGATTGATGACGGTAGAACCAGTGGCACTTTCGGATTTGGTTTCAAACAATGATAACTCAAACTGATCATCAAACTCAATATCCTCAATATATTCAAAAACAGTGGGGTATGAGTGAGATTTGACCAAAGGAATAATAGGAGCTTCTCGACGGAAAATTCTTGGGATTAGGTTGGGGTTTTCATATACTGGAGGCAGATTTGGATCAGGATTTGATCTGGTATGCCTTCTTGAAGCCAGTGTATTGATCTATTCGGGAAAAATTTCAAGGAACACAATCAATTATCTTCAGCCTATCGACTTCTAGACTAAATCATCCAAAGGTCTAGAACGAACAAATATACTGGGGTGATTTGCAAATCAAGTGTTGCATTCACAAGCTAACCGGAGATCGACTGAAGCAGCATTTATCTACTTCCGCTTATGCATGGCAAAAGCGTTTTGAAAGCTACTAAGGTAAAACTCAAGGCTACATCAAACCACGCTCAGCCTCGTAGCTAGCCCTACGAGGACAGGAGAAGGCTCTCTCCAGGTCTATCTCAGCAAAAGGACTTCAAAGGGGCTGAGATGAATTATAATGAATACTGATTTTAGGCTAGTAAAGAGATAGGAAAGTTTTATTTTGATTTTTTTTGGGTTTTTGTTGAAAAAATGGGAAAAACAATTTTGGGCTCGGGGATGAGGCAGATCTTTGCAGAATTCAAGTTGGGGCGAGGTAGGCAGTAGTCTTGATGCATTTTATTATGTGTATGGATGGATCAGAATGACAAGGAGCTGAAGAGGGCAAGGGAGAATAGGAATCCTCTCCAAACAGGCGAAAATGTAAAACTAAACAAATTTAAAGGCAGAGCACTGAAATCAATGGATTCTACCTCATTTACTCTTTCATTTAGTTTCAGAAGCATAAGAAGGGAATGGAATACATCAAACATGAAAGAACTTACAATAAACTGAGAGAAAACACCATCAAGAACTGAAAGCCACAAGAATCCCAACAGGTGTTGCAAAACCTCTGATCTTTCCTTAGCCAAAATGTGAAAAATATGTACAATAGTGTGCCAAACTTTTCCCAAGAGTCCAACCCTAATAGTGTCTCAGAAATTAAATCATATAGACCATCCTAACCCCTTCCCATGCCTCTAGGGGTCGAATTCCTCCTTCTAGGAGCATTTTCAACTAATTCTAAACAAGGAGCTAGAATCTAGGCAGCCAAACAACTTGCCTCTAAAAGGAAGGAAAGTGATTCTTTCACTTGATTTTTACTTTTTTAGGAGTGAATCATCTAGAATAGGTAAAAATGAGTCCAAGTTACATGCCAACCATAATATTACATTAATATAACTCAAAAATTACATCCACAAGCAAAACTGGTCCAACTGGCCGAAATTCTGAGCTAGA
The DNA here is from genome assembly GCA_034641835.2 of Pinus albicaulis. Taxonomy (NCBI): domain Eukaryota; kingdom Viridiplantae; phylum Streptophyta; class Pinopsida; order Pinales; family Pinaceae; genus Pinus; species Pinus albicaulis. The sequence continues at coordinate 326,976,574 of CM076579.1, read as the reverse complement.
AGATGAAAAATGGACCAAAAATCTGTATGAGTAGCGCGCCTTTCGGCCTTGATTTTGGGGCACTTCACAACATCGAGTCAAGCTCGTGATAGCTTGTTGGAAATCCCTAGATGTCTTCTATCCAACCCAAGTGGAATTTCCCAATTTGGAGCTCATGTTCCCTCCAAAAACTTCATTCTCCCACAGTACTTCTTTGGTGCCCAAGGTGGCGAAGGTGATTTTTATGGTGTTTTTGGCCCTTTTGATCATCCGGAACTTAGTGAAATGCTTCGGCCATTTACGAGAATACATAAATTACCATGAAAAATCCAAAAATACAAATTTTCTCTCGAGAAAGTGTCCCAATCATAAGCGCGCGCGTTGACGCGCTACGCGTGAAATTTGGCTTGTTTTGAAACCAAAATTTTCCAAAATGACAAAAATTCTCCAAATTTGCTCAAATTTGGAGCGAAGACCCTCCATCATGTATCATGGTTAGCCAATGAAGCTTCGGCCAAAATCCGGAGTGGATCAAGCCTCTTCCGCCGTTTTAGTTCTCTGCTCACCCTCCTTTTCAGAATCTTCATGTTTGCTTTGCAGACGTGCATGTCGGCCCAATAATGACCTTTCATGTGACAGAGCATGTCCTTGTCTCTATTGGCCTTTGCCAAAAACTTTTCCAAATGAATTTTAACATGCATGAGTTCTGTCTCTCGCTCAACTGGTGTCATGTCACCAGGTCTCTTCCGAGCCAATTGTCAATCTTCACGAATTCGCCGCAGCTCTAGAAGTGTGTGTTGATCCTCTAGCTGTTTGTTACACTGCTCTAGGTAGTTTATCACCCACTGAGTTCTCTGCAACTTAACATTCAGCGTGTCAATCTCGGCCTTCTGCTCCTGGACGATCTCTTTCAGTCTCGAGCTAGGAGAGATCGCATCAACATCAATCAATTTGTATTCAGTATCTTTGCCTCCTGAGGGGCCCTCATCGTGCATAGGCCTCCTGCCTCAATCCTGAACCTATACATGCGCTGATGAAGAAGGTGAGACCCCTTCCACACCATGTGGAGATAATACTCGCTCTGCTGATGAAGTCAACGAGACCCCTTCCACCTCGGGTGGAGATAGTACTCGTCGTGTAGCTACAAATAAGGCTCTGTGGCCTCGCTGATATCTCACATACACTGGAGCACTGATATGCTCAGTCTCAGGAATGTCAAGCTGGCGTGAAGGCTCTCCCTCATCATGAACTACCTCGGGAGGTGGCTGTGACACTGCAAAAAAGTCACGGGAGATGAAATCCTCCCAAGCAATGCCCTGTTGTGTTAGCTGATGTACCACCATGATTTTGATCAGCGCGTAATGATATATACTGCTATGCTACTGTGTTGGGGTCTTCTTCTGTACAAGAAATGTCATCCGCTCTATGTTGCGATACATGAAGTATGGAATGCTCATCATATGTACCCTCGTGAAATGCATCAACAAATGGATATGGTACGCATAAAGGCATGAGAATTTGCCCTCGCAACTGAAATATCGAATGATGAGCTTCATCAATGGTGCAAACTCATCCTTCAGAAATCTCAATGGAAATACCCTGCTCAGCTGCCTCATATACCCAGGTTTGATGTATGACTCATAGTAGGATTTCTCTAGCTGCTGTCGTTTGTTCCATTCCTCTCCTATGTTTGGTATTAAATTGCTTTCGGCAATGGTCTCACCGGCGGCAGAAATGGCTCTACTCACGACGAGTTTGACATCATGTAAATGTAGAACAAATAGGCGAGCTAGCTCATGATGATTTTGGGTTTGTGAAATCATCTCACAGTATTGGAAACATGACCGATGCTAAAAACAATCCATTGCAAGCGGGCAAGCCTGCAATTGAGCCAAAGAAGTAGGCTCCTCCCTGACATGTCTACCACTTTTGCCACTTTTGTGAGACCTCCGTGGAACATTAACCTCTGATGTGGAATCACTGTCATACTCCTGCTCATAAACTGAATCCCTCTCTGACATGGCGCTGAAATCAAGATGTTTGCAAAATATATGCTGATATAGGTGTACTGAAAACAAGAGTTTCAGTGTATACCCAAATCCCAAATGTGTCACATTTGTATCAAAGTGTTATAGGAAAGCCACAATGATAATGGTTCTGTCAAATGAGTTTGCATGAAGAACAGTCACTGCTTGGATTATAAGGGGTTTTGACAAGTGAGTAGAAAAGGGTGTAATGTGGGGGAAATAACTATTAGGAACAAAAGTGACAATAGCCCTTGCAGTGTTTGACAATGTCAATGGAGGATGTGGACAAGTGAAAATGGGACTATGTTATAACATGAATAATAAACAGTGTGACAATGACAATGGCAATAACAATGACAGCAGTGATGTAATGGCAAAGAGAGAGTGTGAGGCTAAGGTAAATAATGAGGAGGGACACCACTGACAGTAGATGGCATGAGCATATATCAACAACACAATTTTGGAAACCCCCACAAAATCACTAACATTTGTTTCAAAACCCTAGGGAGTGATTTAGCAATGAACATAGGGTTTATATCTCACCACACTAAACACTTGTTTTTTCATTTTCAAAACACCATAATCATGTCCAAAATTCACTAAGTAAGCGTGAAGAACCTACTTGCAAGCAAATCGAGGCAATTTGGCATGAATCTGGGCGAAGGAGCAAAAATTTTCAGCCCTGAAACTCTACGCGTCGCGCGCTTACCCAGTGCGCCGCGCGTGGTATGTCTGTCACGCGCGTGAAAAATTGCACAGGCCTGTGAAGCCCAGTGCGTCGCGCGCCTTGTGTGCGTCGCGCGCCTCCTGTGTGCACCGCGCAGACTTCCACTCCAACTCCACAGCTCTGAAACACTCCAAACTCAACTCCAACACTTCAACTTGACTTTGCTTTGGAAATTTATGAAATGATTTGTCTTCAATGCTTTATATAGGTTGGAAAATATCACACAAGAATCAGATTTGCTTTTAATTTTCTCCATAACCCACTTTGTAAGTCTTTAGCTTTCTTGGCACTTTCTCATTTAATGCAATTCTATCTTTTGGCTTTCCATTGTTTTTTTTTAGTCTTAGGCAGTGGAAACTTGGTTGGTTTGCGGGGATTTGGAATTTTGACTTCGGGAAAGACCAGGAGGTTTTGCTTTTTGAACTTCTTATGGTGGAACAAATACACAATTATTACAAAAAATAAATTTGACAGGTTCTAGTTCAAATAGGTTCTAGTTCAAAACGAGTTTTGAACTAGAAATGTCTTCAAATGTTTTTGAGAATAAAAACGTGAAATAGGAACCTTTTCAAAACCAACCTCATGGCCTGCGGGCTTTTATTACATGTATCAAAAGACTGAAAACCCTAGACTCTAGGACTAATGACTCTTGTTGACAAAAACAATCATTTATGACCATGAATGACGTGACCTGAACTTCAGTGATTTTTGAGGAATTTTAATTAGCCCTGCAGGTACAAGCATGAGGAAATACAAGACGACCAGACCCTCTCGTTAGTCAATGGCATGCCCCTAGCGAAATTCAACGAAGTGGAATGAGCGAGACACCTAAAAATGATATGCAAAAAGCAAAATGATCTCTGACGGGGGGCTATAAGGACCGACTCTATCAGGACCCAAGTACACCATGTAAGACCAATTTTACCCTAAGTAAAATTGCCTTCACTATGTAAAATAACTTAACAATCCACATTTATTAAGTTGTTTATGGTCTAAATAGGAAACCCCAAAAGGAAATATTAAACAAACCCATATTTGTTTGATTTTCCTCATGGAATAATTAATTAAACAATAATTTAATTATTATTCCTAATCATGTTTAACCCAAAACAAAGAAATTAATTAGATAAACCTTTATTTATCTTATTATTTTCTAGGAATAATTATTTAAATCTTATTTAGATAATATTCCTTGTTAAATATGACCAAATCACCCACAAATAATTAAATAAATCATTATTTATTTGATTATCCTTAAACCACTTCCTTAAAAAGATAAATAAATCATTTATTTATTTATTATTAACAAATAAAGGGATTTGACCCAAGTCAAATACTTTTTCCCTCCAACAAATATAATAAAATATTCCATAAAAGGTGGATCTAGATTTGGTTAACATTATTTTAATCATGCACCAAGATCTAGAATGACCTAATATTTTGTTATAAATACGAGGGTTTTTTCGACCATTCTTGACCTTTTGTTGCCTATTAGATCACTCTAGATCTATACACTTGGTCACCTTTTTCTACATTATTTGCTGTGTGAGCTCCCTTTGAGTTCTATCTTTGTCTGGGTTTTCTACACCAACAAGAGAGAGAGATTCTAGATCTGAAGTGCTGAGGACTTTCAAGAACCCATCCCATTGAGGATAATTGGATACGCCTTCTTGTTTTCCTCCCAGGTGCCCTTAATACAAAAATTCTTTCAAAAATTGTTCTTGTCTTGTCTATTGAATATATGGAGCAAACCCTTCTTTTTACTGCTTAATGTCTTTCTATGTATAGATCTGGTTTTTTGCAGCTCTTGTCTTGATCAACTAACTACAGATCTGAAGATATTGGCAGCCACTTTTGATGTTAGGGCTATTAGTTATGCGTAGCTAAAGTGGTATTTTTTCATACACTTCGACAAAGGATTCATACTAACAGTTTATATGGCAAAAATAATATGATCGGGGTTATAGAATAGAGGGCTTAATCGCATCGGAGTTTTTGTAACGATAAAAAGACTTGCGCATTTGAAATTTTTGCGATGCGATAAGCGCTGTGAGGGGTTTAGCACCTGGTTCTAGGGTGTGGGCATGTGGGGGAAGTGGTTAGGACTTAGCCCAAGGGGGCTTCAGTCCTTAGTAATAAAACTTTGTTTTTTATGACTTTTTTCAGAATTTTCAATGGATTTGGGGGTTTCGGTAAGGTTAAAGAGTGAGTCTTTAACTTTGTAAAAGTGATTTTCATGAGGGGAAGAAGAGGAATCATGAAAAAAAAGGAGTTTTATGGAGAAAAAGGGGAGCAAATGAAGGTTAGTTTTGAGTGGGAGAAGGGGGGAAATGATGGCTTTTCAGCAGTCTTTCTCTTGGAATCAACAGAATTTTCTGAGTATAAAATGGAAATAGTAAATGAAGATTTTGAGACAGAGGCATGAGGCCTTCAAGAGTCTTCAAGAGTAAACAATTTTTAGCAATAAAATTTGTTCTTTGAAGGCTCAAAAAGTCTTAGCCACCTTTTGCTATAACAAATTTTATAGGTGGCTAACGGTGGCTCCACTTGGGGATTGTGCCTTATTGAAGGCATCAAGAACTTCAAACTTGCATTCTCTAGGAGGTTGACTTGTACCACATCCATTATGTTCTCTGGGAGGCTAGCCTATGCCTGATCCATTGGGCTGCCCTTCCTTTTCTGGGATGATCTTGCTCTGAGAACATATTAGCAACTATAAAAACAATGGATCTTTCATCAACAAGATTTCTACCTACCCAATCCTACTGATCTAGCATTTTTTATTCATTAGAGTGCACTTGGATTGGCAAACTCTTTTCACAACATTTTATTCTTTTGAAAGCAGGAAATATAATCTATTTCTACTCCTTCTTTCTCCATGGGATCAGATTAAACAGTTGAGCCCATATGATTCTCTACCTATTATATCAATCTGTTAGGATTAAACAGTCTAACAGATTTTATTCTCTAATTTCTACAACAGAAATTTAAAAGAATTCAAGTCAGGATTGAAAAGTATGACTTGATGTTGGTCTATGGCATAAAAACAGGTTGCACATAGACATTTATTTTGCAGAAAATTTAAAACAAAATGGAAGGCTTAAGATCTAAAAATTCAAAGCACTTCCTTCATCTTGTTAACTGCTCTATTTTGACTTTTGTTTGAGCTGTTCCTTCTTTGTTCTCTGGTTCATATTTTGAGTTAATTAGAACCATATTTTTACATCTCTTGACTCAGAAAATAAAACAGATTTGAGTCATATCTCTTTGGAAACTTAGGTTCAGATTTTGAACATATTTGAACCTTTAATTTTTGTCCTAATCTATCTACTGATAAGCCAAGATTAAACAATTTTGCAAATAAAATTCACTACCCTATCAGTAGAAAGTTTAAAACTAATTAGTCAAGATTAGGCTGTTTGACTAACTAGAAGTGTGGTTTTTAGGAGTGGCATTTAAGCTTGCACACTTTCAGATTTGTGCTTCTCTTTTTTGGTATGGGGCTATACCTTTCTTGTTTTCATAATCTTCCCTCTTTTATTTCTTTTTTTTTTTTTTTGTATTTTGATTTTTCTAACTTTGAATGTAATGGTGGATGAGATATTTATAATGAAAAAAAAAAATTAAAAAGGCTTTTGGAACATAGCATAGATTAAGAGAAGTAATGTTTGAGCATCCTGCCATTGACCGGACCTCCAAACAATTCCTCTCCATTCAATTCCTGCACGAAAAATGAATTGTTACCAGCAGCTGAATGAATAGAGTAAGGGCCAAGCCATAAGTTGTCAAAATTCCCATGCTTGCCCTTTTCTTCCCTCCTTGAGTCCCACTTTAAAACTTTGTCCCCAATTTTGAAATTGGTGGCATTTTTTCTTCTGTCAAAAAGCTTTTTAATGCCGATCTGTTTCTGCAATGCTTTTTTTTAAACTTCCTCTCTGGTTTGCTGAAGATGGATGGTTTGATTTATTCTTATGATCATATAATTTTCTTCAGTTTGCAACTCTTGAATGAACTTCAACAATGGGACACCAAGGTTGTTTGTAAAAATGGCATCAGTACCATACACCAGCTGAAAAGGTGACATACCAATAGATTTCTTCAAAGTCAATCTGTCAGCCCACAAAACATGAACTAGCTTTGTGTGCCAGGACTTTTTGTTGTCCTCCAACAGTTTCTTGATTATGTTCACTAAAATTTTGTTTTAGGATTCTGCCAGTCCATTACCTTGAGGGTAATAGGCCATGGAATGCCCCAATGTTATCTGATATCTGTGACAGAACTCAACCATCTTCTTTGATCCAAATGCTGTTGCATTATCAATGATGATCTTGGTAGGACAACCAAATATGGAGAGAATGTTAATCTCCATAAATTTCATGATAACTGAATCATTGGCCTGCCTACAAGGAATGGCTTATATCCACTTAGTGTAATAGTCTGTGGCAGTGAGAATCCATCTATGCTGGGCAGAATATGGTGGATGGATTTCTCCTATAAATTCAAGTCCCCAATGTTGAAAAGGGGCTTCAACAATGATTGGATGTAGAGGTAGGGGTAACAGTTTTCTTTTTCCTTCAAAAAGTTGACATTTATGGCAGGATATGATCATCTTATGCACATCATGGAAAATAGTAGGCCAATAGAAACCAACCCTCAAAATTTTGTTTGCTGTTGTCTTCCAGTACAAATTACCTCCACACTCTCCCTCATGGAACTAGTATTTAACCTTCTCTGCATCAAACTCAGGAAAACATTTAAGCAATACAACACTTGCATTTTTCCAATAAAGACATCTATCTATAATGCAATAGTTTACAACTTTTAACTTTAGGAACCTTGCCTTTGTTTTTTGCAAACCAAGAGGTGCAGTCAATTTAAGAAAAACATAAATAATATTAGCATACCAAGGAGAATTCATAAAATTATCTTCAACTATAGGAGTTGAGAATTCTTCTTGTTTATCCAAAGCATTAATCATATTAATATCAAGAACTTCAAAATTTGATTTAGCCATTAATCTAGCTAGACCTTGGCCTTTGACGAGTTTACTGGGTTTTATCTCTAAATCATATTCAAGGATAACAACAATCCACTTACCTCTCTTACCATCTGGTTCCTGTGTTAAAATTTCTTTAACAACTAAGTTTGGGACAAAGGCAATGATGTGTGAGTGAAGGATGCACACCCTGAAGTCTTTCAAAGATTTAACCAAAGAAAAATCTTGCTTCTCCATAATGTTATACTTCAAAGGGGCATCCCTCAATGCCTTAATAAAGAATGCAATAGGCTGCTCTTGTCCTTGTGGATTTTTATGCAAAAGGACACCAACTATGGTATGTTCTAATGCAAATGAAAAAATATAAAAATCTTTTGAAAAATAAAGACTTATAAGAACCGGTGTTTTGGTTAATGCTTGTTTCACCAGTTTAAAGGACTTCTTTGCTTCCAAGGTCCATTTTACCCCTTGCTCCTTCTTTAACATGTTTGTGATATTCCTAAGGAGCTCAGCCAAGTTGGGGATGAACCTTCTCAAAAATTTAATCTTTCCAATGAAAGATTGGAATTCTTTGATGTTTCAAGGATGAAAGATTTGCAATATGGCCTCAATCCTCTTTAGATCTATCTTTATACCCTCTTCAGAGATAATGTGTCCAAGAATTTTACCTTCTTGGAGACCAAATAGTGTCTTATTAGGGTTTAAGGATATTCCAAACTTTCTGCATTTCTCGAAAACCTTTCTTAAATGTTCTAAGTGCTCTTCATCTGTTTTTGAAAACACAGTGACATCATCAACGTATATAATGATGAAGTAGCCCAGTTCTTCTGAGAATTCTATGTCCATGGCTCTTTGAAAAGTTGCTCCAACATTCATTATACCAAAGGGAATTTTCACATACATGAAGGTGCCCCATGGTGTAGTAAAGGTTGTCTTTAATTGATCAGCAGGGTGAACTAAAATTTGATTGTACCCTGAATAGCCATCAAGCAAAGAAATTCTTCTAGACCCTACCACCCTCTGTAAAATATGATCCATCTTGGGTAAAGGGTAGTTGTCTTTCAATGAAGCTTTGTTTAAGTCTCTAAAGTCTATACAAAGCTTGATTTCTCTAGTTTTCTTCCTAACAGACACCAGATTAGACACCCACTCAGAGTATCTAATAGGGACAATAATACCAGCATCATGCATTTTCATGATCTCCTTCTGAACCAAAGGCAAATGGACAGGGTTTATTCTGCGCAGTTTCTGTTTAAATGGATTTTGGTTTTCTTTGAGGGGAATTTTGTGCTGTATTATTTCAGTGTCATAGGACTTAAGATCTTCGTAACTCCACGCAAAAACATCAGAAAACTCTTTAAATAGCTCAATGTATTTAAGTTTAATATCAGCTGGTAAAGTCTTAGATTGTTTAATCATTTTCGGCTTAATTTCGCTACCAATATTGCACTCTTCCACTTCAGTCTCTATAGGTTCCAGTTTCGGTTTATTCGTCACATCGTTAAAATCAAACAACTCTTCTAAAGGGGCTAGACCCTTAGGCAAACTTTCATCTTTAGAGTGCAGAGTCTCTAACTCCTCTGTTTCTAACTTTGCATTCCTTTCCTTTTCGTTTTTAAGTTTGCTTGATAACAGGTTTATATTAGAAAGTTTAGGAGATGGTTCTTCTTCATCAAGAAAATTTTCTTCCTTGCAGTCTGTTTCATACTTTGAGTCTGAACTGTTTAGTTCGAATTCATTTCTGAATTGCATGAAGTCTTCTATTTATTTGTCATTGTCAAACACCTGCCAATACTTGTCATTATCAGGCATCGCTGGTCTAAATTTTATTTGAGTTGTGCAGTCTTTGGTGTTATATGACATTAAGCATGTTCTAGCTGCAAAGGCTAGATTGTGGGCCGCAATATTTCTTTTTTCTTGGGACAAAAAAAAGTTTGGACTCCTCAAATGTTTTCAAAAGGTCCATGACATCGTTTTGGTAGGCTCTAAGTCTGGGATGATTTGCGTTATACTCCCCATTGACTTGCCTAATGACTAACTCTGAATCCCCGTGAACTTTAATTCTTTTGGCTCCTATCTTTTTCAACAAACGTAAGCCTAGGAGAAGGGATTCATATTCTGCTATGTTATTGGAACACTGAAAGTTTAGTTTGTAGGAAATGCTTTCTATGTGGTTATTTTCAGTGTTAGTAATCCAAACACCTGCACCAGCATTGTTCTTAGTGCAGGATCCATCAAAATACATACTCCACAGAGGACTATTCTTAGTTTCATCCTGGTTACTGTCCTCTTCAACTAACGTGCTCAAAGGTTGTTGTGGAAACTCAACACTTAGTTGTATTTGTTTTGATTCCCCAAGATTTGCATTCATTTGAGGGTCGTTTTCTTTAGTGTCCAGGTTTAAAAGCAAAGTACGCATGACCTGTAGTTCAAGACCTTTGTTTAGTTTGCTAACGTCTTCCAATGCAGCAAATTGTTTTAACATTTTTACATTGTGTTCCTCTTCCTCCCTGTCGGTCATTAATCCTGTTAAAGTGAATTTCTCACCAAGTGTTTCATTATTAAACATAATAAAAGAATCAAGGCCTATATTTACAGAATACAGGGGAGATTTTTGTGTTTTGTCTTGACTTGTAACTGTGAATTTCATATGGGAATCCCTGTATAGTCTTATATTATGATTGAAAACAGGGATAGTTGCATAGGTCATGTCCATTTGCATAGTCCCTTGTAACTTAGCCTCCCATGATCTAGATAATAACATTCCATACTTTGGGGGCACATCAGCCACAACAATATCCATGACTAGACATTTGGCTGGAATTTGGGCTAAGTTAACACAGAGGTCTTTGATTAATCCCAAACATTTTACCCTACTTGAGTCAAAGGAGTAAAGGTCTTTATAAGGTCTGGTAATTTCTAGACCAAGGCTCTCCATCACAGCTCTAGGCATTAAATTATGAGAAGCCCCAGAATCATGCATAGCATTGTGAAAAATCTTGTCATTAACTTTTAAACTCACATAAAAGGGAGGAACAGGTCCCTCTTGATATATACCTTCAATCTTTGGACCGAAAATAAGCTCTGGTTGGTCATCATTAAGATTGACTATATCCTCATTTTCTTCTATTTTTAAAGCCTTCAAAATTTGGGTCCTATATACATGTTGGGCAGCTAACTCGGTGAGGGGAACAGAGATTTTGATTTTTGAAATTTCCTACTCTAGGCTGAAAGGGATCTGGCTCTTTAAAGTGCTGGTTTCAGCCTTATTAGCTGCCACTCTATCAGCAACATCAGCTTGTTGATTTGTTTTATTTACACTTGACAAAATTGTTTTCACGGGAGTACTAGCTGAAGTGTTAGTACTACTAATGTCTGCACTCTGTTTTTCATTGATTTGAGTGTCTTTCTCTTTATCATTACCAGAATTTACAGCCACTGTTTTATCATTTTGTTTGACAAATTTAGGCTTGGTCGTAGTGTTGTTTTGTGAAGATTTTTCAAAGGTTTTTTTGTTGGGGGTTTGTTGACTGGTTTTACTTCTAAGGTCATATTATTTTTGAGATTCTATGATGAATTTTTCCATGTTTTCGTAATAATTTTCATCATCATCTCTTATGTCATCATAAGGTGTGTGTAGACCTTGTTTTCTATCATAATGAATCTCAAAGTCATCATTATCTACCCCAAGCATGTTGATATCATCCTCCGTTGTTATTTCATCTGTTTCCTCAACCTCACTCATATAATTTTGATGAAAGGGAGGAGTGATCTGTTGATCATCTTCCCGAGGTCTATTTGGAGGTGGGTTCCTTCTAAAATTCTGATTCTGGTTCTGATTTTTATTTTGAGGATCATTTTGGTTTTGGCTTGCCTGTGCTCTCTTAATTATGCTCATTTCTTTCATCATTTCTTCCATCATTTTCTCCATATTTGAGTTGGAAGTAGAGGGTGTGGATTCCTCTCTAAAAGATACTCTCTTTTCAGTTTTCATTCTTGCTCTCTTCTCCATTAAGTTGACTTCCACAGAAAGAGCACCCTTTTGCATATCTTCAAGAGTTGCAAAATCTCTCTCTCTCAGCTGATAGGTCATGTCAGAGTCAAAACCTTCAGGAAACTTGTTTAAAGCTGAGCCCTGTGGAGGTTTTAGTTCTAGGGAAAGTGCATTATACACACTATTGAATCTAGTGCAATAAGCTTGCACACTTTCCCTAGTGTTTCTATGGAGGTTCTTGTAGTTAGAAAGGACTTGGAGAGGGTTTTTCTTTACTTCCCATTTGTTTAAGAATGTTTTATGGAAGGCTTGGAGATCATTAATACTATGGGGGGCTAAACCTTTAAACCATTTTCTTACTTCTCCCCCAAAAGCTCTAAGAAAATAATCTAAGCTTGACAGAATCATCATCAATTTCATTTCTTTCAAAGTAGTCATTCATCTTATCCACATGTTGTGACGCAGTTGTAACATTACTAGCATCATATAATGGAATTTTGGACTGATAGTCCTGTGGGAGATTGACTAATGGTGCAGGGAGGACTAAGGGAGCATACCACGCTGCCATGATATGTGGTGTAGGTGGAATTACAGTAGGTGGATTAACAAAAGGGAAAGTGGGCTGAAGTAGAGTGGTTTGAACAATGGATGTAGGGTGATCAGAGGTGGATGGACCAGGAGTAGATTACTGAGCTGATCTTGGGTGAGAGACACCTAAGTTGTGTAGGAAATGCAAATTAGGAGGTGTTGTTTCTCTGCTGCCAGGATGTTCACTTGTTTCAGGAGATGAAAGTGAAGAATCAGGATCTAACTGATCTAAATCACCAAGAGACATAGTTCTAAAGGGATTTACTAAGTCAGCTTGTGATTGTTGTAGAGCTGAAATATTTTCAGGGACTGAATTAGCTCTCAAGGGCGATCTAAAAATAGTTGATATTTTATTCCTAGGAGACTTCCTAAGGATAGTTTCTGGGTTATCAAATATGTCAGGTGGGTTAGGGTCAGGATGGGCTCTAATGTGAATCTTTCTAGGAGCCACTATGCTATGTTTTTCAGACCCAAATGAATAGGAAAAGTGCAACCAGATATGACAATATTTTTAAGAGGTTAACTAGTCTGTTTTCACAAAATTTAGTCCTACAGTCCTCTAACTGAGTATGAATGATACTATGATGATAAGGGTTCTTCCCAGTGGAGTCTTAAAGTCTGTTAAGGATTGTGGAGTCACCAAGTGGAAGTTTTTAACTCTTTTCAGAGGTAAAATGTTTTATGGTCCACCACCATGTTTATTGGACACCAATCTAAAATATTTTTAGGTTTTTTTGAGTTATTTTTCAGTTGTGTGGTTGCTAAGAATGTCCTAACTCTGTTTCAAAACTTTGCTACGGTTATGAGACAAAGACAGTCCACAGTTATGGCTAAGCCAGCTGATTTTTCAAGGTTAGATAAAGTCTTATGAGAATCCTAGGGTTTACCTAGTTTGTCACTGATTCAAACAAGTTTCACCATGATTACCATTCTTTGGTAGTGCTTGAAAAGGCTGCTTTTACTCACAAGTTTTATGAAGTTTTTAAGGGAACCTAAAGTGATCTAATGTCCTATGGTTACCCTAAAATGAAAATGATTCTGGGTTCGATCCCAAGTGGAGTCGCCAGAAATGTTAGTTACTGGCGGCTCAACTGTCAAACATAACAATTGTCATAAAACTAGGGGTAATCTAGAGTTTTTAAGGGGTTTTGGAACTTTTATTAACTCAGATCGCCAGAAATGTTAGTTACTGGCGGCTCAGCTGTCAAACAGAACAATTGTCATAAAACCAAGGGTAATCTAGAGTTTTTAAGGGGTTTTGGAACTTTTATTAACTCAGAAAATCCCCAGTGGAGTCGCCAAAAACGTTAGCTCCCTGTAATCAGCAAGATTGGCAAAGTCCGATCTCAGGGAGAAACATCGTTTCAACCAACTTTGGGATTCTAGGATCTAGCCCTCCTGAATCCGGAGAGGGATCTCTCCAATAAGTGCAAATATGGATTTTTCTTTGAAGTTCTAGGTAATGATATTAGGCTAGTTATGAAGGCCAAGGGTTTTGTTTTTTTTTTTTATGATTGAGCATGATTATTATTTTGAGGAGAAAGTTCTAAGTGCAAAAATTTTCAAAGGTGAGAATTTGCAAGTGAATAGAACAGCTATGGCTAAAAAGATAGATATAACGCTGGTTTTTAGTCCATTGGGCTATGGAGTCATAACAAGGCTTTAATTGAGCAACAACATCAAGAGTGATCCAAGGGGCAAGTAATCTATATCACAAGATTATTGAGATTAAAATGATGGAATGGAAACAATAAAGTGTTGGAGGGGTGGAAACTGATAACAATTTCACAAAGGATTTATAGTCAGTGCAAACAAGAAAAACATTTTAAGTAATTGTTTAAAATGAACCAAGAACATGGCTAACCATAGACTTCTTGGACAAGTTGTATTAAAGAGCTTAATTGAAAAACAATCCAGTAATCCGCATAATTACCTTCAGAAAGTGTGAAAACATATAAGAGAAGACAAAGTGTAACTTAAGATCAGATAAAGTGCTTTTAAACTTAGTCTGCTTTCAGTCAACACCAAGGGAAACTTTCAGAATTTGCTTTTGGAGAATAGAAGCTAGAAACAGGGAAAACCATCACTTTCTAGTCTAACTTTAATAAGAAAATAAGGAAAATAACTTTCAAGAACAATGATTAAAGCAAACAGTAGGACGAGGGAACTCCAGCATTCCTAACTTCTTAAACTGTATTAAATCATTCTTAAATAAACAAATTGGAGGAAAACATTGAGATAAAGATTTTCAGTCAGAGAAGGTTACTGATATACAGTAGGTCCTAAATCTATAAATGTTGTTCTTTATCAGAGAAAAATGAACAATATGACATACATAGAAGGAAAACAATTACAAAGAGAGGGGCAATTCACCAATGATATAGACCAGGATCCCAAGAAACAACTTTTTATTGATGTCAAACCAGTTACAGTCTTCAAGTCCAATGTTTCAGTTCAACAATCATCTTCACTACTCAGCCTAACTAATCTATCACAAGCAAAGCTCCAAGGGCCAGTGAACACTATTTACAATCAGAATTTTAAGCTCAAATGTATTTCAAAGTTCTGCAACCAACAGTTTCTCATCTTCTACAGAGGTATTTATAGAAGAATGAGGACGTGAGGTCTGAGAAAAGATCTCTCAGGAAAATTAATACAGATTCAAGACTTCTCGACCTTTGAGGGGCTCGATCGAGAAGTTTACAGGTGGTTTGTATGTATTAACTATTTTTCATTTCAGATTAAGCTCAGTGGGAGCTTTTGTGGACTTTGAGGCTCTGCGTTATGTTGGAGTAACTCTGCAGATATTTTTTGCATTGAATTCTCTGGCAGAATTAAATCTTTGGCTGCGCTGGGGCAAATATCTTCCTTGGATCAATAACTTCGGCCTCTGTTTGAACGGTTTGAGGCACAAGTGGCACTTATGGTAGCTGGGAGGAATCAATTTTCCTCAAATGCGGCGGTGGAGGCCTTTCTGTCTGTTAAACACTTATGATGTTCCTTTAATTGTGTTTTAATTCAGGGAATTAGGCTTTTGATAATCATTCTTAGCTATAATTCCCCAAATATGTCTTCAATATTCTGCTCTGTTGTGCTCTGTTCTTCAACACTGATACTCTTTTAACTGTGTTTTTAATAAAACAATGTCTTATCGATGTGCAGGGCCACGCTAGGCTTTAAAGGCATCAATGCCCATGAAGCATGGATAAAACGTTTGAATCTGACCCTTGCAAATGGTCTCCATTGATAAATCAAAGGCATGTGAAATGTATTTCCTGGCCTTGGGCATTTCTTTCAAACAAATGGAAAAATCATTAATCCCTGCAAAATACACAAAATATTAGAAAATCCTGCTTTTTTAGGTTTAACTGCTTCAGAAGGCGGGGAAGGAGCGTAGCCGTTGGATGAAAGCATCCAACGATGGAGATTTATTAAGAGGAGGTTAAAGAAGAGCGGGGAAATGAACAATTTGGAGTGATTTTGGACCGTCTGATCTGGACACGTGGACGGTCTGGATCCAATCAGAGGATCGCAATCGGGGGTGGTGAGCAAATGCACCGATTGAAAGTTGCGATGTGATGTAGTGCAGACCGTCGATCTAAAGATTAGATAAACGGTGGAGAATAAATCGGGGGGAAAGGCCGATCGGGGGAGGAAACATAACACAGCGATTGAAACATGTGATGCGATGTAGCGCGGACCATTGATCTAAGGATCAGATCAACGATGGAAAATGAATTGGGGAGAAAGGCCGATTGGCGGTAGCAAACAAGTGTATGCGATTTAAAACTCCGATGCGATGGACCGCTAGCCGTTTTATCAACTTATGATCAACGACGGGGATTTCTTTTAGAATGAACCGGCGGAAAAACCCTTATGATATATGAAAACTCAAAAAATTAAAAATAAAACAAAGGTTTTATGCTTCGGGGGTGGGATATATATATATAAAGTGGATAGGCGCCCGACTGCGGGGCCTTTAGTTACATGGAACATGATGGGCCCGGGGATATATATATTTAAAAGAGCCAATCGTAATCGGAGCCTCGGGCGTGGTCTTTTTAATCTACCCATTAAACTTTCCTGATGCGATAAGCGCCTTGGGATCTTTGACACTTGGTCTCGGGTGAAAGTCATATGAAATAAAGAGGCGGGGGTGGAGTTTATATGTAGAAGCCCAATCGCATCGGAACTTTTGATGCGGGTATTTCAATCAACCCATTGTATTTTTTTTCCGATGCGATTGCGCGAGCAGTCTTTTTAATCTAACCATTTTCATTTAATCACGTGGCTTTGGAATTTTAGATCAAACTTTGGATAAATGGGTTTTATGACTTTACAAAAGAAAAAGTTGATCAGGAAAGGATTTTTACAAGGTTTGACGTGCGGAAGGTGGGCCCCTGGTTTATATGGAAAAAATAATATGATCGAGGTTATAGAACAGACGGCTTAATCACATCGGATTTTTTGTAACAACAAAAAGACTTGTGCATTTGAAATTTTTGCGATGCGATAAGCGCTGTGAGGGGTTTAGGACCTGGTTCTAGGGTGTGGGCATGTAGAGGAAGTGGTTAGGACTTAGCCCAAGGGGGCTTGAGTCCTTAGTAATAAAAATTTGTTTTTTATGACTTTTTTCAGAGTTTTCAATGGATTTGGGGGTTTCGGTAAGGTTAAAGAGTGAGTCTTTAACTTTGTAAAAGTGATTTTCATGAGGGGAAGAACAAGAATCATGAAAGAAAAGGAGTTTTATGGAGAAAAAGGGGAGAAAATGAAGGTTATTTTTGAGTGGGAGAAGGGGGGAAATGATGGCTTTTCAGCAGTCTTTCTCTTGGAATCAACAGAATTTTCTGAGTATAAAATGGAAATAGTAAATGAAGATTTTGAGACAGAGGCATGAGGCCTTCAAGAGTGTTCAAGAGTCAACAATTTTTAGCAATAAAATTTGTTCTTTGAAGGCTCAAAAATTCTTAGCCACCTTTTGCTATAACAAATTTTATAGGTGGCTAACACGGTATTTAATTTTGAAACTAAAAATCAATTAAAAAACCTCGAGATTACAAATTTGCATTAACGAACATTAAATTGAAAAGTATGGAACCGCATGATTCCGACAAGTGTCATTATATCGGGACATTACATTGATGATTTGATAGACGACATGCTTTAATGTTTTTTAGAACTCTGCGAAACTGCGATTGCACAATATATTTAAACAAAATGCGATATCAATATATGTTAGTTGACGGATTTCAATATTTAGGCTATGTAGGAATTCACTTACTTCACAATTCAGTGTTTTGACATTTCGGTTATTCGTGTTTTTGCAATTTAGCACGTCGCTTATTCGCTTGAGCGCAAATTTTGTCCCAATGTATGATTTTTCTTCGAAGTTTTAGTTTTTTAACCGTTTTTTAGTGATTTTCTTATTTATAAAAGAAAAATAAAATTTTAACCAAATAAATTGCTAATTTGAGTTTTATTCTTTCTAAGTTACTATATAGGATAATGTGGAGTTGTAATACTACAATAATTGGCGACACACTAGATGAATCTAGAATCTCTGACAAATCTTAACATTTAGAGACATTTTAGGAAATTTATAAGTAATTGAAATCTTTTTCTGATATAGATAAATTCTAATTTAAATAACTTAGTTTTAATTGAAAAACTTCCCCATACTTTTGCAAATTAAATTTATTTTTAAATAAATCAAGCCTTAATAAGTTGAAAAAATAAGTAGAAATTTATTTAAATCTTGGCTATTAGATAAACTTATTAATCACTAGTAGAGCCACTATTGTGAGAAGGTGTTCATAGCCTTGGCAGGGTTACTATTTAGCCAAAAATGAACCATAATCCCATTCATAACATAATAAATATCTTCAGAGGTAACATGATAACTTATTTTATTATTTTTAGAATATTTTCCTTTTTTTGTTTGAAATCATTATCATGATTTGGTAGCCATAAATGATAATTTCATTCACTGGTTATAATAAATTTGAACAAGCTGACTCATGATGAGATCCCTTGTCTCAAGGTTTTTTTTAGACCATGAGCCACTATCTAGGTTTGGTAGCCAATTGATAATGTCAAGTTTATTAGTTTCCTATGAACATGATAAGTCGACTTGTGATGAGATCTCTCAACTTTAATTTTTTTTTTTTTTTTTTTGAATTATACTGAAGAATATCTAATACATAAATGAATGGGGAGGTCGTAATTTTTTTATTTATGATATTTTGGATGACCATTTGAGTTAAATATGCTAATACTTCAATAAAATTTCTCACTCTATAAAAATAACCCTTTGAAATTGATTCATGTCAATATATTTTTTCTAAAGAAATAGAGAATTCAATTTATGTTTTATTTCCTTGCTTATACCTCCAAGGATTAATATTTCATGTTATTTAATAAATACAAAGTGTTTCACCTCTTACGTAATATTGCAAAAGCTTATTTGAATTATATACATATTTATACAAAGAATTGTTTTTATTTTAAGAAAAATATTTTTTAAGGATAAGTCCATTAATAGGAAGATTTTCCTTCTTCCCTTGCAAATCTTGCAAAATAAAAGTTGAGGGACCTATTTTTTCAATTATTTGAAAAGGGCCAAGTGAGATCTTTTGAAATTTAGTATGTTTTCATTTATCTTCATGCATTTTATCCCATTTCAATACTAAATCTCCGATCTCAAATTGTTTATCCTTGATTGTGTTTGAATCAAACGAAGTTTTGACCAATTGTTTATGATGATTATGTACCATTTTAACATTTTCTCTTTCTTCTTCCATTTTAATTGTTTGGGACATTCTTAACTTTAATGAAGAGAAATATTGTTCATTAGTAAATTGGACTAGGGCTATTGATGGGATAGATATATTTAAAGGTAAAACTGCCTCTTTTCCATATACTAATCGAAAATGAGAAGTTCCTTTTGAAGCTTTTTTAGTTATCCTATCTGCCCATAATGCAAAGGTTAAGGATTTTTTCCAATTCTTTTGATTTTACTCAATGGTTGGTTTAATTATTCTTATGAGTTTTTTTTTTGTTGGTTCTGCTAAGCCATTTCCTTGGGGGTAATAATTTGCTGAATATTTTAATTTAAATTCTCTTTTCAAGGAAAATTCAGTCATGGAATTTCCAAAGAAATAAGAAGCATTGTCAAACACGAGAGCATTAGGAACACCAAACCTTGTGATAATGAATTGATCAATGATCTCAATAATGTTTTCGAAGGTTGAAGTCTTGAAAGGTATTGCTTCTACCCATTTTGTAAAATAATCTGTAGCAGTTAATATGTATTTATGTTTTTTATAATAATGAGGAACGATCTCACCTATTATGTCAAGTCCCCATTGTTCGAAAGCTTGTTCCATATTGACTGGTTGCAGTGGAATTGATGTTTTTCTTTGTCTTCCCACTGCGGTTTGACATATTTCCCAATTTATGACATAATTATGTGTGTCTTTGAATAACGTTGGCCAAAAAAATCCATCATGAAAATTTTTATGAGTTGTACTGTCTCCACCAAAGTATCCACTAGCTGGTGCATCTTGGAGTTCCTGGAGCACATTAGGTATTTCAGTTTTCTCTAAGCATCTCAGCAAGATAGAATCATAATTATTTCTGAATAACACATCATTGATTAACTGGTATTGATTAGATTTCAATATTAATGCTCATTTTCTTTTAAAATCCAAGTTCATGGAGCATAACCATTTTTTAAATAAAATATTAAATTAGCCTATTGATATTGAGGGTCAACCATGAGTAACTTTGTAAACTGTTCAATACTAGTTGTTACCTCATCTGGTGGTGTGCCATTCATTCCTGTAATCAACCTGCAAAAACCTTAACCTCTTACAATTTGAGTAGGTCTTATCACTTAACCTTGACCTCTTACCCAATTGGCCCTCTTTTGTCCTAGTTCATTTTGAATGAGTATTTGTGAGATTTTCAAGAAAGGAACTATCACTTTGACATGAGCTTTTAAGAGAAAGGGTAGAACGTGTTTGACCACTTTATAAACTGAAAATTCCTGTTTTCAGCTCCCGTGTAGTTCAATTCTGCTCCTTGAAAATTAGAACTAAAGAATGCAATTGGGGTTTCGAGTTTTTTATCATCTGGTTGAGTTAACACTGCTACATATGATAGATCAAAATCAAAATTATATAGAATTAAATTATTGGGAAAATTAGGATTTGAAAGAGAAGGAGCATAAGAAATGGATTGTTTCATGATTTGAAATGCTTCATTTTCTTCTTCTCCCCATTCAAACAATTCATATTTCTTGATCATATTCTACAGTGGAAGAAAAATATGTGAAAAATCTTGAATGAATATTTTAAGAAAGTTTATTTGCCCTAAAAAGTATTGCATTGATTTTTTGTTATGGGGTAGTGGAATTTCCAAAAATGTTTTAATCCTGTTTGGATCGATACAAATTCCATTTTTTGAGACAATAAAACCTAAGAGTTTTCCTTCATTTAAAGAAAATACAAACTTCTTCGGGTGGAGAGAAATTCCAAAAATTTCCTGCACCTTTCAAAGATTTTTTTTAAGTCATGCGAGTGATTGTTTTTCTCTTTTGGGTATATGGTTATATTATCGAGATATAATACCACTGTTTTATTTATCAATCCTTTAAATGCAATATCCATGGTTCTTTGAAAGGTGGCTCCTGAATTCATTAATTTGAAGGGCATATTTTTGTATGTGTAAGTTCCCCATTTTGTTTAGAATGTAGTTTTCAAATGATCTTTAGGATGAACCAAAATTTGGTTATATCCCGAAAATCCATCTAAAAAGGACATTCATTCATAACCTGAAACTGATTGTAAAACTTGTTCCATTGATGGTAAAGGAAAATTATCCTTTTGACATGCCTTATTCAAGTTCCTCAAGTCAATAAAAATTCAAATATCACCATTCTTTTTCCTAACTAGTACAAGACTAGAAACCCATTTCGAGTATCTAACAGGAAAAATGATCTTGGATCTCAATAGTTTATTTAACTCGTATTTTTTTTTGTTTCCAAGTTTGCATGCATTTTATTGAGATTTTGATGGATTGGTTTAACTTCGGGCATCATAGGAATAATATGTTGAATGACAGAAGGATTAAAAGTTTTAAGATCCTGGTAATTCCATGCGAAAATATCTTTGTAATTCTTCAATAATGTAACGAATGCATTTATTTCTTTAGGTGAAAGGTGAAGTCCTTAATTTATATCTTGATGTAGATTATTAGATCCTAGGTTGACTAATTCAAACTTTAGAGCAGAACTCTACAATTTGTAATTGTTGATTTTCTTAAATCTGTCTTTCAAATCATATAAATATTCAAGCTTAACCACATATTTTGGTAAAATATTTTTTTTAGTTTGTTGTTTGGTCTGATTATCATGTTCATCTTCGTCCATAATTTGATCATCATATGATTTCTTGGAATTAAGAAAACTTAAGATATCACCATCATTCTTAAAAACTTGCCAACTAGTAACATTATCTGGTATAGATGGTTGAAAAAATATTTCGATAGAGAATTTGTTGGGACTGAAATCCTCTGGTGGAATAAGCTTGAAGCACCATTATCTAAAAGGTCAGTGTTGGCATTATGAAATATAGGAATAAGAGAGATATTTAATGCTACAAAATGATATGTAAGGTCTTGAACCAGAGATTGGTAATGTTTCAAGTGATTTGAGAGAGAGTGAATAGTATTTCTTACTTGCCTTACAACAATCTCTGAATCCCCAAACACCTAAATATATTTTATATCTAGACTAATTTATTTACGGAGGCCTTGAACCAAAGCCTCGTACTCAACAATATTATTAGTGCATTAAAATTCTAACATACAAGCTAGCATGGTTTTTTGGTCTTTTGGGCTAATGAGGATACATCTTTCCCACCATCATTGGATCTTGATCCATATAAATACATTTTCCAAAATGGAGATTATAATATAGTTTCTTCTTCAAAATTGAAGCATCTAATGGAATCCGTCTGGGAGTAATTTTCCACTTGTGAATTAACAAATTTGATTGGAAAAGGTGATGTTTGTGCATTCAAATTGAATAAAAATGATTCTGCAGAGTAATTGCCCAAAATATTGTTGTTAAGTGATATAGGCTCATTTTATTCCCCAAGGTCTGTGATGAAGTACTTCATATGCGTTTCATGATCAACTCTAATTTGATTAGGCTTTCCATTATATGGAAGCCACATGTTAGACCAGTTTGTTGCAAAATCATGTAATTTTTCATACCAATCTCTGCTAAGAACTAAACTGTAAAATTGAGGAATGTTTGCAATCACTATATCGATGATTTGAGAAACTTTTGAATTTGATGACAATATAATACTTACCAAATTGATCTCTTACTAAATTGACTTCTGGGGCACGATATTGAATTTTATCACAGATTGAATATGGCATTATATTTTATGAGGCCCCAGAATCAATTAAATTATTATGAACATTCTTATTTTAGATTTCATAGGTCAAGAGAAAAGGAGGTGTATGTGAATTAGACCTATCACCAATCAAGATAGAATCTAAAGCATTAAATTTTCTGGAATGATTAATAGGAGGTTTTCCCATTCCATTAGCATCTTTAGCTATAAATATTGAAGGAAGAGGAGATGCTATGACTGCATTAACCTCTTTCAATAATTTTTTTTGTTGTTTCTTTAATTTGCTAAGTTCATGAAGAGAAATATTGGCTTTAATATTTTTCATATCCTCAATTATGTTATATTACATAGTATCAGATACTACTAAAGTTTTAGACTGAGGATCAGATGTGACCCGCTGAGATGATTTGGTGGGATTTTTTTTGTTAACAGGATTTTCTTTAGCAATAGAAGTTGGCATTTTATGTTTATGTGTTACTTTTGTAGGTTCTACAGAATTTTTACTTATTTTTCTAATTGGCATGGCTTCAGTTTTTTATCCTTCATCTGAGGAAGGTAAAACGATATCCCATAATCCATTTAATTTTACCACTTTTTCTTCTTGAGATTCATCGACAGAAGTTTTTGTTTCTTCTTCTTCTTCCTCTCTATCATATTCTGCATTAGAAATAACATTGGGAGGCTGAGAGATAGACGATTGATTTTTCTAAATGATCTAAAATGTTTCTTGGAGGAGGTTTCAGCCACCTGCTTCTTAATTTTGACCATATCATTGGACATAGCTTTGAGAACCTTTTGGAATCCTTCAAGATCAAAAGGATCTTTAAGAGATTTATTTTTTGATTCGTCCTTGAATGTTACCTTTTTGGATTTATTATCTTCTACCTCTGTTTTATTTTCTAAAGCAACAATTCTTCTTTCAACAGACAAAGCTTCTTTCATGTTTTTTAGAAGGGTAGCCTTATTGGCTCTATCTACGAAAATTTCTATATTAGAGGGGAGGGAGGATATGTACCACTCTATTTGTAAATTCACTCCAGGCTTAGAAGTGGTTGTAATTTTATTCAATAACTTGTTAAATTTGGAGTTGAAGTCTTTGCTCCTTTCCTTTGAATTAACTTTTATATTAGAAATATCATTGATCAATGATGCAATTGTCCTATCATCACCAAATTTAGCAAGAAATAATTCTTGGAAAGTATCTCCTATTGAGCCTGGTGGGAGAGAAAAGTACCAGGATCGTGAAGATCCCTAGAAGGTATATGGAAACAATATAACTACAACATCTTCATGTAAAACACCATTGAGATTCATGGCTAACATAAAATTATTGAGGTGTTCCTCAGTGGGAAGACCATCATCAGGTTTCTATTTAGGTAGCCATTTCTCTAAATGCACTGGGATAGGATTTATATTTTCCACTTGAACAACACCAGGATTAGTCCATGGTAAGTTAGCCATTACTTGACCTATTGTTTGCGAGGATGAGATAGCAGGTCTAGAAGCATATGTGGATGGAGAAGAACTTACTACTGGACTAGTACTACTTATGGTAGCACTAATTATTTAAGTAGAAATGGATATGTAAGAAGGTATGGGTTGAGAAGAGAAGAATGTAGAAGTGAATGGAAGTGAAGATGATGTGATATCACTGATATCTGATTGAGATGATGATGTAGTAGCTTTTTTGCGATGTAAATAAATAGGAAACTTGAAAGGAGTTTGTTAAGTCCCTATATTACTAGTGTAATCCCTTATTATTGTTAGTGTATCCCCCTTATTGTTATTTTTGTACCCCTATAACCCCCATATTGTTATTGTTGTGCCCTTACATTATTATTTTTTGGCTGGCTCGGATTATATTGTGACCCCATGGACTCCTATATATAGAAAGGAGGTTTTGTCATTTGTATCATCCAATAATTTTTCATTTATGTAATGTAAAGGAGGTTTCCCCCTTGAAGTGGCTTAATTATAAGGCGATAATCTCTCTTTTCTTCTATTTTTGGAGTTGGTTTCATAACATTTGGTATCAGAGCTTTGGATTCTACGGTTTTACTGCTCCAAACAGGTTATCGTGGGATTTTTTCTATAATTTCTTTTTACGAAGGTTCAGAAGCTGAAATTTGTACCACGTGAAGCCAAAATCTTGAGGCACTTCTTGTAAAATTGTCAGATATTAGTTTGAAATATTTTTGGAGATATGATTTGTGGACGTTAGGGTTTTTTAAGGCTCCCAAATTTCATCTCAAAGAAGGGACCATGGGAAAATCATCATAACTCTCTCTCTCCAAGCATCGGATTGGGATTCTATAAAAAGTGGCCAAAATTGCACGGAAATTAGTTTCCTATGTATCAATTTTAGAGTCTAAAGAGGAAACAATGACACATGGCATGACGTACAAGTTCGCTCTACTAAACCAGGCCATAATTAGGTCATTGTGGGAGATTGGGCATAAATTTTCCTTAAAGAATCCAAATCAGGTCAGACCCGTGGCATTCGAAGTAAGATTCATAGGGATATTATAAGACCAAATTTCAGATATTGAAGATCCGAAATCATAGAGATAATTCAGTTTCAATATCGAGCTCCTCAAAAGAAAGAAAAATGTGACTTTTTTTTCAAATTGCATAAGTCTTGTTTGAAAAATCAGTTTGAAGTGATTCCAAGGGTATAGTGAAGCATGTATATCAGTATTGGGTTATAAATCCCCCCCTAAAAAGAATTCAACACCCATTAAGCCCTTAGAATGCTCTACTATGACTCCTGAAGAGGAAGAAGTGCAACGGGATATATCAAAATTACAAGAGAAAGTGCATCAATTTTCACTCTCGCAAAGAGAAAAAAAATGAAATGGAAGTTTTGAAGAAAGGCATGGAAGCTAAGATGGATGGTTTGAAGAAAGGTGTGGAAGCTAATATGGCTGGGTTGAAGAAAGGCTTGGAAGCTAATATGGGTGGTTTGAAGAAAGGCGTGGAAGCTAAGATGGATGGTTTGAAGAATGACATGGAATCTAAGATGGATGGAATAGAAGCTAAGATGGATGACATGGAAGCTAACATGGAAAACATGAAGAATGATTAAAAATGAGAAATAGAAGATTTGAAAGAATGTTTGACAAAGTCGATACAAGAAATTATCCCTAATGGTGAAAAGGTAGTACAAGAAACTCATGACGAGAAAAAAATAAATGTTAATCGTGATTTTATAAACTATAATTTTGGATGGAAGAACCACCATATTCCAAACACAAATATGAGGAAGTTTGATGGAAATGATCTTGTAGCATGGATACTACATATGATGCAATATTTTGATCTCAATAATTTGTAAAACACACAAAAGGTACGCATTGCAACTTTACATTTAGAGCAAAATACATTTGTATGGTATCGATGGATTTTCTCCCATAAAAAATTGTCACTTAGTAAAATTTTACGGAGGAAATGATAGCACATTATGAGGATACAAAGAGAACCACTTTCTTTAGCCAATTGATAAATCTCAAAAAAAAGGATTCAGTGGTGGAGCACATTGAGGACTTACAAAAATTGAATATAAGGGTAACTGATATTCCAGAGGAACACAATATTGATGTATTCATAGGGACTTTAAAGGATAACATCCAACATGAGGTTCACCTTTGGGAACCTGATTCATTGGAAAAGGTATTCAGGTTGGCAAGAAAAAATGAATGTAAAATTGTGGTGACAAGGAATCCTACCACTCACATCTATAAATATGGAAGTGTTGCTACTTGTAGACTTCCACAAAATACAAGGTTGACACCACAAAAATTGGAAGAAAAAATGAAAAAGGGCTTTGCTACAATTGTGATAGAAAATACAGTAAAGGTCATAAGTGTGCTTAGAAGCAACCATTTTTCATAGATTGTGAAGAGGAGGAATAAAATGAACAAGAAAATTCAAAAGAAGAGGATATACACCAGGAACCAACCCTAGAGAATGAATAAATGAGTCCAACCATATCATGTAATGCATTGGCATGAATTACCACTCCTCAAACTCTCAAGATAGAAACACATATTAGGAAGAAAAAGGTAATAGTGTTGATTGATTCGGCTAGTACACATAATTTTATTCATTGTAAGGTAGCCAAGGAGTTGAATTGCTTCCTATACCTAGCATCAGAATGTCAAGTGATGGTTGCAAATGGAGGAACTATAAATTTCTCTGGAAGAGGCCATAATATCAGGTTAACCATGGGGGAATATGTATTGAATATTCCAATGCTTTCCATTCCAATGTGAGGTGTTGATGTTGTACTAGGAGTACAATGGTTACAATTTTGGGGATGGTAAATTTTAATTTTCAATAAATTTTCTTGAATTTTTTTTCCGGAAGGAAAGGAAGTTGAATTATGGGGTATTGCAAGAAATTTGGGAAAGATAATAAGCTATAATGTCATGACAAAGCTTCTGAAGAAAGAAAAATCAGGTGTAATTGCAAAATTATGCTCACTAGAAGTTCCAACATCATAATCATCTATTTCTTCAGATATCCAAAAAGTATTGGATAATCATTCCAAGGTGTTTGAAACTCCCAAATGACTCCCACATATTCGTGTTCATGATCATGATATTAATTTTATTCTAGGAAGTGTTCCTCCAAACATCAGGCCTTACAGATATCCTTATGTCCAAAAGAGCGAAATTGAACGTATGATTGCAAGAATGTTAGAGGCTAGTATAATTCAACCTAGTCAAAGTTCTTTCTCTACTCCAGTAGTATTGGTGCACAAGAAGGATGGATCATGGTGCACGTGTCTGGATTATAGGGAGCTCAATAAGCTCACTATTAAAGATAAATTTCCCATTCTTGTGATTGATGAATTATTGGATGAATTACATGGAGAAATTTATTTTACCAAGTTGGATCTTCATTTAGGATATCATCAAATTATAATGAAGAATGAAGATATTCCGAAAACAACATTTCGAGATCATGAGGGTCATTATAAATTTTTGGTCATGTCTTTTGGCCTTAGCAATACACCTTCTACATTTCAAGGGTTGATGAATTCCATTTTCAAACCCTTCCTTAGAAAATTTGTGTTAGTATTTTTTCATGATATACTAATCTACATCATGTCTTGGAAGGATCATGTTCAACATGTTGATAGGGTTCTCAAAATATTGGAGGAGAAACAATTATATGAAAAAACCTCCAAATTTTTCTTTGGAGAACAAGAGGTGGAATAAATTTTTATTTGGATTACAAGAGGTGGAATATATGGGTCATATTATATCTCACTAGGGTGTTAAGGTACTAACAAAATTGTTGGAATAGGGTCTCCTGCAAGCTGCGAAACTGGTCCATTTTGTATGTTTTTTATTGTATTTAGTCTAGTGTAGGGGTTTTTGGGGTGGGTCAAAGCCCTTAAAGCATTGTAAATGGGTCAAGGGTAGACCAAGAATCCGCAAACCATGGTTTGTGGACCATTGGATATGTAGGCTAAAATAGTATAATTAGTTGAACCTTTTTGAGTTGTAAGATAAACTAAGAATGAAAAGAGATTGATGCTAAGTGCGAATTGATAGATCTGGTTAGGGTTGTTGGGTAAGGACTCCTGCTGCTATGTGTGTAGAGGGCCTCTGTCCTGCTATGTGCAGACCCTGCTGCTATTTGTGCAGGTTGGGTTTTGGGGTATTGTAAGTATATCTGAAGGATTAATGAATGTGGAAGTATTGTTGAACATATGAATCCATTGGAATTACTGTGATATGAATATGTGATGTTCAGTTAATTAATATATGTTGTTGTATTATTCATTTAAGCTACGAACATACTTGTGTTACTTGTTTATGCTGCGATCTGGATCTGTTATGTTTCACTTCATGCAAGAATATCTAGAATAGCTGCGTTATCATTATGTGAGTTCATGATCTGTTGATTACTATGAATATCATTGTTGTTGCGCACGTGGATGCAAAGGATATTAGTAGATCTAGGTTCTGCACCATATGATATGGTACTTATAGAGTTGAACGTGGTTCGGATTGACTTACCTACCCTCTCCCAGGGTGCGAAAACCTAGTTCCAGCACCCTCCCATACTGCTTCAGGTGAGACTTTGGCCTGCGCAAGTAGGAAAATGCCGAAAGGGCCAGTATTATAGGGGTTTGTTGGCAAACCTTGAACCTCCGAACTTGGGTCAGGACCCCTCGAGCCAAAAAATGGTTCCGTTGCCGGGACCGGGAGAATTTTGAGAGAGGGATCGGGTAATGCCAAGGCCATACTAGAAGCCTGAAAGAAATGAAATTGATGAATGTTTTGAACATCAAGTTCAGGAATTTTCCATAAAAGTAAACCGCAGTGAGAGGTTGACCACCGAAGAGTGGAAGACTAACTACATTTTCATAGAAATATATGAGATATTCTTTGTAACGATTGCCATCAAGCTCTAGGAGTGGCTCGCAAGGTTGGTAGAATTTCAGAAATGTTGGAAGGACAAGCGGGTCATGGAGTGGACGCCTGAACTAATCCAGCATTTAGAAAAGGCTAATAACACCATCACTCGCACGGTGGACCATTGGGTAGAAAGTGTTTAAGGAGGATTTGTGACAGAATTTTCCATCGATCAGTTTGTCTCCTACTCTGAAGCAGAGTGAATATTCTTCAAGGGGTTTCAAGGTAAGTTTCTGAAGACCTTACCATTGCTGATCAATATATTATTGTGCAAAAAGAGTATTCTATGTAGCCATACCGAGTGAATGACCTCTGATCTGGACAAAAGCACAACACGAAGTGGAAAAAACTATAGAACCAACCTAGAAGGAGATAGATTGGTCTATAGTCCAATAAGAGAAGTAGCTTCACAGAGTCCTCCAGTCACACCGCTTTCAAACCAGCCTAGGGGTAAGAATTCACTTACACCTCTGCCACCACCGGAAGACGACATGGCTGTGCACATGAAGTTTCCTACCTTTAAGGGTGTGGGAGATGAGGACATGGATCAGTTCTGGTTTGTCGCGGGATCGGTATGGACTGCGCAGAACATAGCTAGTGATGTGGTGAAAAGGGCACAATTGTCCCTTGACTTCGAAGGAAGAGATTTGGACTGGTACATGGGATACATCGGTGAAAATGCAGATGCAACCATTGAAGATATTAATAATGCCCTGAAATAGCAGTTCAAGAAACCTATGTCCTACTCTCAAATCATGGTTGATCTAAAGGATTTCAAGCAAGGGCCTTCTGAATCTGTGTGGGAGGCCGATCAATGACTGAAGAAGGTGATCAGAGAAGGGGGATTCCAATACGATGATAGAAAACACATAGAATGGTTCATCGCTATGTTTCTACCTCACTTGCACGTACCTATGGGGCACCAAAATTTTGAATTGCAGGAGAAAGCCTTGGAGGGTGCCATGAAGTTAGAAGCTGCGCCTCGGGACGAGACTCAGCTGGGCGTCCAATAGATCCAGGGACAGATGGAAGTGATGCACATAGAGATCCAGAATCCGCGGAAGGAACAAGGGGCAGAGGCTAGCCTTGAGAGATGGTGCATACGATTCCAGGTGAATGGTCATACCAAGGATAACTGCCCTCTGCTAGTAGACTATATGCAGGTCGGGGGACCTAGCCCATCGCACCCTAGGAAAGCTGTAGGACCCAATGGATTGGCGCTATGGTGCAATGATTGTCATGTTGCAGGGCTGCACGATACCAACCACTATCCCCATCTTGCTGTGTATGTTACAGAGGTAAAGCAGCAATGGTGCAGGTTCTGCAGATCGATGGGACATGATGAACATAACTGATGGACATATGATTTGATGATGGATCGAGGAACCTTATATAGAGTAAAATCATACCCTACATTTCTAGGAACCCCCGCAGGCATAGGTGGCTCCCCATCAAGGGCCAGGGGAGGGGGGCGAGGTGGCAGTTCAGGTCGGGGACAAGGTTAGATAATCTGCTATAACTATGGAGAAGCATGACACTTTGCAAGGGACTATCTGAACCCTACAAGGAAATCCTGTTGATATTGTAGACAGCTGGACCATACGATTGAATATTGTCCAATATTGATAGAAAAAATGCAGGAAAAGTAGTCAATACCTACGCAGAATGTGAAGAGAGTTAAGGCTGAGTTGCAAGACAAAGATGCAAGTGTGAATGTTGTGACACGCAGTGGGATGGCCACCAGGGGACCTGAGGAGGAGGCTGCGATGGAACCTATGATCCTAAAAACAGTTATCAAATAAGAAGGTTTGGACCTAAAAAAGGGAAAAGAAAAATTTTTCGCAGCTCACAAGGACTTTGTTGAGGTGGAGGCAACTACTACTCAGGCATCTGTGAACCTCAAGGCAGATGAGGAGGTCGAGCCCTTTTTGTAGGCATGTATGAAGCTGCTGCACAACCCAAGGGTTGTGGAGAATCTTCAGGCATTAATAGATAGTTGCGCAGCGTGACCCAATCTACCCCCGGAGGTCAAGGATGTGCACAAGCTATGCAGGTATAAGAAATGCACCGGGAGAGAAATGCGGTTGACTGCGTAGATTGGTGACTACGAAATGAATCAGGTTATTTTGGACCTAGGATTAGATGCGAACATGTTACCTAAACAAAATTGGAAACGAATGGGATAACCTAAGTTGGAATGGCCCACTATTCAGCTCCGCATTGAAAATCAACAGAAAATCATCCCACTAGGAAGGTTGTCTAAAATTACGGTGGATATCCCAGGAGTAAAGGCCCGAGCTGACTTTGAGGTAATTGAAATTTTAGAAGATGCAGACCCCTACACTCTGCTCTTAGGGTTGGACTAGGCCATAGATATGGATAGTATCATCAACCTCAAAAAGAGAAGCATGGTGTTTGAGAATAACAGTACAAGGGTGATAGTACCATTAGATCCTGCGGAAGGCAAATGATACACAGAGCTAGTACACGATGAAGAGGAGTTGGATCAAATTTACAAGTTAAATGAGTGGGATGAAGATTGGATCAAACCCATGGTGGGTGGAGTACTCTACTGGGAAAAGGACAATGAGTTCTTCTCCAACTTTTATGGGGAGATGGAGAATTGGAAAAACCGGTTGCACGTTGTCTCGGTGTTGTGATGTATTCGAATCACAAGGGACTTTGGCTGAATTTTCTCAGAGGTAAGATACCTACCCTAATTTGATGGCTTTTGAAGAATTAAGGAATTTTTGCAAGCATTTGAAGCAGAGGTTCCCAAAGGACGAAGGCTATGGGCCCTTAAGCTAGCCATGTGTGGAACACCTACGCGCTGGTGGGAGATGCATGAGGAGGCATTCCAGGATTGGGAGGAATGTCGAGATATGATGATCCTGTGATTTGAGGCCCCAACTGGTGTGTAGGTGAAGAAATTCCTTGGGTCAGAAGATCCACATGAATATCTGTTCGCATGGGAAGAATAGTGGTGTGCCAGGATGACTAAAGAGTGGGTTCACCTGTTGATTCATGCCTTAGGGCCACTTCCTTCTGCATGGTACTTAGATGCAGAGCTACATCAACGCACCTACCCCTGGGGGACGTTGAAGGAACAGTTCCTGGGAACATTTGGGTTAGTAGGCAGGACAGAGGCACTTGACGCAGTCCTGCGGGACATTGACACTGGGGTATGGAGTGAATCGCACTTGTTTATCGCACTGAAAGTACCCACATGGGAAATGTGGATACCAAGAATAGTCAAATACCATATCCTAGCCCCAACAGATGGTAAGGATGATCCGCGAGCTGCTTCTGACTCATAATTGGAAGGGGTGCGCATGGCTACCGGGCCGCTCAAGCTGTGAATGGGTAGCAATGGGACGCACCCTACATTGGCTAAGAATGGGGATGCAGATACAGAAGGTAGAGTTTTCATATATTTGGTGACTCTAACAACAAGGAAACAACTGCGTTCACTCCTCATCCATGCAGGGTATTATAGAAAGTTTGTTTGGAAATATGCACTACTTACATCGCCTCTGAGAGACTTGTTTACGTAGGAGGTCTGGTTTAGTTGGGATGAAACCTGTCGGAAAAACATGTCTTTAGTTTTGAAGTACCTTAGGAACAAGCCTATGTTGGGGGAGGATGCGCAGGAGGAATAGGTGTTTGACCCAAGCATAGCAGGAATGTTGAGCACACAGGAGATGTGAAAATTAGCTGTTGGCACACTAACATCTGGTAAGAAGAAAAATTTACTGTTGGAAGGCGCAGCCCCCTAGAATTTAATGAGGCAGATTTTGGGGACTTTTTACCATTTATCTGATGGTAATTTCCAGGTGAAGTTTACCCTACTATTGGATGACCACAGGCACTGTAAAAAGGGCAGGATAACTCAGATGAGGGATCCGCCTCAATTGCATAGCTTGTAATTCTCGCCTTTGTCTCGAGCGAAATTTTGCTATACAATTTTCTGGGTCTGCACTATCTCTTTCATGTTTGATTAACCTACTCCTTCTGACAGTAGCCACCTAGAGCAGGGATTCCTTTTCCATGCTAGGATGACGACCACAAACCCTGCTGAACCCTCAGCACTGATAGAACCAAAAAGTGAGGACGTAATGGAGATTGGGGGTGAGGATGAAGAATTTCTCTCCACACCAGTCACAGGGAAGGGAAAAAAGAAAACACAGGGCTCGGGGAAGCCCCTAAAAGCTACAAAATGGGCTGCAGGGAAGCCTAGGACTTCCCTGAGGCATGCCAAGTCTCCACGAGCAACACATCAGGATCAGGCTGCACAGGAGGAAGCCCAACCCACCAATCCGATCAATTGGTTACCTCCCTTCATCCAACCACGTTGGCCTTCAATGAACATTGCAAAAAACTTGGATGGCTTGATCACCTATCTGCAAATGCCGCTAACCCCGAGAGAAGTCCGTGTCATCAGTGATCCTTGCGAGAGGCTCCATGAAGTTAAATTCGATGATCACGACTTGGCGAATTATGAAGCCTTCCTTGAGCTGGCCCCCACGTTATACTTCGAAAATTTTTATGCGAATGATGGGGTCATAGTAATTCCTCACTGCTGGGTATGTGGATTGGCCAGATCTGGGCTTTTGAACCTGGTGCGGATGCCCCATTTTGGCCATTATAACGTCACGGACCGGTTGGCCCGACAATTGCTCGCCTTGATTCACGATGGCTGCTTATGGATTTTGGACCGAGTCCCCATTTATGCTGCATTAATTCAAAGGATTACGGGCCTTCCCATGAAGGGGCCACACCCTATGGAGCAGGTGGGCAAGAAATATGAATGCGAGACTGCTGAATTTGTGCGCCAAAAGTGTAAGGTGGAGCGGAATACCCGGGGCTTTATCATCAAATCCATCAGTGACCGTGCTATGCAAATGGGTACCATGTTATTAGTATGAAAGCTAATGTGGAAGTGCCAGGTCACAACTATCCCTGCCTATTTCATTTGATTAGTAGGTCAGTGTACGAAGGGGGTCTACCTCAATTAGGCCCAATATTTGTGTGACGAATTCTTGACCAACGTTCACGAATCTCAGGAACAAGGGAAGGCCTTTTGATATTCTTGGTTACTGCTCCTTATAGAACTGGTTACATGGGAGGCACCTGAGGAGTCGGTCCTCCTCAAGCTTACTCCAGAAATGTGCGGAGGGGCTCGATTCGCCCATCTGTGGGACTCTAAGGACGCGTAGCGCGTGGAAGATAACCAAGTTTTTTGGGTCCTCTTCCAGAGCAGCATGGCCGCAGCCATCAAATCTCGACCACGACTGTCCCCGACAGTGTATAACAGGTAAAAAAGTATTGCAGCATTCCAGGTTATGATGCACCACATTTAGATCAACGCCCTCAAGGGTAAAAACTAGACGTCCCTCCCATATATGGTAGTATATGAGGACATTGACCATGTGATCGAGCTGTGGCCTCCTGCCTGGAAGATAGCCTTCAAAACCCCCACTAAGGAGACTGTAGGACTAAGAAAGCAGGGCTCGGACGCAGCCACAAAGAAGAGCGCGCCGCCAAAGAACACTAGGGTTGAAACCCAGGTCGATTTGCCGCCAGAATTAAACCTCAGAGGAAAAAAAAGAATAGGCGAGCCTGACAAGGGTCCTCGAAAGAGGTATCACGTGCAATGGGAAGAATATGATGTGATGGTCAAATTAACTGATGGGGACCTTGAACACGCCATCACGATGGCCACAGAAGACAAGTGGGTAGCCCTAGAGGAACAATAGAAGGTTGCAATTGACACCATCCAGACTGAGCTTCGCGCCCTATAGTTAAAGACAGACACACTGCAGGCCAACGTGACTCAAGTATGGACTCCCTTGGTAACCAGCTATACAGTGCTTGCTACGGAGGAAAGTCGTCTCTAGGCTATACCTACCGTTGCCGTCATGATCAGTTTGCCTGATCAAGCAGTCCAACTCCATGCAGAAACAGGGGTGCATTTGAATCTGGCCACATTACCCCATGATGTATTACAGGGCCTCCACACCACTATATTTTAGGAGATTCGCCAGCGAGACCAGCAGGTGCACCAACAACTCGGGGTGGCCGAGCAGACCATCATGCAACATAATGCCGAAGTACTCTGCACTGTCACACAGCAGGCAAAGATCGAAACATTGATCCACTAGCTCTTCACGGAGGTTACACAGGAGATCCCGACTGCAGCCACCCCCCATCCTAAAGTTGAAGGGTTGGTCACAACATTGAAGGTATCCAGGATGGAGATGCAGGTCGTGAGGATGCAGCTGGAGCAGCAAATCACCGACTTACAAGCCAAATTGCAGCCCAAAACACCTCCAGAGGTACAAGCACAACGTGTTGCACTAGTGACTGAGGCTACCAACACCATTATAGGACATATTGCTCAGGGCACCCGATTACTTGAGGATGCCATGCAGATTTAGACCAAGATCTAGCACGATCTCGTCCTCCAAAGAATCAATCAGGACTTGTGGCAGAAGGAAGAAGCTTTTGATCAGGTCGAGGCTACATTGCCTTCTTTAGTCCCTGCACAACGTCTAGGACGATTGAAGACTAGAAACACTCTTCGATATGAGATTGAGGAACTCTGGTGCAAGAAGCATTCCATCAAGAAATTATTGAAGCCTTGGGCTGATGCAACCCTCCAACTATCACAGGATATCGACGTTGTGGTCAAGCGATTGAATCAGGCACTGGAGAGTGTCACCGTGGCGACAGAAGGACAGAAATCTTAGAAGATCGTGGATATTGCGCAGAGCATTGCTTCTCAAAGTCAAGAAGTGCTACCCCCACTGATCGTCGCCGTCAATGCACTGAGAACACAGGTGGAGACCCCACCACCACAGACGAGTGACAAGATTATGTTGGGCGACTGTTGGAATAGGGTCTCCTACAAGCTGCGAAACTGGTTCATTTTGTATATTTTTTATTATATTTAGTCTAGCGCAAGGGTTTTTGGGGTGGGTCAAATCCCCTAAAGCATTGTAAATGGGTCAAGGCTAGACCAAGAGTCTGCAAACCATGGTTTGCAGACCATTGGATGCATAGGCTAAAATAGTATAAGTAGTTGAACCTTTTTGAGTTGTAAGACAGACTAAGAATGAAAAGAGATTTATGCTAAGTGCGAATTGATAGATATGGTTAGGGTTGTTGGTTAAGGACTCCTGTTGTTGTGTGCATAGAGGGCCTCTATCCTGCTGTGTGTGAACCCTGCTGCTCTGTGCGCAGGATGGGTTTGGGGTATTGTAATTAGATTTGAAGGATTAATGAATGCAGAAGTATTGTTGAACATTTGAATCCATTGGAATTACTGTGATATGAATCTGTGATGTTTGGTTAATTAATATATGCTGTTGTATTATTGATCTAAGTTGTGAACATACTTGTGTTACTTGTTTATGCTTCGATCTGGATCTGTTATGTTTCACTTCATGCAAGAATATCTGGAATAGTTGCATTATCATTATGTGAGTTCATGATCTGTTGATTACTATGAATATCATTTCTGTTGCGCACATGGTTGTGAAGGATATTAGTAGATCTGGGTTTTGCACCATATGAATTAGGACCTATAGAGTTGAACATGGCTTGGCTTGACTTACGTACCCTCTCCCAAGGTGCGGAAACATGGTTACAACACCCTCCCATACTACTTTAGGTGAGACTTTGGCCTGCACAAGTAGGCCACTGCTGAAAGAGCCAGTAGTATAGGGTTTGTTTGCAAACCTTGAACCTCTGAACCTGGGTTAGGACCCCTCAAGCCAACAAAAATTAAAGCCATTAAGGAATGGAAAGTCCCCACAACCATAAAGCAATTGCAGGGATTTCTCAGGTTAACAGGGTATTATCGAAAGTTTGTTAAGAATTATGGGAGAATAACACCACCTCTAACAACATTATTGAATAAATATGCATTTTCATGGATTCCTGAAGCAACTAAGGCCTTTGAACATCTTATAGAGGCAATGTGCTTAGCACCATCCTGAGCTATGCCAAACTTCACAAAAACCTTTTATTGTGGAATGTGATGCCTCAGGAAATGGAATTTTTATTGTTTTAATGAAAGAAGGAAGACCCATTACTTTTGAAAGTCGTCCAACGAAAGGAAGTATTTACATAAAGCTATCTATGAGAAGGAAATGTTGGCAATACTACATGCACTAAATAAATGGCGACCTTACCTAATTGGAAGACACTTCAAGGTAAAAAATGATCATGGTAGTCTTAAATACTTTTTGGAACAAAGGCTATTTTCAGAAGAGCAACAAAAATGGGTCACAAAGATGTTGGGTTATGACTTTGAAATCATATAAGAAAAATGGAGGCTAAATGTTGTTGCAAATGCACTCTCAAGAAAGGATGAAGAGGTGGAAGCATTTATTTATGCCACTTCTATTATCCAATGAGATTGAATAACTAAAGCAAGGGATGAATGGAATAAAGATGAATAAGTGTCGACACTCATTCAAAAGTTGCAGCAGCATCCTAGTACATCTGATGCATTTAGTTGGAAAAATTATTCCTTATGGTACAAACATCACACTTCTCCCTTAGGAGGACACTCAAGAATTTTTAAAAATTACCATAGGGTGAAGAATTTTTTTTTTTGGGATGGCCTTAAATCTGATATTCAAAAGTTTGTGGCGGAATTTTTGGTTTGCCAGCAAAATAAAGTGGAGACAATTAAGACCCCGGGTATTCTAAAACCTTTATCCATTTCAATTCATCGTTGGGAGGATATTTCAATGGATTTTATCACAGTTTTACCTAAGTCCGAAGGAAAGAGTGTCATCATGGTGGTAGTTGATAGACTTACCAAGTATGCAAACTTTTGTGCATTATCTCATCCATTTAAAGAAATTACAGTTGCTACTTCATTTATGGAAACAATTCAAAAGCTACATGGAAACCCAAATATTATTGTAAGCGACAAAGATCCCATTTTTACTGGAAATATTTGGATGGAATGATTTTCTTGTTTCGGTACTCAAATAGCTCATAGCTCATCTGATCATCCTCAATCCGATGAGAAAACTAAGATAGTGAACAAATGTTTGGAAGGATATCTTCGTTGTTTTGTATCTAATAAACAAGAACAACGGGTCAGCTGGTTACCTCTAGCTGAATTGTGGTATAACACTTCCTTCCATACTGCAGCAAAAATCACCCCATTTATGGAACTTTATGGATATCATCCACCTTCCATCGCATCATCTTTAGGAGAAAATTATAAGGTTCAAGCAGTGGAAGATCACATCGAGCATCAACAACAACTTCTCCAACTCTTAAAGCATAACCTAAATTTGGCACAAAATTGAATGAAACAACAACAAATCAACATCACAGTGAGAGAAGTTTTGATGGTGGAGACTGTGTATTTTTACAGCTATAACCATATAAACAAATGTCCCTCAAGCAAGCTAATAAGGATAATAAATTATTGCCAAAGTAATATGGTCTTTACAAGGTGTTGCAAAATATTGATACTATGACATACAAATTGGAGTTGCCTTCTTCTTCTCGAGTGCATCCAATTTTCCATATTTCATGCTTAAAGAAGGTTATAGGTGAAAAGCTTCCAGTTCAAACAATATTTCCAGAAATTGATGAGGAAGGAAAAATGATATTAGAACTTGAATTAGTCATGGAAACAAGAACTCGACAGCTACAGAATCGATCAATTTCAGAGTATCTCCTCAAGTGGAAGAACTTACCCACTGAAGATTCTACATGGGAGGATGAGAATTTTATACATAAGCATCCAGAGCTACTTAAGCGTTGAGGACAACACTTTTTTGAAGGAGAGGGGCATGTTAGGTCCCTATATTACTAGTGTAGTCCCTTATTATTGTTAGTGTGCCCCCCTTATTGTTATTGTTGTACCCCTCTAACCCCCATATTATTATTATTATTGTGCCCTTACATTATTATGGTTAGGTCGGCTAGGATTATATTATGACCCCATGGAATCCTATATATAGAAAGGAGGTTTTGTCATTTTTATCATCCAAGAATTGTTCATTTATGTAATGTAAAGTAGGTTTCCCCTCGAAGTGGCTTATTTCTAAGGCGTTTATCTCTCTTTTCTTCTATTTTTGGATATGGTTTGATAACATAGTTATCCCATAATTTTCACTTTGTGATGGGGTTAATACACCAGTACCTCTAAATAGGAATGTAACACTTTCTTCAAAAGTTTCAGATTTAATGTGATTACCTAGAGATAGGGTTATTTTTCCCAATTTCTCAATCAAATATTGAACTTCAGGAGATTCATGAATATAATCTGAAGAATGTATGCGAGGTAATACTTTAGGAGATGATAAAGGTGGTTCTACAACTTTAGACTTTTGAATTGCAGATAATGAATGAGATCTGAAAGTTGTATAATTTTTGAAGGGGGATTGACTCTTATGATGGATTTTTGATTGAGCTTTTGCCTTATATACCATACATAATCGTATGAACCTCATTCTATCGCCAAAAATGTTGAAGGCTGGAAGGCGATTGCCTCAACATTTAGGATTCCACTCGATCGGGAACTTAAGGAAACTCCTTTTTCGTTGAAATTTTGGGTCCTGTTAGGGTACTATAATAATAGGTATCATAATTTTGAATCGACTATGTTAAATCTTGTAATATTGCACATATTTTTTCTTTCTGCAAATGTTTTCCCATATTAAAAAATGAAAAGAGGGTATGTCCTAAAAGAAAAATCAAAGGACTAAAAGAAAAAAGATAAAAAAAGGATATAAAGTATGAACCCCACAAAAAAAAAAAAAATAGATCCTGAAAGTGTGTAGTATTCCCAAATGGGGAATGCAAAAATACAATGCACTAGAAACACATTTTTCATAAATATATGGAATAACAGTTAAATGCAGCCCATGGATCCATTAGAATAAACATTATAGCAACCAAATACAAAAGGATATATGAAACAAATCATGGTAGCTTAGTTAAACAAGCCTCCTAAGCCATCATATCCCAAAAATCACGCAAAAAGAGGGGCTGCAACCATGTATAAAAGATGGAATATCCGAAAAACACTATTTTATTACCTCTATAATAGTATTAGGTTGTACATAAGATTCATAGCTGCTATGTGCATAAAAATTTAGATCTATATCAGATCCATGCACTATACAAGATCCTCTAAAGAAACCCCTTGGGGTTTTCAGCAAAACAACAAGTACAAATTGTAGATCTGAGATTTAAGACCGCGGATCTACTGAAAATTATAGATTTGGAAATTGTGGTTGATATGATATGATCAATAAGTATCATCCTCCAATATATCTCCAAAGTGAAGGGCAGATCCCCAACACTTAGAAAATCAGCTCTCCAAATGGTGTGTTGAACTACCCTGCAACTGCACCTTTAGAAATTACACAGATCTGGATATATTTTGCACTATAGGGATCAAAATGTAGCTGTCCTGATGCCAATATCTAGAAATGAGGCTCAATGCCTTCAATATTTTCCTCCCAATGGAGTAGAAACCTTCTCCACTAAAAATGAGCATTGAAATGGCCTAGATCTAGAGATCTAGTATCCACTTGCTACAACTTACTGACACAACCAAACCCTGAACAGGATTTATGCTGTAAAAGAAAGGTGAAGCTTGGCCTTAAGCTAGGTAGTGGAAAATATGGTGCAAGACTCCTCAAAGAGCTCCTCAATGGAAGAGGTGGGATTCCCGATCAGGAACACCCAATGCTAAATAGCATTCAATCTTAGCTAATCAACAAGAGAAATTTATATGTCTACATAGACCATATATTCAGAAAATCATGATCATAAGCTAACCCGATATGGCTACCATCCTCTTCCTTATAAACAATGTGAGCCTTCTCACCTAGGGTCCCACTCCTTAGGGTTTCCTTCATCATGCAATTAATCTCCCTCCAAAACTGCGCTATCCCATCATCAATGCCACTCCTCCATAACAACTTTGTTTTATTTGGTAAACCTTGACTTGATCTCCATGCAATGTCTTCTTCCACACTCAAGGTGGATTTATTCTAACTATCTAAACTGATCCATATCCCCACTAGGTTATCTCTATTAATGATCCACTCCCTCCATACAAGCTTTGTTTATTTGGTCAAACTTGAGCTTGTCCACATGCATTAGCCCTTTTTCACACATGAAGGTACTTTTATCCAGCTATGAATATGATCCCTTTTCATATTAAGAGACATTTTATGTCTACTAAAGAGATTTATGGGCCTCCCTACCCATTTATTCATCTAACTACATTTCAGAGAAAAATTAATATTCCAACATGAATGACCAAGTTGACCCCATAAGAATCCAAATATACTAAAGGAAAAATATTCTTATTGAGCAATAAAGTGCTCATCAAGAAAGATCCATCATAACAATGACAGATAAGATTTTTCTCATCAACCATCTGTCTATCCTTTGCTATGCATGTGAAAAGGTCATTGGAATGCTCCAATATTGGTTGGGCCCCCAACTCATAACTGCTACTCAATGACAACACTACTAATCTCCATAATGGTGCATCTATTGTCTGAAGATCATGCTCAGTGCTGAACACATAGTTATGTATTGTATTGTTCAAGACAATACTCATCCCATCCTCCAAGAATTTACACTCCAACCCCAAGAGTTGTGTTCAGCTCAACAATGATACACTAGGATGACTGTATATCTTCTCCTTGAAAAAATCAAGGCTGCTCAGCGCAGTGATAGTCTACTGCTCCAAATCATAAATGTACTTTTACCCTAGGTCATGAAATGGTACATTCACAAAATCCTCCATATGATGTGTTGAAGTAACATAAAATGGAAACATGTGCATACCTTGGTAGAGCTCGGGAACATCTTTTATTGCTACAAGTGCTCCTCCTTCCAGTGTGATGGCTTCCCCAACTACTAATGATGATGGCTACT
This sequence comes from Pinus albicaulis, assembly GCA_034641835.2. NCBI lineage: Eukaryota > Viridiplantae > Streptophyta > Pinopsida > Pinales > Pinaceae > Pinus > Pinus albicaulis. The sequence goes on along the minus strand of CM076579.1, from coordinate 326,934,472 downwards.
CTTCTATTGCTGCATCAGGGCTGGTACAAGTCTCTTCCTCCTCATGTATTACCAAAATGGTGCATGGGACTCAAGATGTCAAGAGATCAAGAGTACTTTGAAAAGGTGCAAGTGTTCTTTATCCTGATGTAAGTGCTCTTGGAGAAAGTGGTGGTGAAGGCTTCCTCTCCTCTGATTTCTTCTTTTCAAACTTCTTGATCAACCTTTGAGTAAAATCTGCAAATGCAGTCACTTTTGCATGACTCAAATGGCTAAACCACCAAATGTTTGCTTCACCCTCAAGGTGCAGCGCTGCAATCTCAACAACTTCTCTCTCTACTACTGGATGTAGCAGAAAAATGCATCCATCCTCATTCTCCAAGCCCTTGATGTGCATGAGGATGACCCATCAAAGGTAGACAATAGAAGCCTATTGCCCTATTTCCTTCTATTGCTACAAGGTCTCCTTTCTTCTTTGAGTTGAATGAACTGTGGGAGAGTTAGATTCTCCTTGAAAGCTCTAGGTTGAGATTTATATTCTGCAAGATACTCACTTATAATCTCATGATATAAGTTTTCTCCATCTTTATGCCTCTTGTCTTCAAAAGAAAAGGCCACATTATGTCTCTTTGGAGCTATATGCAATACCAGATCTTCTTTTTGCTGATAGGAAGTACATGGACCTTCCTCATCTTGAAACCCTAATGTGGTTTCACTTCTTTTCTCCATTTTTCTTTGCTTGACCTCCTTGGTGAGGTCCTTCTTAGATCTGAAAAGAGATGAGATGAAACTCATTCCTTCCATCATTTTGATCTATTTCTCTTTTCTTCTTCTTCTTACAGCATATTGGATGAAACTCACAGGCTGAGCCAAGATTATGCTCTAATACCACTGTAGTATTCCCAAATGGGGAATGTAGCAATATAATGCACTAAAAAAACATTTTTCAGAAATATATGCAATAATAGTTAAATGCAGCCCATGGATCCATTATATTAAACATCATAGTAGCCAAATACAAAAGGAGATCTGAAACAAATCATGGTAGCTTAGTTCAACAAGCCACCCAAGCCATCATAACCCAAAAATCATGCAAAAAGAGGGGCTACAACCATGTATAAAAGCTAGAATATCTTGACAGCATTATTTTATTACCTCTACAACAACAGTAGGTTGTACATCAGATCTAGAGCTACTATGTTCATAAAAATTTAGATCTATATCAGATCCATGCACTATACAAGCTCCTCTAAAGAAACCCCTTAGGGTTTTCAGCAAAACACCAAGTACAAATTATAGATCTCAGATTTATGACTGCATATCTACTGAAAATTACAGATTTGGAAAGTGTGGCTGATATGGTATGATCAATAAGTAGCCTCCTCCATAGATATCCAAAGTGAAGGGCAGATCCCCAACACTTAGAAAATCAGCTTTCTAAATGGTGTGTTGAACCACCATGCAACTACGCCTTCAAAAATTATGCAGATCTGGATCTATTCTGCACTGTAGCGATCAAAATGTAGTTGGACTAATGCCAAGATCTAGAAATGAGGCTCAATTCCTTCAATACTATCCTCCTAATGGAGTAGAAACCTTCTCCACTAAAAATGAGCACTGAAATGACCTAGATATAGAGATCTAGTCTCCACTTGTTGTAGCTTATTGAAATAGCCAAACCCTCAACATGATTTACGCTGTAAAAGAAAGGTGAAGCTTGGCCTTAAGCTAGATAGTGGACAATATAGTGTAAGACTCCTCGAAGAGATCCCCAATGGAAGAGGTGGGATTCCTGATTAGGAACACCCAATGCTAAACAATATTCAATCTCAGCTGAACAACAAGAGAAATTTATATGTTTAAATAGACCATATATTTAGAAAATCATAGTCATAAGCTAACCCCATATGGCTACCATCCTCTTCCTTATAAACAATGTGAGCCTTCTCACCTAGGGTCCCACTCATTAGGGTTTCCTTCATCATGCAGTTAATCTCCCTCCAAAACTGTGTTTTCCCATCATCAATGCCACTCCTCCATAATATCGTTGTTTGATTTGGTCAACCTTGACTTGATCTCCATGCAATGTATTCTTCCACACTCAAGGTGGCTTTATTAGAACTATCTAAAATAATCCATATCACCACTGTGTTATCTCTATTAATGATCCACTCCCTCCATACTAGCTTTGTTGACTTGGTCAAACTTGACCTTGTCCACATGCATTATCCCTTATTCACACATGAAGGTAATTTTATCCAGCTATTGTTGGGTATGTGTTATATTATTTCCATGACTAATCATGCGCGGGGGGGTCATAGGGAGGTGATAGCCCCCCCTGTACGTTGTGCTGGGCGCAACGTCGGGTGGGGGGGTCATAGGGGGGGCGGCAGCCCCCCTGTCGGGGTTTGAGGAAGCACCCTGGAAATTTTTTTTGGTCCTTATTTTCCAGTGGGCGGATCCGCCCATGGTTTTGTGCATGGGTTTGCACATGGATTTGGGGTACGATGGTTTTCGGCCCCTGGTATTTTGTAGATCTGGTCAAGGGAACTACGGTTATGTTATAATCCACTGTTAATGGATTGGGGTTTATGTATGCTTCGGCATGTATATATATGTGTTGCAACACTAAAATGAATATAACGAAAAATCAAGCTGGTCATCCCGATTTTGGATCTAGGGAAAAATCTTTGTGTTTATCTATTTTATGTTTTATGCTCTCACTATTGTTTATTTTCTGTTTTAAGATTCATTTGCAGATAATTTATGTACAGGGTTAAAACCTAAATTTGGTATTAGAGTTGTTTCGGCTTCAAGGGGAGACCTTTGCTGCTGAGGGGTTTTTGCTTGGGCCTGAGGTAGACCCTGTTTTCTAGGAGATCTATGGGATCGATTCTTTCGGTGAAATAAGACAGTGAGCTTCGGGAAGATAGAGATCGAGAAATTTAATGGTCAGAGTTTTGAGTTGTGCAAGCTCAAGATGGAGGATTTGTTGGTGGATAAATATTAGTGGATCGTGGTAGATCTGGGTACTAAACTAACGACAATGTCAGATGAAGACTGGAAGAATCTGGATCAGAAGGCAAAGAGCACAATATGATTGCGTGTCTCTGATTTAGTATTGTTGAATGTATATGGGGAAGCTACGACGAAGACCTTGTGGGACAAGGTAGGGACTTTGTACTAATATAAGTCTTTGGTGAATAAATTGTTCCTGCGGAAAACGATGTATAACTAGAGGATAAAGGATGGAGACTCGGTGACAGAGCATTTGAATGCCTTCAATACTGTGGTAAGTCAGTTTTCATCTGTTGATATTAAAATCTCAGATGAAGATAAGTGCATCAGTTTGTTGTGTTCTCTACCAGACTCATGGGACAGTTTAGTTATTGCAATATGTAGCAATACAACTACCTTGAATTTTGATGACATTGTCTCAACCTTGCTGTCGGAGGAAATGAGATGGAGAAATATGGAGGGTCAGAATGGAGATGCCTTATCTATATGAGGAAGGTCCCAGAATAGAAAAAAGAATAAGGTTTCAAGTGGGAGATCTAAATCTCCTGGAAATTTTGTAAAGGTGTGTTGGAAATACGGAAAGGAAGGGCACTACAAAAGGGACTGCAGATCTAAAGCTCCCGAGAAAGGAAAGGGATCTGATGATGCTCCTTCTTTAGAGGAAAAAACCACCTTGGATGAAGGCGGGGATGTGTATTTGGCTTCGGTCTTCGAAGGTAGGAGCTTGACATAGGCTCTTTCTTCTCTGGCATTCCTGGACATGATCGGAAAGAAGGCAAGAGTTTGGTACCAGTGTTGTAATGAAGGGGAAGCTGGAAGTAAGACAAGAAATCTTGGGCAATAGTCGCAAAGGTGGTATGAGAGGTAGGGGCCTTATCAACATACCACTTAGAAGCTTCACCTGTAAGTGTATGTTGGAACAATTGAAGACGGACAGTCATCGGTAATGGAGTTAGACGAACACCACATGTGGAAAGATCTAACATGATTCGTAGGATCTTCTCCAGCAAGACCTTGAAACTTTGGGATGTTGGAAGGGAGCTTCATTGGCATAGTAGGCCAACTAGCATCATGGTGTATATAGGGTCGTTTATCAACTGGTTGAAATCGGGGAGGCTGAGATCTTCCATGAAGGGGAGCAAGGGCACAGCTGGGGTAGTGTCATTGTGGTCCCACTAGTGGTATTCCCAGCATGAGGGTAGGGGTTACACCAACATTTGGTCTTGCACCAGTCATGGTGAAGGCGACAGGGGGAGAACCGAAGGTAGAATGAGGAGGAGAACCCAAAGGACCAGAAGAAGAGTCGGAGTGTGGACTCAGTGGAGGAATAACTTGAATCCTATGCGGAGGAGTAAGTCTTCCTACCGGAAACTGAGGATGAAGGACAATAAGTCTCCGAGATTAACGCCTTGGTGGCACAATGATGATGAAACAAACACGGTACAAAGGGAAAAGAGACCGACAAGGGCAAAGAGGTGCAGGATCAACTGATTATAAGGGAATTGAGGTGCAGGATCAATTGATTTCAATTATTTTAGATTCTTTGCTTGGAGGTGTTAACCAAGCCCTTTTTCGCTTAGGATGTGTGTGTGAAGTGTGTAAATTTTAATTTTTAAACCCAAACGTTTGTAGAGAAAAATAAAAAGTGTGTTGTATAGCTGCAAATAAACCTACAAATGACAGTATATAAGCCTGCAAAAACAGAAAATAAACAGCTAATAATGTAATAATCTAAGCCCAAGGAGGCAGGCCTCTCAACAAATAGTCTATAGGTGAGTAAAAAACTAATCAAAACACACTAAAAAAACCAATAGATATAAGGTCAAGAGGGATAGGGATCTAAAGGACAAAAATTGCTAGAAAGTGGTGCAGAAACAACAATAGATCAGAGGAACAATTGCTATAAAAAGAGGTAGTGAAAGGCTATCTCCAGGAGGGAAGCAGAGTGAACCCTAGAGGAAAACCCAAACAAAGATAAATGAGGTGTTTTGGATGGATAACAAGCCAATATGAAGTGGATCTAAAGGTGAGGTATCAGATCTGAAAAAAAAACCTGAAGACTCTGAAATTTCAAACAACTTGCAACAACAAAAACTCTTCCACAAGAAGTGGAGGGTACTAAAGCCCTAGGGGGATAGGTTCCCACTTAGTTGAGTAAAAAAGAACAAGTATAGGTCCAAAATGGGTGGAGACGGAGGTCAGAAAACCATGAACAAAATTTTCAGAAAAATTCCCGCAAAAAGTCCAGGTCGCAGTTTTTGACCTATTTTCAGCAAAGGTCAAACTTTTTGGGCTTTAAGGTGCGCCCTAAGGGTCCAGGTCATAGGTTTTGGGATGAAAAGTGTGACCTACACTTTCAGCACTCTCGACGGTAGATTTTAGAAAAAAATTGTCGTCTCAGCTGCAGCTGATGTCTATCACTTGCGCAATAGATTTGAAAACATGCTGAAGTTAGAATTTTAATCATTTTAGGGGTTTATAGGTTAAAAACAACATCAAGAAAAGCAAAAAAAAGGGGTTGAAGAGAAAGCCTAGGGTTTGAAGCAGCTGGATATGCAAGGATTAGAACAATGACAACGGTCATAATCGTAAACCTGTGTGGAGTCGCCAGTTGTTAGTATGAATCTTAATTCCAAGCGTACGAAAAAAGACCACTTTCGTTGTGCATAACAACAACCCTAACAACAAACATGGTTTTCGATATCTTTGGATCTGCAGTTAGGTGATCAAGGTAAATGCTGCAAAAATCTATATCTATGCATTAGAAGACATTAAACAATAGAAAAAACAAGATTTACTCCATGCATCCAATAGACAAGACAAGAATATGTTGAATGAATTTTGTATTAGGGGCACCTAGGAGGAAAACACAGGAGGGTGTTCCTAGTTCTCCTCAATGGGATGGGTTCTTGTAAGTCCTCAGTACTTCAGATCTAAAATTCCTCTCTCTTGATGGTGTAGAAAACCTAGACAAAAATGGTATGAGAATATGACTATGATGGTGGATCAATAGTCAGACCAAAAGTATAGATCCATAGTGATCTTTAGGCAACAAAAGGTGATAAATGAATGGAAAAACCCTTCTATTTATAACAAAATATTGAGTTAGTCTAGATATTGGTGCATAGAATATTATTAACCAAATCAAGATCCAACTTTTATGGAATATTTTATTATATTTGTTGGAGGGAAAAAGGAATTTGACTTGGGTTAAATCCCTTTATTTGTAAATAATAAATAAATAAATGTTATTTATCATTTTAAGGATGTGGTTGAGTAATAATCAAATAAATTACGATTTATTTAATTATTTATGGGTGATTTAGTCACATTTAACAAAGAATATTATTTAAATAAGGTTTAAATAACTATTCTTTAGGAAATAATAAGATAAATAATGATTTATCTAATTAATTTCCTTGTTTTGGGTTAAATATAGCCAGGAATATTAATCAAACTGTTATTTAATTAATTATTCCTTAAGGAAAATCAAACAAATGAAGATTTATTTAATATTTCCTCATGGGGTTTCATGTTTATACCATAAACAACTTAATAAAGGTGGTTTACTAAGTTATTTTTATAGTGAAACCAATTTTCCTTAGGGTAAAATTGGTCTTACATGGTGTACTTGGATCCATCTAATGATAATAGGTTAGATGACCAAAAAATGGTGTAACAGGGACCATATCCTCACTTTGGACATACTATTTCCATAATTCTTGAGCTATATTAGAACATCTAGCATCAGGTTATAGAGCCTCTATCCTTGACAACGTAGTTTCCTTCAGCTATTGTGTATTCAACAACTGCATTCAGTGGAGGAGGAAGGAGGAGCTAGATCTTGAGCTTCTAGCTTAAGCATCTAGTGAAGGGATCAACCCTTCAAGCATTGAGATGATTTCACATTATTGCAACCGTCATATCTTCAGTTCATGCTTCAGATCTGCATACCCAACAGTTATATGTTGGAGGCCCTAAGAGGGTGATTTTCCAATATTTTTAGATCTCAAAATCCTTTCTGGGTTATCTTGGGTATTCATCATAGAGCCTAGATCTGAAATCTTGACATCATCTAAGCTCCAGAATTTCTAGATCTACACTTCGATATTTTGCCTACAGTTGTAGTCCCCTGACATTTGCAGCAGGGACAATGCAGTATTCCTTCCAGCAATCCAATAGTTATGCATTCCATCTTGTCGGAAGACTTCAAGGTCATTGTAGGCCACTTATTTGGCTTGAGTGTCTCATATTTTGAGCACTGTTGTACTTGTTATCCACCTCCATATTAATAAAATGGCTCAGCTATTCTATCTATTTTTATGGTGTATTTAAATTATTTTTTCCTTGCTTCTGTTTTCAATTATTGTATTTTTGTATTGCTTCATTCTTCCTTTTGGGATAGTACAATGGTATCAGAGCATGATCTTTGGCTAAGCTTGTGGGCACTTCATATTTAACATCAAAAGAAGAAGTAGATAGTAGAGATCTATAATGACGAAGGGTTTAAGCTTTGCCACTCTTATCTTTATATCTATGCAAGATCTCTCCAAGGAGGTCAATCAAATGAAGAGATAAAGGCAAAAGGAGGATCAAAGAAGAGTTCAGAAAGAGGAAGGTCCCAACACTTCCTATCAGTAGCAGAAAAGACTGGAATTGTATAGAGCTCCACAACATTCTACTAGATCCCCTTTCTTTGAGAAGGAAGGTGAATGGGATGAATATTGAGGAGCCTTGGGGTATGAGACTCTAACTAAATATTTTTCTGAGTACAAATCACAGCCTAGAGCACTCAAGGAGAATATATCTCTCCAATAGTTTCTAAAACTCAAAGAAGAAAGGAGATCCCATAGTAGCAATAGAAGAAAGAGGCATAGATTCTTCTTGCCTACATTTGATGGATCATCCACAAGCACATTGAAGGCTTGGAGGGAAGAGTTAACTACATTCTTTCACCTATACCCAGTAGCAGAAAGAAAGGTTGTTGACTTCTTATGCATATTTATTTCAAAGACTCAAGAATAATTTCGGTAGAAAGAAACCAAGGACATTTCCCATACAGACATCTACCATCATTGATGAGAGAGTACATGAATATCCCAAGGAAGATGTCCTCATTATCACTCTAGAAGAGCATCCTCTACCACCACCACCAGCTGCAGATGTACTTACATCAGGAGGAGGAACACTTGCATCTTTGTAAGATGGTCTTGAGCTCTTGACATTGTGAGGCCCATGCATGATTCAGGAGATGCATTAGGAGGAGGAGGAGGCAGATACTAGCTCTGGTATAGTTGAAGAATAAAAACTATCACCATTACCAGTAGTTGGATAGGCCATTGCACCGGTTGGAGGAACTCTTGTAGATGTGCAAGATGTTCCTGAGATTCAACGTATCCAAGGTTTGCAAACATTTTAATCTCATATTATTTCAATATGTCATATTGAGATTTATGAGACCATGCCATCAGGGCAATTTCATAACCAAGGATTAGAGAACCTTGCTGATTTGGAGTAGCAAATTATCAATGCAGAGAGAACCCTTGACTTGATCAAGTAGAAGATGTATAGCTATCCTAGTTTATCATGGTTGAGCTACACCCAAAACTTCGTGTTGAAGTGTGAAGTTTCAGAAGATGGGAGGATCAAAGTCCTATCATAATACAGTGTGAGACTATGAGTTCAGCATTGTGTGTGGTTAGGAGACAGCAAATGTATCACCATTCAGATCTACAACAATGCCACTCAGCAACAATGATGAGATGAGGGCCCCATTATTCTTGGAGAATCTCAAAGATAACTTCACTCATGAAGCACTGGAGGGACAGATGATAGATGGTAGACATCTTGTGATGGAGATAATTTTCCATTGTTAAGATGGAGTTTTATTGATGCGATCCTCGCAACTCAAAGAGGAATTTCTACCTATAGCATGCACAGAAACTTATGGGTTCTATTGGGCCATTTATGAGAGGATCTCATGGAGAGACCTCAAAGGAGGTGCACTCCAACCTATCATTGATTTCAAAGCTTATCATTTGGAGGAGAATGGTATTCTACCTTGGGTGGATACCAATATTGAGCAGGGTATGATTCATCATCCACATTGCGATGAATGGATCTAGATGAGGAGCAAGGGGTTTCCAACCTTATTTCAAATATATGATACAAGGCAGCAAGAAGCATGGCTGCGCTGGTTTCTTTTGGGTGAGTATGGTTACTACCCAACATCTCACGTTTGTGTGGTCCATGTTGTTGTAGCTCCTAGAGACAACTATGAGTTGCAAAAGACTAGTGCCTAGGACACCTTAAAATCAGAGGTTAAATGTGGACAGTTGTATAAATACCTCTGGAGGAATGTGGAATAACATGAAAAAGGTTTTGGTGGTTCATGGATAGAGAAGACTTTGGAGTCAATTCATGTCAATTCCCTATACTATGAGAGGGCTCAAGAGACTACGAGGTTTGATGGATTTTAATTGGGCCAAGTATAAAAAAATTAGAGGAAACTTTAAAAATATGCAGAGGTGGTGAGGAAGAATAGAGAATGAACCCACAAGAGATAGGCTTAAGAGATTTAAGAATTTGTCCGCCACTAACCTTAGAGGAAGCAGATATGAATGAGATATGGGCAAAAAAAGAGGTTCGCAGAGAAAAAATTAAGGGAGTGTGGCAAGCTTAATACATGAGCGCTAACACCTGAGAATTATGAAAACACGAATTCATGAATAAAATTGTAGACTACTAGCATGTTGAGGCCTAGGAATTCCGCTACCAAAACATGGGGGAAAACCACCCCATCCGGACCTTAAAGTAGCTCCTTTTCTGTTTGGTGTAGTGGCTCTGACTGGGGATGATGGGACCAGTTTCCCAATAAGGATGATTTTGAGGGTGTTGTTATTATATAACATGAAAATGGAGAATGATTTTAATATATCAAATGAATCTATCTAAACTATATATTCTACTATATACCTGGGGTGTTTCTTCCTTTATGCAATCTAAATAGATATCTTTCAACTATTAGTAATATAGATCATTTAACAGTTGAAAGAGATGAAAATTATGTAAGATGATTCTTCTAACAAAGTATTTTGACTAGAAGAATTGTGAAAAATATATCGCATTCATATGTGTGATTATATATTCAATAAGAAATCACAGACAAATATTAAAATAGAAGTGCATGTAACATTTATCTATAATAACGTTTCAAATATATAATGCAATAAAAATATGACTGGCAATCTATAAAGTAAGACTTAATACAAGTGAATAAAAGTACCATATGTATGAAGTTCTACTCATGTAAACTGACAGTAATTGATCTACTCCTCTTCACTTTCAAGCAATTTAAAGAGTGCAATAGTGCAACATCAGTTAAAATACTTTAATTGTCAAAAGATAACAGATATGTTCCATTAATTCATCAAAGCATTCACAAAATTATAGTAGTGCATTCTTTGAAAATGTTTTTGACAAATTTATGGACCCTTCTCTAAATGCATGAGAGGGGTTTAAATACTAAAATAACTATTTTCTAAAATAGATTATTGCAAAAATATAGAGGAAGTTTCAAATAACCATCCTCGTAAGAGTAACATAAACTACAATCTAGGAAAATAAAGTAAAAATATGATTTATGAATTCCACCCTTTCTTCTGCATTTGGTCACGAAATTGAAAAATATATATCATATGATTGAGATGAGCTAGCCGCAAAATCCTCGATCTAACCTGTCCCTTGAATATTGCGTTTGAAAGTACTAGCTGTGATATTCTTGTTGAAACTGTTAAGGACTGTAGGATCTGATACTGATGAGAAGGTTTGATCATAAAATTCCAATAATTTTCTTCATAAAACTTATTTATATTTTTAATTACTTCATCCTGTGTGTCTGCCTTTTTTTCCCACTATGTTTCTAATTGTTTTACTTATGAGAACACTTCAGACGTGTAATCTTTGACAAGTTCTTCTTTCACCAGCTGTTTACATACATATTCAATAATTTCTTTTGCTAATCTTGATATTTTCGCTGCTGCTTTATCTGCCTACTTTATTTGTGCTTCCCAATCCTTGAATAGGATCTCCTTATGAAACTTATCTACCTGGGGTAGATCAGCTTCATTTCCTAAGTCTGATGCTTGCCACTGAATGTGTTCATTGATTTTTCTTCTCGAGCTTCTCATATTCAAGTTTTTGGATAGCTATTTGTTGGATCAGTATTTTGTTTGAGTCAAAATAAGAGTCAATAATAAAAGCTTGTTGGAAAAATAATTCTTGTTTTTGATTTAATTTATCATTTATATCCAATGCTTCTTTTATGAATTTCTCTAATTGCGGTTTTCTTTGTAACTTGGTCATTGCTCCTTCTAGTTGTGCTTGCTTCTCAATGATTTCTGCTTGATGATGCAATTTAAGCTTTTCAAAATCCTTTTGAAATTGGGTTATCTTTGATATCATTTTCTCACTAGAGTTGGACTTTTCTTCATCTAACAACCTCTATAGTTCTTTTATTCTGTCTTCCTTTTGCTTCATAAACATTCTAACGTCAGTAGCTTTATCAACAGTGGAAGTAGCATATGCCCCTGCATACTATGATAATTTAGTTAGATGTTTATGAGTATCAACTAAGGAATCCTTCCACAAAACATCAACAGATTCGTCTCTGAGGTTTGAAACTGTTTCATCAATTCTTCTCCTTTTATTCCTCTTGACTACAGCCTTATAACTAGGATTGTAGAAGATGACTAATGAAGAAATTTCTTCAATTTATAAAACTTATTTGTTCTGTTGGGTAGGCTGATATGATCTCTCAATCACGAGTCTATGGAACTTGTTGTAGTGGATTAACAGTTTCCACTATCTTCTAGGAATATTCAGGTGTCTGAAAACTAGTAACTTGATCAACATTGGGATTGGATTTAGGCATTTTTATTGCTTCATAAAACTCATCCCATTCACTACTCAAATTCTTAGTTTGTGACTTTTATGAATGATCAAGTATGTCATGAATTTGTTGAACTTCTTGAGAGATTGACTATGTTCCATTACTTTCTTTTCGCTCCTGCATCTCTATCTCTTGGATTACCTGATCAATTATATTTTCTTGGCTATCATTTCTAGATTCAGATTCATTTTTAGAATGATACAAATTATGAGAATGATGCTCTGATTGACCTAATTCATCCTCAAACATGTCTTTTGATTCATTATCCAAGATGATACTTGGAGTAGGTATGTTGACATCTTCAATAGTTGACAAGTGGAGAGGAAATCTCTCCAGTCTCTTATTTATATATATTTGGAAGGCTTCCAAATCATCTTGGTTAAGTTGATTGGATGCAAACTTAATTATATCTGACAAAATTTTCCATGCCTTGAAAGAGATCATCAAATCCATCTATTTCCTTTAAAAAAGGCTTCATTTTAAGCTCAATGGTGTAGTTTTTAATTACATCATTTGGATCATATAGCCTATTCGACATTATTTCCAAATTCAATAGATTAATATTAGAAACCTCCTTGTAGGTATGGCCAATATAAAAAAGTGCGAAAGTACTGCACTGTAAAGGGAAATTAGGCCAAACGAACTTCTTAGCATCTTTCAACTACTTAGTAATACCATTAACAAGCTGGTAGGTTATATCTCTTGCAAGAAACAAGTTAGGGATATAATATGGTAGGACGTGGGAAGCATAACTCCCGAATACTCTGACATATTTAAAATTCTCCTCTGCAAACCACCTAGCCATAGAAATAATATCTGCACTAGCCACTTCGGAAACCATAGGGGCCTTCTTATTGCATAGCCAACATCACTCCATGACAAATTTTGTAAAAATGCAGGTGGAAGTCCGAATCCCAAAGGGCTTTGTGGTAGATGTGAATTGGGGTAGGTTCTTGGGTAGTCCATTTCCATCCCATGGTAGAAAAACTAGAAGAAAATCAAATTGCATCCATGACATAAGAAGAAATATAAAAGGGAGGTATTTCTGTAGATGAAACATTCCTTTTATTCCTATATTCTATGGTGTGTTTGGATAAAATGTCAGATAGGATATTCGCCAAATTAAGAATTGAGGAATTTACGATTGCGTCAATTAATGGAACACAATCTACTAAAAACATAGTGGTATTAGGTTTGTCAAATAGTCTACACAACATACCGATAGCATAACAATAAGGGGAAGGAATTTGAGCAATTGGGTATGTATCGAATTTATCTCGCTTCAGCTTTACCTGGTCTTCCTTCCATTATTTGATGACCTTTATGAGGTCTGGATGCTCTACTCTAAATCTCTGCAGAAAAGCCTTGTCATATTTTTGTTGCGGGGAGGGTAGATGGTACATTTACTGTAAATATTCTACCCTGAAAGACCTTATGTTTTCTCCCTTTGAATCCTTAAATTTTCTATCATCTATGTTTAAGTGGTCAATTACCCACTTAACCATGTATGTGTAAGGGAGAATATTTGGCCTTGCATATACCTTGTGGATGAATGAACATGCAACATCAAAGTAAGTCACGTCTGAAGTAGCTGTCATGCCTATTGTAGTGACTTTGGTTACTACCCTTGGATTTTTGCCTTCAAAAATCTTATACATTGCCTCCCATGATAAACTACCACAATCTTTGTTGTAGGTGGTGTTTGAAAATAAGGGAGACATGTCTGAGTCTTCAGTGGATAGCATTTGAGAAATCTCTTTCCGTTTCTTGTTCATTTCAATCTTCTTCACTCCATTAAATGATTTCCTGATTTCAAGTAAACAAGGCGAGCATTAAAAGTATAGAGAATAGAGAGACAAATCTGTTGTTTATATCAAACATGCATGAATATATATATGAATCTACTAAATAGGATATTAATCATCGATAATCATTTCAAAATCAAATCACTTACACCTTCACATGAAATAACTATCAATCAACTTTAAGCCGTTAGATCTCGAATTTCGGTTTGATACGACATAAGTCGTTTTTCATGCTTGAGTAGTCAAATGTCGTTAGTTCACATATCGCAACTTATAATTTTTATCATTTATGATGTTTATTTATATATTCTTTGAAATGCGATTTGTGCAAATCGCACATCGCAACTTTTATGCGGTAATGAATTTGCTTTTGGTTAAGTTATGTGAAATGCGAAGTGCACATTAAAAAAATCAAGCAATTGTGATTAATAATACTTTTAGAGCTTTATATTTATTGCTTTTTTGGCTCGTTGGGTCCGTGCAATCACAAATTATATAGAATCTCTTTATAATTTGATTGTTTTAAATGAGGTGTCATGTGATAAAGGAAATATAACGATAATTGAAGTGTTTGAAAGTTTTGAACATAACTTCAGAAAAAGGTTTAGCGCATTTCGTAGCCCACGTGAATTAGAGGATTGCAAGTATTTTCAGTCGTAAGTTATGTGGTTTGCGATGCACAGTAAAGAATAAAGTGGAAAACTCAAAGAAAACTTTATTTCCTAAGTTTTTTGTTTTTTAAAGATAAAAATAAATTTCCTATTTATTTCTAAAGGGTCCCCATTTATTAAAATAAATGGGGGTTGTTGTATAGCACAACAATTGGCAATTCACTTGGGAGAACCAATTATCTCTGATGAACTTTTTTGAAATAAAAATAATTGCAGGCATGAATTTCAAAAAATATGTATTACTAAGCAATGAAATTTCTCTTATTTACAATTCATAAGAATCCCTCTTTTAAATATATAAGTATGAAAAATATATATCAGTCTTTACTCAGTTCAAAGAGATAAAGCAGGTGACTCTTACAGATCAGCTTCATAAATATTTACTCTTTTATCATAGGTAGAGCCTCTATTCCAATACACAATTTAAGCTTTTGGCAGGGTTACCTTTTACCCAACAGTGATTCATTGTCCCATCTAATGTTTCTTACAATTTCCAAAATAAACTCTAATTTTTTAAAACTTTTATTTTCTTAATCATATTTTTATTTACTTAAAAGTCATTGTCTTGGCTTGGTAACCAAATGATGACAATGCCATTCACTAGTTGTAATTAAACTGATCAAGCTGGCTCTTGATGAGACCCCTTGCCCTCTTGATATAATCTCAAGTCATTACCCTGTTTTGGTAGGCAATATTGGTAATGCCAATTTAACTATTTCCCTATCAACATGGTAAACAAGCCCGTGATGAGACTTATTATCTTTTAAGTTTTCCTTGTTATAATATTTTTTGAATTTCTTTCAAAAATTAATAAGTTTTCCCTGATGGGGTGAATAATTGGTCCTTTTGAGGCTTCTGGATGATAATGTTGAGTTTTAGATTGCTTTTCCATAAAAGAGTCTTTTACTATGTTAAATATTATTTTCTTGACTGATAACAGAATAATCATGCTATATAAGGAGGAGAATTCATCAGAGAATAAATAATTTCAGTGAAATTACATCTTTTAGTGAAAATAAAATATATTTGTCTTTCAAATCTTTCGATTGTTTCCTTAACACTTCTTATTTCTATAAGCGATAAATAAAAAAGGATCATCTGAGATTTTATTTTGAAAAGCCAAAAATGTATACTAAGCAACTATTATTTTTCTAAAGAAAAGAACAAGACACTAGTATACAAGGAATAGAAGGGGTTACCTCCTATAAAAAGTATTTTTTCAAAATCTTCCCATTAAGAGGCAAAGAATCTCTTTTGCTTGATAGATCTTGCAATAAGAATTTTGATGGGCCTATTTCTTCTATTATTTGAAATGGACCTAACCAGAGTTTTTGAAACTTCGTGTGCTTACATTTTTCCTCATGCGTTTTTTCCCATTTCAATACTAGATCACTAATTTGAAATTTTTTTGGAGTAACAGAAGTTGAATCAAATGAGGCTTTTACTATCTATTGATGATATGCATGAGTATGTTTAGCCTATTCTTTTTTTTCCTCTAACTTAAGAATTTTACATTGTCTACAATGTAAAGAAGAAGCAGGAGATTCATCAATAAATTGTACTAAGGAAAGTGAGGGAATAACTACATTGGTAGGAAGTACAACTTCTTTTCCATAGACAAGATTGAATGGAGAAGTGCCAATAGAATATTTTTGAGTTATTTGATCTACCCAAAGAGCAAGGATTAATGAATTATGCCAATTTCGTTGGTTTTGATCAATAGTTTGTTTGATTTTTCTAATCAAGTTCTTGTTTGTAGATTCTGCTAAACCATTTCCTTGAGGGTAATAATTTGCAAAATACTTAAGTTTAAACCCTCTTTTGATTTCAAATTCCATCATAGCAGTTCCTAAGAAGTAATATGCATTATCAAACATTAAATAAGTAGGTAAGCCAAACCTATAGTGATATTTTGGTCGATGAAATCAATGATATTCTTAGAGTTAGCTACCTTTAATGTAATTTCTTTCACCTATTTAGTAAATTAATCTGTAGCTGTGAGAATATATAGATGTTGTTTGGAAGAGTTAGGAACAATCTCACCGATTATGTCTAATCCCCATTGTTCAAATGGTTGTTCGATATTGACTGGTTGTAATCGGAAGGCTGGTTTCCTTTGTCTTCCAAATGCACTTTGACACACTTTGCATTTTATTTCATATTCATGAGCATCCTTGAAATGTGTAGGCAAATAGTAACCTACATGCAGGATTTTTTGTGCTGTGGTATTTCCCCCAAAATGTCCTCTAGTAGGTCCATCATGGAGTTCTTGCAAGGCTTTCTCTGCTTCAGATTTTTCTAAGCATCGTAGTAGTACAAAATCAAAATTTCTCCTAAACAATACATCATTGATTAATTCATATTTCTTGGCCTTTAATCTTAAAGATCATTTTGTTTTGTAGCTGAGTTGATTAGAAGCATATCCATTCTTCAAGTAAAATATAAGATTAGTGTATTGAGGTTGTGCATCATTGAGGCTTACCTCTGATACCTACACATTGTTACCTAATTCTTCTTATGATGATAGATGGGATGCTCCTGTAAGCATTCTACAAAAACCTTGACCTATAACAATTTTGTAGGGTCTAATTTCTACATCATATTCTTGTAAAGTAGTAACCCAATTAGCCCTTTTTTCTCATAATTCTCTTTGCATCAAGAGTTGTCTTACTGTAGAGAATGAAACTATGATTTTGGTGTGAGTTTTAAGGAGAAATGGTCTGAAATGCTTTATAGACATAAAGACAAAAAATTCTTGCTTTTCGATAGATGTGTAATTTAGTTCTGCACCTTGCAAATTGGAACTGAAAAATGATATTGGTGCTTCAATTTGTTGGTCATTAAGCTGTGTTAAAACATCAATGTATGATGTATCTGATGAAAAAGTGTATAAATTAAAAGGATTAAGAAAAATGGAAGTAGTCGAGAATGGAGCATTGATAATTGATTTTTTAATCAAATCAAATGCTTCTCTTTCATTATGTCCCCATTTAAAGACAAAATTTTTCTTAAGCATGTTCTATAATGGTAAAACTATTTGTGAAAAGTCAGGGACAAACATTTGAACAAAATTAATTTGCCTAAGAAACGACTTATAACTTTCTTGTTATGAGGGAAAGGAATTCTTTTAATTTCATCAGTTCTTTCAAGATCAATATACATTCCTCTTTTTGACACAATGGATTCTAAAATTTTTCCTTCATCTAATGAAGAAATTGATTTCTTTGGATTCAGTGAGATGCCATACCTTTTACATCACTCAAAGACTTGTTTTAGGTTATTCACATGATTGGTTTCTTGTTTAGAAAAGACTGTAATGTCATCTAAATAAATAACCACTGTTTTATTTATGAGCCCCCTAAAATTTGTGTCCACAGCTCTCTGAAAAGTGGCACCTACATTAATTAATCCAAATGGCATCTTTTGATAGGCATAATTTCCCCACTTAGTCCTTAACATAGTTTTCAATCTGTCATCTGGATGTACGAGAATTTGGTTATATCCCAAGAATCCATCTAGAAAGGACATAAGTTCAGAACCAGCTACTGTCTGTAGTACTTGTTCCATGGTTGGTAATGGAAAGTTGTACTTCTGACAAGCTTTGTTTAAATTCCTGAAATCAATGAAAATTCTAATATCGTCATTCTTCTTCATGATACGTACCAAATTTGATGCCCATTTAGAATTCTTGACTGGAAAGATGATTTTTTCCTTGTGGATTTTTTTTAGTTTTGTTCTGATTTGATTTTTCATATTTGGATGAATATTCCTCAATTTCTCTTGTATAGGCTTTCCTCCTGAGATCAGAGGAATTATGTGTTGAACCACAGAAGATTCATATGTTTTAAGATCAGTGTAATCCCAAGAGAAGACACTTTTGTACATTCTAAACAATCTGATAAATGATAAGGTTTCTTCGGAAGATAGACCAAGCCCTAGATTGACATTTTGAGGTTTTTCATGAGTTCCTAGATTTACTAACTCAAATATTAAGGTAGAGCTTTGTGTTTTTGAGTTAGTAACTCTTTTAAACCTATATTTCAGATCATATAAGTCTTCTAACTTGGCAATAAATTTGGGAATAGGATTTTCATCTTGTTCTTTCTTAATCTAGTAAATGTCGTGTTCATTTTCATCCAAAATTTGACTATCATAAGTTCCTTCAGATGTCAAGAAATCTATGATATCCAAATCATTATTGAATACTCTCCATTTGGTAATAGTATCAGGAATAGATGGCCTAAAAATAAATTCAATAGAAAATATATCGGGCTAAATTCTTGGGATGGGATTAACTTTGACGCTACATTAGCGAGTAGATCTGCACTAGCATTATGCATTCTAGGTACACAATAAATGTTGAAGGCTAAGAATGAGTGGTTAATTCTTGGACTAATGATTGTTACTGCTTTAAATTTCCAGAATTACAATGAATGGTATCTCTTACTTGTCTAACAATGATTTCTGAATCTCCTAGAAATTTCAGATATTTGATATTAAGATCAATGGCTTTGTACAAACCTTGAATTAATGCTTCGTATTCAGCAATATTATTTGTACAATTGAATTCTAGTCTGCAGGCTAACATGGTCTTTTCTCCTTCTGGGTTTATTAAAATACAGCCTGCACTTGCACCATATTCAGATTTATAACCATCGAAATAAAGATTCCAAAAAATAATAATTAACTACTTTTATATCTAAAAAATTTATACATTTGGAATTATATGGTTGGGAAAAATTCTTAATCTGAGAAACAATTGCATTATCAAAGAAAGGTGATGGTTGAGCACTGAAATTTCCCAAAAACAACTCTGCTGAGTAGTTTCCAATAAAGTTGTTATTGAGTGCTACTGGCTCATTAACTCCTTCAAGATCGGTGACTGTATGCTTCATGAACTTTTCACGGTCTACCCGAATTTGATTTTGCTTTCCATTATATGGTAACCACATATGAGACTAGTTTGTTGCAAAATAACCATGAAGTTTTTCAGACTAGTCTTGGCTTAAAACTAATCCATAAAATTCAGGAATATCAGCCACCAATATATAATTTATTTTAGTAACTTTTGGATTTGATGACAATCTGCTGGAAACATAATTTATTTCTCCTACCACCTCTACTTTGGTTCTATAAACTTGTACTATATGAACAGGGGAACTCTGAGGAGTTATGTTCAATTTAGCAAAAACTGATTTTGGCATTATATTAGAGGAAGCCCCTGAGTCTATTAAACAATTATGAATGTTTTTGTTATAGATCTCATAGTTTAAGAGAAATGGTGGAGCATGAGAGATGGATCGATAACCTTCCATAATCAAGTCTGTAGCATCTATTTTCATTGAAGGAGAAGGTGGCTTACCCATTTCATTAGCGACTTGTGCTATTACCGGAGTAGGTAATTTTGAAGCAAGAACCACATTTACGTCTCTAAGTAAGATTTTCTGTTGTCGCTTCAATTTAGTAAGCTCATGAATTGAAATTTTGGCCCTGGTTTTCTTCATATCTTCAACTACATTATACTCAATGGTGTTTGAGACTACCATTGTCTTAGATGTAGGTGGAGTATCTGAAGTAATGGGACTTGTTTGTGTAGCCTTTGAAGTAGAATTTTTGCTTGCTTATTTATCTTTGGCAGGAGTTGAAATATTTTGCTATTGATTTGGCTGCGTTGCTTCAGTAGTATTTTTGCTCCTTGTGCTCATAGGTAAAGCTTCATGTTGTTCTTCATTTGGTAGGATGAAATTCCACATTCCATTTAGTTCAATTTCTTCTTCTCCATCATCTTCTTCTTCTTTTGGTTTCTCTTCCTCTGTATCTTGATCATATTCAACATTAGATATGATAATTGGAGGTTGAGTATTAGAGGATTGTCCTTTCTTAAAGCTTCTGAAAGTCTTTATTGAGCTATAATTTTCAACGACTTGTTTCTTGATATCTGCCATCTTGTTTGTCACAGTCTTCAAATTTTTTTGAATACCTTCTACGTCAAAAGGGTCTTTTGGCAACTTTTTTTTAGAATCATCTTTGAAATATACCTTCTTTGATTTTCAATCTATAGAAATTATATAATTGATATGTTATATGTCTAAGATTCTCCTGATCACACACTATTTGACTTCATGCACAATGCAGAATCTATTCCACCATTGATCATCACATGTGGAAATTAACACAATTGCAATGCTCACATGAAACCATAAAAATTCACACACATTAACATGGTGATTTAATGGGAAATTCTGAAGCCAAAAACCCAAAATATCTGTATATAATATATGTCATAGAGATCATGTAACAATCCTCATACAAAGCCTCTCACAAGTTCTCAGTACAATACAATCGCTACACACTAATCAGGTCCGATCTAGCAAATCCATGCACCGATATCTGCCACCTACTAGCCTGCCTCTACTGCGCAATCCCTACTGAAGAATGGTTGTGAATGAACTCAAATCCACCTAGCTTGCACTGCGCAATCCTCATTGGCATCTCCACTGAGTGTTGGATGCAATCAATGCATCAGTATAGTCACAACTGATAGTCACACTTGCTCTTTCACCTACGTCTCCACTGGTCTCCACTGAAACTATCCATGCATTGTAGTTAACTGATGTATTCTTCAGTTGATTAATGAGTTATTAATTAGTGAATTAATTATTAATTAATTCACACCACTCTCACTAGTGTATCATTCAGTTAGACTAGATACAACTAGCTCAACTGTGTCTAACTGAGTTAAGCTGAACACAACTCCACTAAATACTTCTACAACTCCACCAAACTCTGTCACATGAGTTCAAACAAAATTCTCCATGAATTAGCTCCACTTAACCCTTAGGAATAGCGTAATTCCTTATGTCAGCTCCTGTTCCACATCTGTGCACTTAACTGAAGTGCTCCAAGAGAATAAGATAATGTTTAGAGTCATAATATTATTAAGAGCTAATAATATTCGACATGTCTATTTTTAGACTGGAAATGTAAAAATAGATTTCGCCCAAAATGTCTAAAAAAAGAAGTCCATCTATTTTTTCCAACTTGACCAACCATCCACAAATAGCATCCTGCAACTCCTAGAATATGATCGACATGTCTAAAAATAGACTTTGCGCCAAAAATAGCCTGTGGGCCCACTTAGTGAAGGCGAATATTTTCACTAAGCTCATCATCTTGTTGAATCTCAACACTCCCTCTCAAGAAGATAGGGATTATCTGCCACCCTGATCCTGTCTCTATGGTATTCGAATTTGCTCCTGGTGAGTGCCTTCGTCAGAATATCAACATCCTGATCCTCTGTAGGAATGTAAGATAGTAACATGATCTTCCGCTACACACAATCTCTGATATGATGGTACTAGATGTCAATATGTTTAGATCTATCATGAAATACTAGATTAACTGAGAGTTTAATGCAACTCTGATTATCACACTATATCACAGTAGGATCTAAGTGTGAACTGAACAACCCGACCAGGATCTTCCTCATCCATATAGCCTTGCATGTAGCCAAAATTGTTACCATTTACTCGGCCTCCACTGAACTGAGTGCCATAGATATCTGTTTCCTGTTGTACCAAGAAATTGATGTAGAACCGATATTGAAAATTCCTCCAGATGTGCTCTTTTTGTCCATTGGGCTCCCTGCCCAATCTGTATCCGTGAAGCCATGCAGCTTCACCTCATTCGACTGTCTATACCACAGTCCATATCTCGATGTGCCTCTGAGATACCTCAATACATGCTTTCCTGCCTTCCAAAATAGCTTGGTAGGCGTAACCATAGCTTGTGAAAGCTAGTTAATAGCATAGCATATGTCCGGTTGTGTATTGACCAAATACATGAGCGAACCAACCAACTGTCAATAAAAAGTGGCATCCACTACCTCTGCTGATGTAGCATCCTATTTCCTCCAACCACTAGGAAGAGGAGTGTCGATAGGCTTGCAGCCTTGCATGTTGAATTTCTCCATTATCTCTCGGACATACTTGCCTTGAGACACAAACAGTCCATCCTTCCGTTGCCAAATTTCCAATCCCAGGAAATAATGAAGGAGGCCCAAGTCCTTCATCTCAAAATCCTTTGCAAGATCAGCCTTGCATGAGTGTATCAACAGTTCATCACCTGTTAGTAACAAATCATCTACATAAAGTAAAATGATCAGCAACTTACCCTCAACCAAAATCTGGTACAGGTTGGGATCCACCTCACTCTTGGTAAAACCAAGTCCAATGAAATAATTGTCTGTCCATGTGTACCAAGCATGAGGTGCTTGCTTGAGCCCATACAATGCTCTCTTGAGCCTGCACACATGCAACTTGCTACTGAAGATTTAGAAACTTTTAGGCTGCTCTATGTACACCTCCTCCTCAATGACTCCATTGAGGAATGCAGTCTTCACATCCATTTGATGAATGTGCCAACCCATCTGCACTGAGAGAGCAAGGATGCTCTGTATGGAAGAATACCTTGCGACAGGTGAAAAGGTTTCTTCATAGTCGATCCCCTCAATCTATGAGAATCCCCGGGCAACAAATATTTCCTTGTACTTCTCGATGCTCCCATAAACAACTTTCTTCACTTTGTAGATCCATCTCGAACCTACCACTAATTTCCCTTCCGGCCTTGGGACAATCTCCCATGCACTGTTTCTGATAATCGAATCAAACTCTTCCACCATGGCATCTACCCATGCAGGGTCCTCCACAGCTTCCTCGAAAGAGGATGGCTCCATCACGATACACTTTCTCATCAGAGCCATGTATCCTGTAAATCGGTCAGGTGACTATCTCTATCTGCACTATGATGTAGGTGCTCCTACATTTTGTGTTGCATAAAGATTCAGTTGATCAGCTTTTGTAGTGCGCTTCTGCCTTTTGATGTTTGGCACTGCATGAGTGGTTTCTTCCACTCCGTGAACCTCATCTTGTGGCTGATCCACATCCTGAGGCTCATCCTTAGGAACTAATAGCTCCTCATCTTCATGCAAGTGTAACTCCATCTCAATCGAACACTTCATGGCTTTCTCCTCATGAAATTTGATATCCCGTCACACAACAGTCTTCCGACTATTTGGAAAGTAAACACGATAGTTGTGGGGTGTTTCTGTGTACCCCAAAAATATCCCAACCTTTGCAGTCAACTCTAGCTTCTTCCTGGCATCCATCGTCACATGAATGTAAATAGGTGAGCCAAAAATCTTCAAATGAGAAATATCAGGCTTCTTACCAGAAAACGCCTCTTCCGGTGTACTCATGCCAAGTACTCTATGAGGACAACGGTTTTACACATAAAACATAGTGTTGCATGCTTCAGCCCACAATTGTATGGGAAGGCCCTGATCATGCAACATCGCCCGTGAAACACCCATGATCATTATGTTCTTTCGCTCCGTGACACCATTCTGTTGTGGGTTATGAAGCGCTATGAGCTCTCTTCAAATTCCTTCTGCGCTGCAAAAGTCTTTGAATTCACCAGAGATGAATTCACCACTATTATTGCTCCTAAGAGCCTTCACCTGCTTCCCCAACTCTTTTTCAACCAGTTCCTTGAACTCATAGAACTTTGAGTATGTCTCTCTCTTCTTCTGCATGAAGAAGATCTAGCACTTGTGAGAAAATTCATCAACAAATATCACATAATACCTATGCTTTGTTGTCGAAGCTACTGAGAAAGGTCCACACATGTCTGTGTGAATTCTCTCAAGGATCGTCGTGGCGCGACTATCGTTCTCATGAAAGGTGGCTTTCAAAAATTTTCCCAAAGTACATCCCTTGCACTGATCTGACTGCGCAAGTGTACCCTTGCGAAGCCTGGTAGAAATCTACTGCAAAATTTTCAAAGCACCATGGTAAAGATGGCCCAATATCCTGTGCCACAATTCACCCTCATCCAGGCTCACCACTCCTTCTTCTTTGCCTGCCATTGCTGCGCATCCATCTACCTATAATTGATAAAGGTTCTTGACTCAAACCCCTATCCTCCGGGTTTTACCAGTTTCCTTACTGCGTAGGAAAGCCTTTCCCTCGCTAAAGACAACATCATATCCCTTGTCTTCCAACATAGCCACAGAGATCAGATTCTTCTTCAATCCTAGAACATGCAATACATCCTTCAATATGAAAGGTTTACTAGACTCCCTCTCAAAGGAAATGGTCTCGATACCAGTCGCATTGTATCTACCATGATTACCCATCTCGATGTGCACTCCAATATCCTTCTCATCCAGATCACTGAACAAATCTTTGTCTCGAGTCATATGAAAAGACGCACCACTGTCAAGAAACCACACTGATCCCATCACACTTGAAACCAAGCATGCGATCAGCGAAAAATCCAGTTCAAAATGCGAGGCTAAGGCCTCTCCAGCTGCAGATCTAGCAGCTTTATTATTTTTCTTCTTCTATGGAAAATTAGTGGCGTAATGTCAGTGTTGGTGACAGTGAAAGCACTTCACCTTGGACAAGTCTTGGTTCTTTCCGTTCGCACCGGATTGAGAAGGATTTTTCTTTCCCTTTCCTTTCCTTACTTTGGAAGCCAAAGTGAAATTTTCTTCATCTTCATTCTTCGATGAAGATCCATCCCTGGTACTCCGCCTTATCTCATCCTACACAAGATCCGACCAAAGTCGCTCCCATCCTGGCAATTTCTCCCGACCATTGAAAGAGTCCTCATAGGAATGCAAACTCTTCGGAAGCCCAAGGAGATCCAAGCTCGCCAAGTTCTCTTCATCTACAGTAACCCCCACACTTCCCATCTCATCCCTTCATTGGACAAACTTCGTGAGGTACTTGGGTATACTTTCGCCCTTCTCATTTTTATTTTCCTGAGCTTGTCTTTAAGCGCCAACTTCCTCTGGTCACTTTTGCTTTGGAACAAGTCTCTCAAATCTTTCCACATCAACAATGGAGAAGATTTACCATGAAGGCTAGACACTATGTGATCCTTCACACCTTCCAACATAATTCTTCAACATTTTGTTGTCTTCTTTTTCCATGCATCAAGTGTGACTGCATCGCTAGAAGTAGGTTTTGGAATTTATGCATCTATGGACTCCTTCAACCCATTATCCTCCAGCACCGCCTCCATACTGTCCTTCCATGAAATATAATTTGAGATGCCCTCAAGGGCATCCTCAAATCATAATCCGTTGAAAGACATCTCAACTTTGACACCAAGAAAACACTGCTGCAAATTCGAATTCCACCAGCACAAAACTCAACTGCCTCAATAATTGCAATCTGCTCCAATGATCAACTCCTCTGATACCATGTAGAAATTATATAACTGATATGTTATATGTCTAATATTATCCTAATCACACACTATTTTACTTCATGCACAATACAAAATCTATTCCACCATTGATCATCACATGCGGAAATTAACACAATTGCAATGCACACATGAAACCATAAAAATTCACACACATTAACACAGTGATTTAACCAGAAAGCCAGAAGCTAAAACCCCCAACTATCTGTATATAATATATTTCATAGATATCATGTAACAATCCTCATACAAATCTTCTCGCAAGCTCTCAGTACAATACAATCGCTACACACTAATCAGGTCCGATCTAGCAAATCCATACACCGATCTCTGCCACCTGCTAGCCTGCCTCTACTGCGCAATACCTGCTGAAGAATGGCTCTGAATGAACTCAAATCCACCTGTCTTGTACTGCGCAATCCTCATTGGAATCTCCAATGAGTTTTGGATGCAATCAATGCATCAGTATAGTCACAACTGATAGTCACACTTGCTCTTTCACCTACCTCTCCACTGGTCTCCACTAAAACTATCCATGCACTGTAGTTAACTGATGTATTCTTCATTTGATTAATGAGTTATTAATTAGTGAATTAATTATTAATTAATTCACACCACTCTCACTAGTGTCTCATTTAGTTAGACTAGATACAACTAGCTCAACTGTGTCTAACTGAGTTAAACTGAACACAACTCCACCAACTACTTCTACAACTCCACCAAACTCTGTCACATGAGTTCTAACTAAAGTCTCCATGCATTAGCTCCACTTAACCCTCAGGAATAGTGTAATTCCTTCTGTCAGCTCTTGTGCCACATCTGTGCACTTAACTGAAGTGCTCCAAGAGAATAAGATAATTTTTAGAGTCCAAATATTATTAAAAGCTAATAATATTCGACATATCTATTTTTAGACTGGCAATCTAAAAATAGATTTCACCCAAAATGTCTAAAAATAGAATTCCATCTATTTTTTCCAACTTTACCAACCATCCAAAAATAGCATCCTGTAACTCATAGAATATGATTGACATGTCTAAAAATAGACAAGTCTAAAAATAGACTTTGCGCCAAAAATAGCCTGCGAGCCCACTTAGTGAAGGCAACTCTTTTCACTAAGCTCATCATCTTGCTGAATCTCAAAACGATCTTCTTGAGAATTATTTTTCTCAAGAAAGGTTATGCATTTCTCTACAGATAGAGATTCTTTCATGTTTTCTGCACGTGTTTCCAGTTTTTCTCTATCAACAAAAATAACTGTATTGGATGGACGAGATGAAATATACCACTCAACTTGAACTTCTACACCACGAACTGCTGTAGTAGGAATTTTATTAAGTAATTTATTAAATGTTGGATTGAAATATTTTATCTTCTCACCTATTTTAGCTTTTAGATTTAAAAAATCATTGATGAACATAGCAATGGTCTTGTCATCCACAAACTTAGCTAAAATTTTTTCTTTGAACATATTCCAGGTAGGTATAAAGCGGGCAGGTATTGAAAAACACCAGGATCCTGCATATCCTTTTAGAGTATATGGAAATAATCTTACAATGCAATCCTCTTCAACTACTCCATTTAGATTTACGGCTAACATAAAATTGTGAATGTGTTCTTCTACCGAAAGACCATCATTAGGATTAATTTTAGGTAAGCATATTTTAGGATTTTTTGGAAGAGCATGAAGAGGAGCGAGCATATTTACAGCCCCTAGATTGCTCCATGGATTTACATTTGGTGGAGGTACTATGCCTGCCATTGGATTTTGGATAGGCTGGTTGAGTGGAGTTTGAGTTGAAGAATAGGCAGGCTGAGTGCTATGACTAGTTGCAGGGATAGTAGTTTGAGTACTGGAACTATTCAAAGTAACATTGACTGTTGGAATGGAAGTTGTCAAAGTGAGCGGAGGTAATGGAGGTGAATGGGATAAGATCTCGCTGGTGATTAAATCTGATTGAGTCCTATTTATTTTATTTTTAGTACTATCGATGGGAAATTCAAAAGGAAGAATTCCTATCTTTTGACTTTCTGATCGAGTTAATATTGTTCGAGGTTGTAAAGAAGACTAAATAATGATATCCGATATTTGAGAAGATTTAGGCTTTTTAGCAGAAATATATACTCTCTCTAAATTTTATATCAAATACTGAACTTCTGGGGAAGCTTTATGGGAATTAGGAGATAGTATGTGTTAAGTATCACTAGGAGACTTAGGAGAAGGATGATCAACTTCAGAATTTAAATATGAGGATCTAGATAATTTTCTGGAAGTTGATGTGGATCTAGAGGGAGATAGACTCTTAGATTGACCTTTAGATTGATTAGATGTTTTTTCCACTCACAGGCCCCTCCTTTTAGTGTCAGAATGTTGAGGCCTTGGAATTTCACTGCCAAAACATGGGGGAAACCACCCATTCCAGACCTTAAAGAAACTCCTTTTCCATTTGCTGTAGTGGCTCTGACTGGGGATGATGGGACCAGTCTCCCAATAAGGATGATTTTGAGGGTGTTGTGATTATATAACATGCAAATGGAGAATGATTTTAATCTATCAAATGCATCTATCTAAACTATTTATTCTACTATATACCCAGGATTTTTCTTCCTTTATGCGATCTAAATAGATATCCTTCAAATATTAGTAATATAGATCATTTAACAGTTGAAAGATATGAAAATTATGAAAGATGATTCTTCTAACAAAGCAGTTTGACTAGAAGAATTGTGAAAGATATATCGCATTCATATGTGTGATTATATATTCAATAAGAAATAACAGACAAATATTAGAACAAAAGTGCATGTAACATTTATCTATAATAACATTTCAAATATCTAATGAAATAAAAAGATGATTGTCAATCTATAAAGTAAGACTTAATACAAGTGAATAAAAGTACCATATGTACAAAGTTCTACTCATGTAAACTAAAATTAATTGATCTGCTCCTCTTCACTTTCAAGCATTTTAAAGAGTACAATAGTGCAACATTAGTTAAATGGATTTAATTTTCAAAAGATAACAGATGTGTTCCATTAATTCATCAAAGCATTCACAAACTTACAGTAGTGCATTCTTTGCAAATGTTTTTGAAAAATTTCTAGACCCTTCTCTAAATGCATGAGAGGGGTTTAAATACTAAACTAACTATGTTCTAAAATAGATTATTACAAAAATATAGAGGAGGTTTCAAAAAACCATCCTCGTAAGACTAACTTAAAATAAAATCTAGGAAAATAAATTAAACATATGATTTATGAATTCCGCCCTTTCTTCTAGATTTGGTCATGAAGTTGACAAATATATATCATAGGCTTGAGCTGAGTTGGCTATGAAATCCTCGATCTGACCTGTCCCTTGAATACTACATTTGAAAGTACTGGCTGTGATATTCTTGTTGAATCTGTTAAGGACTACAAGATCTAATACTAAGGATAAGGTTTGATCAGAAATTTCCAATAATTTTCTTGATCAAATTTATTTATATTTTTAAGTATTTCATCCTGTGTGTCTGCCTTTTGTTTCCACTATGTTTCAAGTTGTTTTAATTTTGAGAACACTTCAGACATGTACTCTTTGACAAGTTCTTCTTTCACCAGTTGTTTACATATATATTTAATAATTTCTTTTGATAACCTTCAGGTTTTCGCTATTTCTTTCTCTGCCTGCTTTATTTGTGCTTCCCAATCCTTGAATAGGATATCCTTATGAAACTTATCTACCTAGGGTAGATGAGCTTCATTTCCTGAGTCTGATCCTTGACACTAAATGTGTTCATTAATCTTCTTCTCGAGCTTCTCACATTCAATTTTTTGGATAGCTATTTGCTGGATTAGTATTTTATTTGAGTCACAATAAGAGTCAATAATAAAAGCTTTTTGGGACAATAAATTCCTGTTGTTGCTTTACTTTGTCATTTATATCCAATGCTTCTTTTATGAATTTCTCTAATTATGGTTGGCTTTGTAACCTAATTGTTGTTGCTTCCAGTTGTGCTTGATTCTCAGTGATTTCTGCTTGATGCTGCAATTTAAGCTTTTCAAAATATGTTTGAAATTGGGCTATCTTTGATTTCATTTTCTCACTAGAGTTGGATTTTTCTTCATATAACAACCTCTCTAGTTCTTGTATTCTGTCTTCCTTTCGCTTCACAAACATTCTAACTTCAGTAGCTTTATCAATAGTGGTGGTAGCATATGCCCCTGCATACTGTGATAATTTAGTTAGATGTTCAGTAGGACCAACTAAGGAATCCTTCCACAAAATGTCAATAGATTCATCTGTGAGGTTTGAAACTATTTCATCAGTTATTCTCCTTTTATTCCTCTTGACTACAGCCTTATAACTAGGACTGTAGAATATGTCAAGTGAAGGAATTTGTTCAATTTGTAAAACATATTTGTTCTGTCGGGTAGGCCGGTATGATCTCTCTATCGTGAGTCTCTGGAACTTGTTGTAGTGGATTAAGAGTTTCCACTATCTTTTGGGAATGTTCAGGTGTCTGAAAAATAGTAAATTGATCAGCATTGGGATTGGCTTTAGGATTTTTTATTGCTTCAGAAAAATCATCCCATTCTAAACTCAAATTATTTTTTGTGAATTTTCTGAATGATCAAGTGTGTCATGACTGTGTTGAACTTCTTGAGAAGTTGACTCTATTCCATTAATTTATTTTCTCTCTTGCATCTCTATCTCTTGAATTACCTGATAAATTATATTTTATGGGCTATCCTTTCTAGATTTGGATTCATTTTCAGAATGATCTGAATTCTAAGATTGATGCTTGGATTGACCCAATTCATCCTTAGACATGTCTTTTGCTTCATTATCCAAGCTGATAATTGGAGTAGGTCTATTGACATCTTCAATAGTTAACAAGTTGAGAGGAAATCTCTCCAGTCTCTTATTTCTATATATTTGGAAGGCTTCCAAATCATCTTGGTTAAGTTGATAGGATGCAAACTTTATTATATCTGAAAACTTTTCCATGCCTTGAAAGTGATCATCAAATCAATTTATTTCCTTTACAAAAGGCTTCATTTTAAGCTCAGTGGTGTAATTTTTAATTACATCATTTGGATCATACAGACTCTTCGGCATTATTTCCAAATTCAATAGATTAATCTTAGAAACCTCCTTGTAGGTATGGCCAATATCAAAAAGTGAGAAAGTGCCACAGTGTAAAGGGAAATTAGGCCAAGCATCCTTCTTAGCATCTTTCAGCTGTTTAGTAATACCATTAACAAGCTAGTAGGCTATCTCTCTTGCAAGGAAATTATCAAGGACATAATATGGTAGGATGTGGGGAGAAGCATAACTCCCGAATACTTTGACATATGTAAAATTCTCCTCTTCAAACCACCTAGCCATAGAAAGAATATCTGCACTAGCCTCTTCGGAAACCCTAGGGGCATTCTTATTGAATATCATTTGGTGCATAGGAAACATGACCCCATGACAAATTTTATAAAAATTCAAGTGGAATTATGAATCCAAAAGGGCTCTGTGGTAGATGTGGATTGGGGTAGGGTCTTAGGTAGTCCATTTCCATCCCATGGTAGGAAAACTAGAAGAAAATAAGATTGCGTCCATGACATAAGCATACATATAAAAGGGAGGTATTTATATAGATGAAGCATTCCTTTTATTCCTATATTCTGTGATGTGTTTGGCTAAATTGTCAGATAGGATATTCATCCAATTCATAATTCAGGAATTGATGATTGCGTCAATCAATGGAACCCAATATACTAAAAACCTAGTGGTATCAGGTTTGGAAAATATTCTACACAACATGCCAATAGCATAAAAATAAGGGGAAGGAATTTGGGAAACTGGGTATGTACAGAGTTTATCTTGCTTCATCTTTCCCTAGTCTTCCTTCCATTCTTTGATGATCATCATGAGGTCTGGATTCTCTACTCTAAAGCTTTGCAGAAAATCCTTGTCATATTTCTGCTGTGAGGAGGGTAGATGGTACATTGCCTGTAATATTCTGCCCTGAAAGACCCCATATTTTCTCCCTTTGAATCCTTAAATTGTCTATCATCTATGCTTAAGTGGTCAATTACCCTCTTAACCATGTCTGTGTAAGGGAGAAGTTTTGGCCTTGCGGCTACCTTGTGGATGAATTAACATGCAACATCAAAGTAAGTTGCGTCTGAGGTAGCTGTCGTGCCTGTTGTAGTGACTTTGGTTATTACCCTTGGATTTTCATCTTCGAAAAGCTTATACATTTCCTCCCATGATGAACTACCACAAAATTTGTTGCAGGTGGAGTCTGAAAATAAGGGAGACATGTCTGAGTCTTCAGTGGACATTGTTTGAGAAATCTCTTTGCCTTTCTTGTTCATTTCAATCTTCTTCACTTCCTTAAATGATTTCCTAATTTCAAGTAAATAGGGCGAGCATTAAAACTATAGAGAATAGAGAGACAAATCCGTTGTTTATATCAAACATGCACGAATAGATATGAATCTATTAAATAGGATATTAATCATCGATAATCATTTCAAAATCAAATCTCTTACACCTTCGCACGAAATAGCTATCAAACAACATTAAGACATTAGTCTCAAATTTCAGTTTGATATGACATAAGTCATTTTTCATGCTTGAGTAATTAAATGCCACTAGTTCGCATATTGCAACTTATATTTTTTTATCGTTTATGATGTTTATTCATATATTCTGTGAAATGCGATCTGCGCAAATAACACATCGCAACTTTTATGCGGTAATGAATTAGATTTTTGAAATGCGAAGTGCGCATTCAAAAAGTCAAGTGCCTGCGATTAATTAGACTTTTAGAGCTTTATATTTATTTCTTTGTTGGCTCGTCAGGTCCGTGCAATTGCAACTTATATCGAATTGCTTTACAATTTGATCATTTTAAATGAGGTGCGATGTGATAAAGGAAATATAACGATAATTGAAGTGTTTTCAAGTTTTAAAACATAACTTCGGAAAAAGGCTTAGTGCATTTCGTAGGCCACATGACTTAGAGGATTGCAAGTCTTTTAGGTTGTAAGTTATGCGGTTTGCGATGCGCACTAAAGAATAAAGTGGAAAACTCAAAGAAAACTTTATTTCCTATTTTTTTTTGTTTTTTAAAGATAAAAATAAATTTCTTATTTATTTCTAAAGGGTCCCCATTTATTAAAAATAAATTGGGGTTGTTGTATAGCACAACACAACAACTACTTTATACGTACCTTAAAAGCAGCGTAGTATGATAGATGATTATACATAAAGACATATTACTGATAACAAAAGGAAAAAAGATACATACTACTCAATGCTCCATATGGAATCGAAATAACAACGCTGTATTATATTGAGTTCAAAAAGCTCTCCCAAATATGTATCTCAGAGCATAGGGAGCATAGTCATACAAAGCTACAACAAAATTCTTCCAAAATTCCAGAACCTCTCTTTCATCTTAGAACTTACTATATATTGAGTTTCCCTGGAGGGTCTATAGTAATTGCTCATTTATGATTGACCCATATCTATGAAATCAAAGCATGCTACCTAACTTTGCAGAGTGTACATTGAGGAATGACTTATGTACTGAGAGAATTAAAATAGGAATGGGGTGAAATTGAGATTTCACCAACAAAATCATCGAAATTAAACCAAAAAAAACAAGGACATGGTCGCCCATTGAGGCTAATAATGGGAGCCTTCAAGACGGCATGGTGAGGAGTAGTCGTAGGTGTGCAGGCTAATTGTCAGTTTACGATTCCATCTATTTCCTATAGACCTCCACTCCCTTAGTCTGATGATTCCCATTTAATTTATTATGGAGAGGTTGTTCGTACTAAGTGAACCTAGTTCTTTCAGTGGAGATCTCCTGAATTTACCAGATAAACCACAACTATATTTTCTGACTCAAAATCCCGTGCAGTGTCTTCAATTGCAAGAACAGGAACCAGATTTCTGAGGGGGTCTCAAGTGGTAAGCGGTATCGGAGAGGGGGCATGCGAAATGATGAGAGGAAGGAATGCCAAGGAGTGGGTGGTAAATGAAAACTGCCTATTTCGGACCCCCCCCCCATAGTTAAATTTCAAAGGCTAGGAGGGGGGGGGGGGGGTATGAAATGTGTTAAGGACCATTGGATGTATTGGGTTGGAGTAGAATTTACGGAGAAATGCAGGAGGCTTAGCAGTAATTAGATGCGTGCCAATGGATGGGAATGGCAGCAGTAATGGAATGGTAACAGTAGTGAAGGAATGGAATAATCATGGTGATCGAAGTATTATGGTGGGGCCAAACCGCATCGCAATATCATGTCTTTACCATGGAGAAGTAGAGATAAGACCTAAACGGTGCGAAGTGCGAAGCGCGAGGAGAAAGGAAGTGATGTGGAGGAAGGTGGGACTTGACTAAAAATCGCACATTGCAAAGTTTATGCGTGAGTAGGTAGAGGTTACGTGTTAAAGCCTATGATGGGCGAAGAGCAGGGGGGAGGTGAGGTGGCACAAATAATGGTGGGACCATGCTTGTAGATTGCAAGTCACAAGAGTTAGCTGGGAGCAATAGGTGGTAATTGTTAAAAGCCTCAGGGAGTGATGTGCGATAGTGGGGAGGTGACGTGGAGGGAAAGTTGGACCTACCTGCATCGCAGCTTAAAAAAAAACTCTGTGGGTGCTTAAAAGGTAAGTTGCAAATTGTGCGCTATGTGATATGTGACACGCTAGTTGCTGCAAAGTGCAAAAAGGCGACAGGTAAGGAAGTGCGGAATATGAGGGTTTGCATGCTGATTTGGGTGGTGTATCAAGGTTGGATGGGTCCCACCAAGTCGCATCGGCGACAAGATAATTTTCAGTGAATATTTAAGATGTAAAGGTTAAAACTTGTGGGGAGTGGTGGTGAAAAATGAAGAAATGTAGCACGAGACTTTAGAAACGGGACAATGAAGAGTAAGAGAGTGTAAGTGAAGGTAAAGAGGATAAATGAGATGAATGAGGGAGGGAATAAATTTTTCTCACCATTATACCTTATTAGCTACACCTTCTCATTTATGCTGAACTGAAATGTAGATTGGTTCCTTTGAAGCTCTTTGATAATCAGGATTTTCCTTCCTTTCACCTTCTCCACTCGGTGTGTGATCACAGGCCAATATTTTGGCTCGATATGGGGACAATGTGTTGTTCTTTAGTGCATTGAGAAGATGCACACCTGAATGCCTGTGCTTTATTGGTTACGTGGAGTTGTAAATGCACAATTATTAGACAAATTTTTATACGAACGGTCAAGTGGACACAAAATGGAAGATGAAATGGAGGATGATATGGAAGATGAAATGGAAAATGAAAACAATGGATGAAACAAAATGGGAGTAGTGGAATGTGATATGGAAGACGAAATGGGAGAAATTTAAACAAAAGGGAGTATAGTGAAATGATATACACAGTGAGCTAGATCAACCCTCATCAGTGATGAAAGTAAAACTCTAGGAATTACCCATTTACGGGTTCCTCAAGGATGTCTCCTTCTAAGTTCTCTAGCACGAAAGTATAAATTAATTTTTCCTCTGCCACCCTGAATGGAACAAACCAGAGGGGGTCGAACTTCCCATGTTTCCCTTTGTCTGCTCGCCTGATATCCTATCGCAGCACCAAATCCTCAACTTGGATTTCTTTATATTTAGCTCTTTGGTCAAATAAGCCTTTCATTTTTTCTTGATACTTAGCTAGTCTGAGCCTTACCTGTTCCCGGGTTTTATTCAACTCCACCAACTGATTCATTCTTCAGATAAGGTCATTTGGCTCCTCCTTGATTTCTTGTAGGAATCGAGCCACAGGTAATGCAAGTTGAATTGGGAAGATCACAGCTCTTCCATACACCAACTCATAAGGGGACTTTCCTGTGGATCTTTTAGTGGTGATGCGATTTGCCCATAGTGCGAACTTGAGCTGAGAATCCCAGTTCTTTTGATTTTCATTGATTTCTTCAAAATCCCACTAGTTTCTTATTAGATGATTCAACCAACCCATTGCCCTATGGGTAGTATGCAGTGGAGTGTCCTAGTAAGATTTTGTAACGATGAAAAAACATTACAAATTTAGCTGACTTGAAAGCCTGGGCATTATCTATAATGATATTAGCTGGGCATCCAAACCTGGCTATTATGTTCTCCTCTAGGAACTTGAACACCACTGAATCCATAGAATTTGTTGTGGTAATTTCTTGTACCCACTTGGTGAAGTAATCTATAGTAGAGAGGATCCATCGATGTTGATTTCTAGAGGTCGAGTGAATCTCTCCTATGAAATCAATTCCCCACTTCCTAAAAGGTTCTTCAACGTGTACTGGGATCAACAGGAGAGGTGCATACCTTTGCTTTTCAGCAAACGTCTGACACTTCTCGCAGGCCTGGGCATGAGCATGTACATCACCAAACAGTTTAGACCAGAAGAAACCTACCCTCAAGATTTTGTGTGCAGTGGATCACCAACTATAATGTCCAACACATATCCCTTCATGGAACTCAACCATCACTTGTTCCACTTCCTTCTCTATTAAAAACAATAGTAGGATCCCCGCTGGGTCTTTCTACTAAAGTCGACCATTTTCCATGATGTAATTTTGAGACTTCAGCCTTAAGGTGTGGTACTTGGCCCTATCATAGTTAGGAGGACATCTCAATGTTAATATATTTTCTACTATATCTTTATACCATGAATATAGGAGGTACTTGACATGTGTTTGCTGAGCAGACAATGCTACGCCTTGGTGTGTGCCCATGTCTTCCTATGCCTCTCCCCCTATCATAGAGAGATTTATTCCCAGAGCTTGAAAGTTGGATTTAGACAGGATATTTTCCAACCCCTAGCCTTTGATGAGTTTAGTAGGCTTTATCTCTAGCTCGTACTCCTGGATCTTGGCTATCCATTTTCCTCTCTTCCCTTCACTGTCACCCTATACCAGAATATATTTTATTGCTACAGTGGGCACATAGGCCATTATGGTTGATTGTAACACATACACCCGGAATTCCTTCAGCGATTTGACCAAGGCATAAGCTTATTTCTCCAGGATACCATATTTTATCTCGGCATATCGCAGGACTTGGCTAAAGAAAAAAATGGGTTTCTCATGCCCTTCGGCATTTTTCTGTAAGAGTACTCTAGCTATAGTGTGAGGAGAGGCGAAAGAGAAAATCATGAATGACTTCCCATAATCTGGACCGACCACCACTGGAGCTTCTCCAAAGCCCTATTTGATCCTATGAGTCCTTATATTTAGGGGTCCATCTAACGCCACTATTTTTCTTCAGCATCCCAGTGATGTTTCAGAAAATCTTGGCATAGTTGGGAATGAACCTTCTGAGGAAATTTATTCTTCCCAAGAAAACTTTTACCTACTTTTTGTTTCTTAGTCATGGAATGCCATCTATCACCTCTACCAGCTTTGTGTCGATCGTCACTCCCTCCTTAGTTACTATGTGTCTCAGCAACCTTCCTTCCTCCAAGGAAAACATGGATTTTTGAGGGTTCAGAGACAGAACATACCTGTGACATTTTTCAAAGTTTTTTCGGAGGTGCTTTATGTGTTCAGCGTCACTCTCTGAAAAGATGATTATGTTGTCCAGGTAAATCACCACAAACCTATCTTTCTCTCCTATGAAAGCAATGTCCATCGCCTTCTAGTATGTAGCACTAAAATTTATTAGGCCAAAGGGCATTCGGGCATACATGAAGGTCCCCCAAGGCATGGTGAATGTCATCTTCTTATGGTCTTCGGGGAGCACTGCCACCTGATTGTATCCTATGAAGCCATCCATCATGGACATGTGGGAGGATCCCACCACCTTTTCTAGGATGTAGTCCATCTTTGGGAGGGGATAGTTATCCTTTAATGAGGCTCTGTTTAGGTTGCAAAAATTGATGCAGAGTCTAATTTCACCATTCTTATTTCTTATCAGCACCAAGTTTTCCACCCATTCGAAGTATATTAAAGGGAAAATGATCTTGGCTTGCAATAGCTTCTTTATTTTCTTCTTGATACCTGGGAGGAGAAGGGGTTTGATCTGTCTTAGCTTCTACTTATGAGACTTTGTGTCTTCCTTTAGAGGTATCTTGTGCTATA
The DNA here is from genome assembly GCA_034641835.2 of Pinus albicaulis. NCBI lineage: Eukaryota > Viridiplantae > Streptophyta > Pinopsida > Pinales > Pinaceae > Pinus > Pinus albicaulis. Next base: position 326,896,675 of record CM076579.1, on the reverse strand, counting down.
TAATGTTTATGTCAAAATTCTTCAGATCTTGGTATGAACAGGTGAAGACGTATTTATATGATTGGAATAGATTGAGATATTGACCTTGGTATTGTTCAGGAATGCCTTTTGACAACTTCGCCATCTTTGGATCTTCTTCTATCCCAACATTTACATCCATGAAAGGCTCAGCAAGGTTCATTTTGCTGGGATTTACTGGGACGTAGTTCTTGTAAAACAATCTCTACAATGGCACAAGCCCCCTGGGGATGACATTTCCCTTTAATTGCAGAACATGATGTCCAGTCAGTGTCTCTTCTCACCTGGTTTTTGGCTCTTCACTGCCATCCTCAAGGACTGAATTGATCACCATATTTGAAAATTTTCCTACCATTTCCATGAAATGTTGGACCTACTCTTCATCTTTGAAGAATTTCCAATGCTTAACATTTTTCGGAATGGAAGGGCACTTCAACCTCATATATAAGAAAAGGATTCTACGGGGGCAGAAATTACTACCAGCCATAGATAGGGAATCTGCCATTCTGTTCTTTTCCCTCGGCATGAACTGAATGTTGAAAGCAGAAAATAAGTTCTCAATTAAATCCCATACCTCATTCTTGTAGGCTTTGAGCCGCGGGTGTTTAGTTTGGCATTGGTTCCTAACTTGCCTCACTATAAGCTCTGAATCTCCAAACATCTTGAGGTTCTGTATATTCATGTTCCGCGCTATCTACAACCCCAACAATAGTGCTTCATACTCAGCCACATTATTTGTGGCTTCAAATTCCAGCTTAAAGGAGAGGGGAACCAAGAATCTTCTTGGAGATATTAAGAGTACCCCAACCTTGTTTCCTTCCCCTGAGTAAGCTCCATCAAACTGAAAATTCAATATTTCATTTTCACCTTTGCTCATAGGATTCTCCTGGATTAGAGGACAAATATTCGTTTCCTACAGGAAGTTTTCTTCCTCCTTGAGCATAAGACAAGAGAATTTTCCCTCCTTAGTATATACTGGAGAATTTGTGGAACCATTAGCTTTGGTGACCATATTCACAAATCTGGACTCACGGTATAATCACCTTTCCTCCCCTATGAAAACTGGAATAACGACACAACTGAGGTCCAGCTTTATGGATCCTCTAATCTTGGTACCCCAGGATCTGGACAATAACATTCCAAACCGAGCTAGGATATTGGCCACAACAATATCCATTACCACGCTTTTGGCCGAAATCTGGGCTAAATTTCTTACCAGATATTTTATCATGCCCAAGCATTTCACCCTCTTCGAATCAAGAATACAGATCTTTATATGTCCTAGTGATCTATAACCCTAACTGCTCCATGACAGACAACGACAAAAATTATGTGAAGCCCTGGAATCTAACACGTAGTCGTGTAATAAAAATTCATGTATAACTAGAGTCACATAGAATGGAGGAGTGGCTGAATCCATTTATTCTACATGGGGTCCAAAGACTACCATGGATATTTTTTCTCGGAGATTGAGGTTGTCAGGGAGGGGGCCTACACCCTGGGGAAACATGAACTGAGAGACTTGGGCCCTGTATGAGGGCTATTTTAGGAGGTCGATTAGGGGGACCAGGATCTTGACATTTTCTAATTCTTTCTAGAGGCTAAAGCGCAAGGAAATGGTAGATTTTTCTGTGATAACTTATTTGAATTTCTCTTTAGGAGGGTCGGGTAGTTTCAAGGGTGTAGCTGTGGATTTCTCATTTTGGGGAGGATCAGAGCCTTGTTTCGAGGGCGCAGATGTAGAGGCTTTAGGATGGGAAACTCTTATAGAGGCATTTTCCCCTTACTAGTATAACTAGAAGGGGTCTTCTCCCTTGATGTCGACTCTTCATCTTGTTCCTGCACTCGGTTTCTCTTTATGGAGGATCTGAGATCATACTTCCTATGGAGTTGAGCTTGCATGAAATACACAAACTTCGTGCAGTAATTTTCAATATGTCGATCTTCTAAGGGGACTTCCTTCTCTTCTGGCTCTTCTTGCAAGGTGAGTTCACCTTCTTCATCCTCTGAATAAGCGAGGAATTGATCTTCTTGGCTATTTATGACTTCCTCGTCTTGTCCCTCCATTTCCCCTTCCAAGTATAGGGGAGGTTGGATGTGATCTTGTTGCTATTTCCTTTCTCGCTACAACAAATGCCGAGGGGGCTTCCAGTACTGAGGATTAATCCCACAATTATGAATCATTTGGTTGGAATGAGGAGGGGAATTCTTGGCCTCCAATTCAAGCTTCACTAGCTTATTTGAGAGGTTTTGATCAGCTTATTCATATCTTCGATTCTATACTCCTTTTATTCCCTCTCTTGACTAGAGGTAGAATCCTCCTCCCTACCCCATAGTCTAGCTTCATGCTCTATCTTGCCTTTGAATTTACCAGTAGAAGCAAAATTTTCTTCTAACTCCAATGCATTAGTTTGAATCAGATCCAGATATGCAAACTTTCTTTCTCTTAAGGTGAACCCAAAATTTGGTTCAAAAGATTCAGCGAAGAAAATCTTAGCAACTCGTCGTATATTATTTCAGCAAGAATATTATTATAAAGATTATTGAACCTCTTTATAAATTATGTTACATCCTCATTTTGTCTCTTTTTAAGAGCGTTGAACTCTGTGAGGACATATCCATGGTCCCTCTTCTCTCCCCATTTTTGTGTGAAGAAATTCTACATTTCCTCCCATTTTGTTTTACTGAGATCGCATTATTAATGTTACACCATTTTTCAAGTCATCTAACCTAATCCATCATTGGGATGGACCCAAGTACACTATGTAAGACCAATTTTACCCTAAGTAAAATTTCTTTCACTATGAAAAATAACTTAGTAAACCACCTTTATTAAGTTGTTTATGGTCTAAACAGGAAACCCCATGAGGAAATATTAAATAAATCTACATTTGTTTGATTTTCCTCAAGGAAGAATTAGTTAAACAACAGTTTAATTAATATTCCTCGTCATATATAACGCAAAATAGGAAAATTAATTAGATAAATCATTATTTATCTTATTATTTTCTAAGAATAATTATTTAAACCTTATTTAAATAATATTCCTTGTTAAATTTGACTAAATCATTTATAAATAATTAAATAAATCGTTATTTATTTGATTATTACTCAACCACATCCTTAAAATAATAAATAAATCATTTATTTATTTATTATTTATAAATAAAGGGATTTCACCCAAGTCAAATTCTTTTTCCCTCCAACAAATATAATAAAATATTCCATAAAAGTTGGATCTTGATTTGGTTTATAATATTTTAATTATGCACCAATATCTAGACTAATTCAATATTTTGTTATAAATAGAAGGGGTTTCCCATTCATTTGTCACCTTTTGTTGCCTATTAGATCACTCTGGATCTATGCTCTTGGTCTGACTTTGAGCCATTATCATTGTCACATTCTCCATTATTTTCTTTGTGAGCTCCCTTTGAGTTCTCTATTTGTCTGGGTTTTCTACACCAACAATAGAGAGAAATGCTAGATCTGAAGCGTTGAGTACTTTCAAGAACCCATCCCATTAAGGAGAATTGGAAACACCTTTCTTGTTTTCCTCTCAGGTGCCCTTAATATAAAAAAATTCTTTCTAAAAATTGTTCTTGTCTTGTCTATTGGATATATGGAGCAAAACCTTCTTTTTACTGCTTAATGTCTTTCTATACATAGATCTGGTTTTTGCAGCTCTTGTCTTGATCAACTAACTGCAGATCTGAAGATATTGGCAGCCATATTTGATGTTAGGGCTATTATTTATGCGTAGCTAAAGTGGTTTTTTTTCGTACACTTCGAAAAAGGATTCATACTAACAATTGGCGACTCCACACGGGTTTTCAATTACGACCGCTGTCGTTTTTCATATTCCTGCATATCCAGCTACTTCAGCACCTAGGGTTTCTTTTCAGCTTCTTTTTTTTCCTATTTTCATGTTTTTTTTCACCTATAAAACCCTAAAAAATTAAAATTTCTAACTTCCGCGTGTTTTTGGCCCTGTTGCGCAGGTGACAGACATCAATCGCAACTGAGACGACAAATTTTCCGCAAATCTGCCGCCGGGACAACCGAGTTGGAGGTCGCACTTTTTAGCCCAAAAGCTGCGACCTGGAGTCCAGGTCACACTTTTCAGCCTCTTTTCTGCGACCTGAACAGGAAAACAGGTCAGAACCTGCGACCTGTGCTTTTTTTTCTGCTATTTTTCTGCAATTTTTCTAGGTTTTGCTGAAGCTTCTGTTAGGGTTTTCCAGCCTCTGTCTCCGCCCATTTGGACCTGTTTCTGATTTTTTTTGCTCATCTAAGTGGGAACCTAGCCCCCTAGGGCTTCAGTACGCTCCATTTTTGGTGGAAGAGTTTTAGCTGTTTCAGCTATCTGTTTTTTCAGAGTTTCAACCTTCCCTTTTTCAGATCTGATACCTCATTCTCAGATCCCTTTAAATCAGCTCTTCTTCCTTTCAAACTGCCTCTTGTAGTTTTGTTTGGACCTCCCTTTAGGACCTCCTCCCTGTCCTTTTTGATTTTTGTTGATTTCCTCCTTTTTGCCAGCCACCTTGCCTCTGCCTCTTGGCTGTGATCTGCACCTCTTTTCAGCAGCTTTCTTCTTTAGATCCCTGTCCCTTTCAACCCTAGATCTATTGGCCTCTTTTTAGTGTGTTCTGACTAGATTTGTTCCCTTTTTTAGATTAGTTTTGAGAGACCCGCCTTCTTGGGTTCAATCGATGCACTAGTAGCTATTAATTTTCTGTTATTTTAGCATTATATACTGTTTTTGCAGCATTATTTTCAGTTACGCAGCACACTTTTTCTCTTGCTCTCAAAAAGAAAAGGGTTTAAAAATTAAAATTAACGCACGCCACACACTCACCCTAAGCGAAGAAGAGCCTGGTTTACACCGCCAGGAAAAGATTTTAAAATCAATTGACACTGCACCTTTTTTCCCTTGTTTCGACATTGTAATCACTTGATTCTGCACCTCCCTGCCTTTGTCGGTCATTCTTCTTCCCCTCGTGTCGTGTTTGTGTTGTCACCATTGCGCCCCCAAGGCGCGCCTCCCGGAGACTTCTTGGCCTTCACCCTCAGTTTCTGGTCGATCGACCTGCTCCGTCCCGCGGTCGTCGAGCAAGTCCTCCTCCGAGTCTGCATTCCGACTCCTCTTCTGAATCATTGGGTTCTCATTTTACTTCTGGTTCTCCCCCTGTCACCTTCACTATGTCTGGTCCAGGGCGTAACGATAGCGGTAATCCCGGCCCTAATGCCGAAACTACTACTAGCAGAACTGCCACAGGAACTACCTCAGCTGCACCCTTGCTACCGTACATCGCAGGCCTCAGCCTCCTCGATTTCAATCATTTGATCAATGACCCTATCCGCCACGATGTTGGTTGGCCTGCTATGCCAACCAAGCTCCCCTCCGACATTCCTAAGTTCGAAGGCCTTGCTGGAGAAGATCCAACCAACCATGTCCGATCTTTCCACATGCGGTGTTCCTCCAATTCCATTACCGATGATTCCATCCGTCTTCGGTTGTTCCAACGCACGCTTACCGGCGAAGCTTCTAAATGGTATGTTGACCAAGCCACCTCTTCCCATACCACCTTTGCGACCATTTCCCAAGCCTTTTTATCTTATTTCCAGCTCCCTCTCCGATACGATACTAGTACGGAGCTCTTGACTTCCTTCAAGAAAACCTCTTCGACCCGCCTTTCTACCCATGTCCAGGAATGGCGAAGAAGACGGAGCTTATGTCGAGCCCCCCCTTCAAAGATCGGGTTTATATGGACTGGTTCCTTCGCACTCTCTTAGCTCCCATCGGCAAAGATGTCGCCTCCCATTTCCCTAAAACCGAAGCAGCCACCCTCCAAATTGCCTTGAAATATGACCTAATCTATGCTTAGTCTGGTTGTGTTTATACCGTCCTTCCTGACCTCCCCAGGCCTGGAGGTGCTAACGCCCCAGAGGCATCTCATTCCACTGATGGTATCGTTGGAGCCCTTTCTCATCCATATGCTCAACCTCCTATGGGCTATGGTCTCCCTCACGGAGGGGCCAACACCTCTAGCGCTTTCCCCCCTCCAGGTAGCATGTATCCAGGATACGGCATGCTTCAAACTTTTTCCCATCCTCCTGCTTACCTTAATGTTGCCCAAACTAACCATTACCCTTCTCCGCAGCGTGGTACGCCAGCCCCTCCATCATATGCGCTTCAATCTCCCTTGCCTCCTCCAACCCCGCAACAACACCTACAGCCCCCTCTAGGGCAAGTATTTGCACAGTAGGGCGCGACTAATCCCCCTTCTTCTCAAAGAAGGCAGAGAGGAAATCCAAACCAATCTGCCCCTGGTACTCATGGACCCAATCCTCAAGGTATTGACCCTAACACTCGCAAACTAAAGAACAAAAATGGCACTCAAACTCTGCCGTGACAGCCTCGCACCAATAAGCCTCTTTGCTCGTGAAGAAGTAATGCCCAACATTATACCCACGATTGTCCCCTCTTACTATAGATGCGGCAGATGTGGGAGTCTCAAGCCACATTGCGAGGACAACATGCCTCCCCTCATGCTCCCCCTAATGTGGCCACTACTCAACCAGCTGTGTTTACTAATCCTTTCCCTCAGCAAGGATTCGTGGCTACCCAACCACCTGACGGACAGGTTGCCACTCAACCTTCCCCTTCTGGTTCCTCCGATTACCAGATCCTCATGATGAACTCTGATCCATCCCCTACCGTCGACCTTCACCTTCAAACTCGGTCTCGCCAGTACCCCAAGCCTCCCCCTCCGTCTGCCCCCGAGTCCCCTTCTTCAGGTTCTACAGAGCCTCTTTCGACATCCAATGGCCTCTTACATATCCCTCAACCCAAAGTTGAGGTTCATACAAATATTTTTAAGGGACCATTACGTCGAAATGCTGCTTCTGGTCGAGCTGCTCATTCGTATAGCATAGTAGATGATTTGGCGCAATCTCCTGCTGTCATTTCCACATTGGAACTCCTCCAATCGTGCCCTTCCCAAAAGAAGGCTTTGTTGTCTGCCGTGGGCGTTGTAGATCCTACTGATGACCAAATCATTGTTTTCGACGCCCATCAATCAGAACATCCTCCTCTTCCTGCTTCCGTCGCCTTCCAAATCCCAGTCAAAATCCGGAATGCCAACATTTCTCGGTGTATAATTGATGAGGGGGCATCCACCTGTGTGATGTCCGCTTTAGTTTGGAAGCAACTCGGATCTCCTGACTTGGCCCCTTCCATGGTCACCCTTCGAGCGTGGGACGGCCACGCCTCCCAGCCCATTGGCCTTTTTCGTAATTGTCCTATCACCCTTGCCGGTAAGACTGTTTGCGTTGACGTCGAAGTCATCGATGCCCCTCTAGACTACAACATTCTATTGGGGCGAAGCTACACCTATGCCATGTCTGCTGTCCCATCCATGGTTTTTCGCAAGATGTCTTTTCCTCACAATGGAAAGAGAGTCACCATCGACCAGTTGACTTATCATGAGCCAAAGTCTCAGACCTCCCCTGAGACGACCATCTCTTCTATAGCCAATAAGCAAACCATCGATTCCTTGACCAATGTCTCTCCCGGCGTCTATAAAGACTCCTCTTTGCTTGGAAATTTTCCTGGTCTCCCTCCTCCTCCTATCTCTGATCCGAGCTTATCGAATTTTTGCATGATGCAATCGTCTCGGGCTGCCCTTAAGCGACCCGCCTCGGCTAGTCAGCAACCTCAGACGCAACCTCGCCCACCGCAACCCGCTCCTAGCCCTTCATCTCCGCCAGCCGGACCTCCTCCTTCTAGCCCTTCTCCTACAGCTGGTATCCCTGAACCCTTTTATCCCCCGGGATCGGTTCCCCCAGGCCTTAACCATCTCGGAGCCGTCCCTCCTGGTCATTACCCTGCTGGTAAGATCCATTTCCTAGCTCCCCCTCCCGGAGTCTATTCGGTCCCCGTCATGGCCACCCTCTCTCTCTCTAACCTGACCCTGGGTATTCCCGTCTGGTACCTTGACCTTCCAGCCGCAACCCCTCCTGGTCACCCCAAACCCTATCTTGCTTTGACACCGGTTCAACCGGTCCCCCTCGCTTCCTCCGTTGCTACCATGCCCCCTGCACCTCCCCAGGACCCTACCCCTGTGGTGACAGCTCCAGGAAAGAAAGGCAAAGCTCGCAAGGGGGCATCCAAAGACAAAGTCACCCCGACTGACCCAGTTCCTCCTCCGCCCACAAAGCCTTGCGCCTTGTGTGATTTCGTCGGTCACGCCACCCATACTTGTCCCGAATTACCCCGCATTCAACGCATGGTTAAATTCACGTTGCCTGAGTCTACGGTCCCTGACCCCTCTCTCCCGTCCTCGTCCGTAACCAAGAACCCAAAAACTATTCGCACCAGCAAACCCTGTGCTTTGTGCGGTGTCCATGGCCATTATTCCCACCATTGTCCTTACCTGACGCATTACTGCGCCTCTTTAGAAGTAGTTTGAGAGTATGAGGTTGAACAAAATCAGTCCGCCTCTCCCATGCTTGCGCGGTATGCTTCAGGACAGCTTGAGGATCCCCCCGCTCCCATTGACATCCCCCCCCCTTGATGTCCAGATGACGGAGTCTACTACCACCATCCTCTTCCTATCATCCTCTGTGAGACCCTTGGAGCACATTCCCCTTGAATCCTCCCCTGTTGTTTCGCTCGATCCCCCTTCAGCGACCACCCTGGGTTCAACATCATTTAACCATTTGTTTCCTTGTTCTTCTTTCATTCCCCGTGACGATCCGTATGTGAGCCTTTCTTCCCCCACGGATGATTTAGGTAACTTTGCCACGTCATGTGATGTCCCTTCCACCCTTGATGCCCTCTTTTCCGCCCATACACGAGATAACTCCACCCGTATCTCTGTTGAACTCCGCAGCCCGCGTCCCCGCCATACCTCCTATAGCCCTCATATACCACCCTCTAGTTTGTATATGCGTCATAGCCATCCTGCTCATCGCACTCCCTCCCGCAGTTTTCGCTCGATGTCTTTTGTACACTCACGCTGCCATCATTGTCCCTTCTCCCTCCATTTGTTGTCTTGCAACACTATTCCGCAGGACCTCCCATCCCCACCCTATATCAGTTACGCCGACGGTGCAAGTCGTTACTCCCGGAATCTAGCCTCGGCAGGTTGGGCCATTTTCACCCCCTTGCATGCCCTTGTGCTCTCAAACGGGGTCTGCATTGGTACTGCCACCAACAATCAGGCCGAATATGATGCAGTGTGTGGTCTCTTAGCCGATGCCCTCTTTCATCGCATCCTCCATCTGCATGTTCTTTTAGATTCCCTACTTCTTGTCATGCAACTAAATGGTGTCTATCGTGTGTGTAATCCTGTGCTGTTTAGATGATATTTACGAGTGAAACTCTTGATACGTGAATTTGAAACCATAACTTTCAACCATGTACCTCGAGAACATAATCACTATGTGGATAGTATTGCAAACCATGTTCTAGATTGGCATTTATCACACGCATTTTATACAAGACAATAACATTCATAATCATTAAACAAGATGCATATCCATAATATGTGTCTTAAAACATGTGTTTAGAGTCCATCTACTCTGATACATATGACATGCCCATAGCATGTTACAAAAAACTCAAAATTGGGGGCACCACCTGCCCCTACATACACACTAGGGGTTACCACTTGCCCCACACCTAATCACTATCTGGCGGATCCCGAGCCAATGGCTCTGCTCCTGCAGCCTGTAGATCACGTATCCCCTGACCATCCATCACCATGCACTGCATGACACCTCGCCATTCCGATGGTAGACCAATACATGGCTCTATGTACTGGTCGTCTAAGTCTTGCCACCCGCGCTCTGACACTCCGGTCAGCAACCTCTCGCATCTACGGCGGATGTCCTCCAGAAGGGCGGCCGCATCCTCATTATGCGCTGCTCTCGCCCCACTTGGACCTGCAACTCCCAATGCTGCCAGTCGTCCCATATATCTGGCCGGTTTTACCGGAGCTATATCTGCATACCAAAAGTACATGAATCAGTACCCTATCCACTATTCACTAACTTTAACATGCCCAAAAATGAATAGTTACTTATCACTTACCATCGGGTCCCCATACTCAACCAGGCGGAAGTGGTAGGTCTGGATCCCCACAATAAGTCATCCCACTATAGGGATAGTCGTCTATGTATAATGGCATCTGATCCCAATGGGCAAAGAACTCAGGTCGAAACACTCGTCCGACCGCCCCTCCTCCTCCTCTGCACAGTAGCCGCCCCCACCAGCGCATCCTGGGCTCTCTCGGGCCCCCATCCAGGAGCTGTATATGAGGTCGTAAGGTCGGGATCTTCTCAAAAAAGAAGGAACACAATAAAGTCCCATACGAGCAATCGTGGTTCACTTGCTGCTTGCAAAGCAACAGCTGTCGTTTTAACGACACCAACATCATTTGGGCCCACCCATAGTAGGTCCCACTCAACACACTCTCTACGATCATCATCTGCCCCCCAGTGATGTGATGGAATGCCTGGTTTCCCAGGATCCGCAGCACCGCTGCGACCATTGCTCGGGTCTCCAGTCTCTCTAGGTCCCTGATTAGTATCCGTGTCCCTTTGACTTGGAGACCCGGTCGACAATGCCGCTCCACAAACTCCATGATGTTCCGCCCCCGCGGTAACATTGGCTGCGTATTTCCCACCATCTCGAGTGGCAGTAGATCTGTCAGGAAATACACATCCTGGACTGTCAGTTCGATCCTGTGCCCCTGCACTACAAAGAACTCATGCTCAGGATCCCAATAACTGATAATCTGGGCCAACAAGGGCTCTCCAGCTCTCATCAAAGGGTTCTCCAAAAACTTTAGAACCCCAAACCTGGCCAACACACAACGGACACCCTGATGTGCTTGGATCTCTACCCGTAATGTACCCAGGTCTCTCTCTCTCCAGTTCACCCTTATATCTGCCATATCTGCACAAAAACATCATATTTGTCAGCCTACAGATAGGGAATACTGTAACCAAACAAAAAAACCCAACTCTCAGCCATCAAACAGCACCAAAACCCCCTCATCTTCCAGGTCGCACTTTTCTGCGAAATCCTGAGACAGGTCGCACCTTTTTGCCCAAAACCTGCGTCCCAGGTTGCAGATTTTGGCCCAAAAAGTGCGACCCGGTTGAAAATATGTAAGGGGGTCTGTTCCTGAGATTCTAGGCCCTACTCTGAACTTTCAATTCATCAAAATTAAAGAGTAAGGTTAGGCCTCTTACCTGCAACTGACGGATCTCGATTCCAACGGTCGGTTTGTCCGCTATGCTCGCCGCAAGATTTAGGGCCTTCTCTCCTCTCTACATTCACCACAGCAACACTAGAAAATGAGTGGATTTGGAGGGAAAATTGCCTTATTAAAGGAGAACCCTTGTTTCTTCTTTCGCCTACTGCGACCATACCGTAGCTCCGTTTGACAAACCGTCTGCACCGTTGTAAAGATCTCACCGAGCCCTCAATTGGGTATCTGTTAGTTTTTTGTGATTTGATACTTCACCAGGACACATTTTGTCCAAGATGGGTCACTTCACCTCTCCTTAAAATCGTATTTCTTCACTTACAACACTTGTACTTGGGGCACCACTTTGCCTCCTTAATTTTCTTTGTTTGTGTCAATTTTCGTCATGAGTTACCATCTTGTACTCATGTTTTCATGGTCCCCCATTGGAACTTTACTGTGTGGCAGCACCATCGAGTCGCCCTTGTTTAGAGCATCCAAGTGGAGTCATCATCGCATTCATGGAGTCTATCCCGAGTCCCTTTGTACCCCACTATAGTCCTGCATCCTTCATTGCTTGGTCTCTCTCTTGTGTCGCACATTATGGCCTTCAGTCCCACTGTCCCTTATCCCTGATGATATTGTGTCAGTCGCTGCCATGCCATTCATGCCCTTTATGCTCTAGCAAGGGAAGTCATCCATTCGCTACTAAGTCCCCTCCATTCCACCTTCATCATTGGTATTGTTCTGTCCGTTGCTCTACTATTTTCTCTCGTGCCTTAGTTGAGGATCTCTCATTGCCTCACCTATGGCGGACCTCCTTCTGTCGACATCAGCTCCTTCATTCCAGAAGACAGGTCTAGAGGGCAGTGTACCTTGGTTCCAGCTTCCACTCTTGTTTGGTGCCTCGGATCAGGCAAAGGGATCTCTCATTTCCCTTTGACATGATTGTTTCTCCACTCCAGCTCCTTTCAGCATGATCGAGATCCGTATACTTGATGGTTCAGTGATGCAAAAACAGCTCTTGGTGTTTCCCAAGTGTGTGTGAGATGTCTCAGCCCTCATGAGGGGGTGGCCCTGCAGGTAGCCCCCCACATGCCCGGATGACCTTTTCATTGCAGCCTTCGATGCAGCTCCATATATTTGATGATGTCAGCCTTAGCCGCTTGCAGTGCCTCTTTGATTTGCATGTATCAGTCAGATTTTGTGAGTCCATCCCTGCTTATAGGGGGCATTTGGGTTGTATTTGTATCTCATGTACTCCGATATTATCAAGTCCCCGCTGTGTATGTGGGATTCCTCATTGTATTCTTATCTGGCTCATGTTTATGCTGGTTGTACTTTATGGTTCGGTCCCTTGTTTACTGGACACACTATTCTTTTTTACTTTGTCTCGATGGGCATAGGTATGCCTCCCCCTCCGCCTTTAGCACAGGTACCCTTTCATAAAAATAGACTTGTTGCACCTGTAAGTCTCGTCTCCTCAGGCTCTAGTTCTTCATCACATTAGTCTACCTCACATTTATCTCTCTGACTTCCCTCTTGATGTCTGGTGATTGAGTTCTTACAATGTACTTCAGTCATACGATTTTCTCCTAACACTCGCACGCTGGGGGGCAATCTGTTACACCATTTTTTGGCCATCTAACCTACTATCATTAGATGGACCCAAGTACACCATGTAAGACCAATTTTACCCTAAGTAAAATTGCTTTCACTATGTGAAATAACTTAATAAAACACATTTATTAGGTTGTTTATGTTCTAAACAGGAAACCCCAAAAGGAAATATTAAACAAACCTATATTTGTTTGATTTTCCTCAAGGAATAATCAATTAAACAATAATTTAATTATTATTCTTGGTCATGTTTAACCGAAAACAAAGAAATTAATTAGATAAATCTTTATTTGTCTTATTATTTTCTAGGAATAATTATTTAAATCTTATTTAAATAATATTCCTTGTTAAATATGACTAAATCACCCATAAATAATTAAATAAATCATTATTTATTTGATTATCCTTCAACCACTTCCTTAAAATGATAAATAAATCATTTATTTATTTATTATTCACAAATAAAGGGATTTTACCCAAGTCAAATACGTTTTCCCTCCAACAAATATAATAAAATATTCCATAAAAGGTGGATCTAGATTTGGTTAATGTTATTTTAATCATGCACCAAGATCTAGAATGACCCAATATTTTGTTATAAATAGGGGGGTTTTTCCTACCATTCTTCACCTTTTGTTGCCTATTATATCACTCTGGATCTAAACTCTTGGTCTGACTTTGAGCCATTATCATTGTCATATTTTCCATCATTTGCTGTGTGAGCTCCCTTTGAGCTCTATCTTTGCCTGGGTTTTCTACACCAACTGGAGAGAGAAATGCTAGATCTGAAGTGCTGAGGACTTCCAAGAACCCATCCCATTGAGGAGAATTGGAAACATCTTCTTGTTTTCCTCCCAGGTGCCCTTAATACAAAAAATTCTTTCAAAAATTGTTCTTGTCTTGGCTATTGGATATATGGAGAAAAACCTTCTTTTTACTGCTTAATGTCTTTCTATACATAGACCTGGTTTTTGCAGCTCTTTTCTTGATCAACTAACTGTAGATCTGAAGATATTGGCAGCCATATTTGATGTTAGGGCTATTAGTTATGCGTAGCTAAAGTGGTATTTTTCCGTACACTTCGACAAAGGATTCATACTAACAATTAACAAGATATTTGAACTACTTTCAAGCCTCTCCATCCAAGGATTGGACGAAAAGCCTCAACACCAAATCTAGGTTCTCCACATTCACATTCTCAGCAAAGGCGCAAAAGTATTCAATATGTTTCTGCGCCGAAGTGCTATCTTCCTCAGTGAACTGAGGAAAGGGCTTTAGGTAATCTTGAGGCATGCCATGCAATACTTGAGGTAAAGCCAATGGAGCATATTTGTTGAGGAAGAAGTCGGGTAAAACCATGAGGGGTGGTGGTGGTAAGTTCTGACGATGATTTGGATGTGGTACAACAGGTATATGCTGAGTAGAGATTTGGATATTTGTATGTAATGAGATATGAAGTGCTATAACGTCTTTAACTTCTTCAGCCTCTGGAGTAGGGTGTAAGGGGGGTAAAGAAGCATCAGTGGATTCGGCTTCATTTCTTGTGTCTGAAATAGCTAAAGCCGTGGTTTCTGCAGGGTACTCGAGTACACCGAGCTATGGAGCCAAGACCATAGATATCGAATCTCTGAGAAGAGGAAGGTGAATCTTCTAGAGAAAATAAGGGTGGCTTAGCCTGGATGGGATGCTTCTCCCTCTAGATTCTCTTAAATATAATCTTTCCAGGATCAGATACAAGACATGTCTTCTGCTGAGAAGTATCCGATCAGGTATGGGGCCTAGTGCAAGCCAGGATTACACTTGATTTGAACTTTAATAATAGTGGAGTTTCCAAGGTGAGGTTTATGAAACTCTGAACCCTTCGTGCTCACCTAATGAAAGGGTGAAGATAATTCCGTATCCCATGGAAAAGGTTTTCTAATTCGTATCCCCGACAATGATGTCAAAAAGATGTTGTAGCTCCTAGAGACAGCCCTGAGTTGCAAAATACCAATGCCTAGGACATCTTAAAATCAAATGTTAAATGTGGAAAATTGTATAAATACCTATGGCAGAATGTGGAATAAGAGGAAAAAGGTTTTGGTGGTTCATGGATAGAGAAGACTTTCGAGTCGATTCATGTGAATTCCCTATACTGTGAGAGGGCTCAAGAGACTGTGAGGCTTTATGGATTTTAATTGGGCCAAGTATAACAAAATGAGCAGAAACTTTAAAAATATGTAGAGGCGGTGAGGAAGAAAAGAGAATGAACCCACAAGAGACATGCTTAAGAGATTTAAGAATCTGTCCCCCAGTGATCTTAGAGGGAGGGAATGAAGTTTTCTCACCATTATACCTTATCATATACACTTTCTCCTTTATACTGAACTGAAATGCAGATTGGTTCCTTTGAAGCTCTTTGACAGTCAGGATTTGCCTTCCTTTAACTTTCTCCACTTGGTGTGTGATCACAGGCCAACACATGCCATGGATGTCACTGATGTTATGCAGCAATAGGAGGCATGGTTGCCCTGGTATTGCTGAGAGAGTTTGGCCATCACATGATATATGTTATATCCATGTATTAATTTTGTTTGGGATATGTCTCATATCCATGAATGTACTTTTTCTTGCGATATATCTTATGTTCATGTATGTACTTGGGTTTGGGACATGGCATAACTCTCACATGATGTGGTATCAGGGAGCTTTTTTGTATTTTTCTGATGTGACATTCCACGTGTCAATTAGTATGTTGTTGCTCCATTACTTTCATCATGATGATGTAAGGTGGCAGCAAGAATACTTGTTGTTTTGGTTACTCTTGGGAGAGTATGGGTTGATTTCTCTCCATACATTGCATGATATTAATGGAGGATGGTGACATGAGACCTTACTGCATTGGCTTCTATTGGGGGATTATGGTCATTATACTTGGTATGATGATGATGTGGTATGGAAGCAAGAGGCATTGCTGCGGTGGATTCTTTTGAGAGAGTATGGCTCTTGTACTTGGTTTGATGATGATTTTGCATGGCAACAAGAGGCATTGCTGTGGTGGCTTCTATTGAGAGAGTATGGCTCTCTTACTTGGATTAATGATGACTTGGCATGCAAGGAGAAGGATTTTATATAGTGGTTGTTATTGGGAGAGTATGGTTTGACATTGTACATGTTCATCCATATGTCTCTACTTATTATTTTGCACATTTTTGGAATGGTGCTTGGATCTAACAAGGGAAACAGGGCCAAGGATGGAAGCATGGAGAGATACAATCTACTTCATATAGCATGGGATGGAGAGATGGTTTATGATGGGGGACTTTCCACTTTGGGAAGAGACTACTTCGCTTTTTGTATCTCATGCATAGAGGAGGATCTTGGACATCATATAGTTTCCACGTGGAGACTTATTGATGAGGAGAGGTATCTAACTTTTCATTTGGAGGCCATTCTAGACATTCTAGAGAGGCACCTTCGGAGCGGGGCATGCATAACACATTCGAGCAGATGGGGAGGCCTTCCATATGAGGATCCCATTTGGAGGGATATGGATTGTTGTAGCATCCACTTTTGCAGTTGCTTGAGGACAAACAACATTTTGGTGGGGAGGACTGTAATATTCCCAATTTTCCATCGAATAATTGGAATATTAGAGTTCTTAATTTCCTTAATTAATTAATTAAATAAGAGGGTGGAGGGACCCATAAAGCCCATTGATGAATAAAATCCACTTTTGATGTGTGTATGTGGATAATTTAGAAGTATTTCTACATTATGGAGTAGTGGAGTAGCTTCTTAATGAAGGAAAAGTGGAGATCATGCATCATTAAAGATAAAATCATGGAGATCATAGAGGAAGTCAAATGCGATCATGGTGCATTATCATAGAGAACCAATGATGAGATAGCGGAGGAAGTTGTGCATCTAATGCACACATGATAGAGAGAGTGGGAATTAAATGCAGAGATGGTGGAGAACATGGAGAGACAACACAGTCTTCATGGAGGCTAGTGGCCACATGTGCAGCGCAGTTATGAGGTGGGTCAGGGCTACAGAAGGCTCACAAACCATATAAGGGATATGAAGGCAACAATAGAAGGTAGGCTTTAGATTATTCTTTTTGATCTGTTTATATCTTGATTTTTCATATTCATTTCTATGCACGCTTCAATTGTTTAGCTTAGTCTACAATGTTGTTTATCACACGGGTGTTTCCTATTGGAAATCCCACCCTTACCCATGGGGGAATTCGAGTGCCTACTCTGTGAAGGTTTATTTGATCTATCATACATCATCAGACATTGATGCCACATTCAACCACTCTCATATGCACATTTATTCTTACTAATTACACATTCCTGCTTGAGGGTTTGAGAGGAGGAGGTTGTTTCTAGCATTTCAGCTAGGAAACCGGTGGAGGATTCATCCTTTCAACTTGTTCTTAAAGATCAGTGTTCCAAGAGCATCATATTCATATCCAGCATTCAGGCCAACATTTCATACCTCCATGCAGTAGCAATTCCCTAATGGATTGTGCACTCCAGACTTGTAGATCTATTGGAGGAGGGAGGTTTCCAGTGTTTCAGTTGGAAATATTATGAGGGACCATATCCTCACTTTGGGAATAATATTTCCATCATTCTTGAGCTATATTGCATCATCTAGAATTAGGCTATAGAGCCTCCATCCTTGATAGTACAGTTTCCTTCAGCTATTGTTTATTTAGTAGCGACATTTAATGGAGGAGGAAGGAGGAGCTAGATCTTGAGCTTATAGCTTGACCTTATAGTGAAGGGATCAACCCTTCAAGGATTGATATGATTTCACATTATTGCAGCCATCATATCTTCAGTTCATGCTTCAGATCTACATACCCAACAGTTATATGTTGCGAGGCCTAAGAGGGTGATTTTCCAAGATTGTTAGATCTGAAAAACATTTCTGGGTTATCTTGGGTATTCATCATAGAGCCCGGATCTGAAATATCGACATCATCTGAGCCCTAAAAATTCAAGATATACACTTCTATATTTTCTTAGAAGTTGTAGTCCCAAGATCTAAACTTCTATATTTTGTTAGAAGTTGTAGTCCCAACATTTGGGTGTGATCCCATTTATTTGAATTATTGTACTAGAGAATATGTTTGAACCAGGAGTTGGTCATCGACAAAGTGTAAGGATATGTTTCCATGTCATTTCATTTCTTATTTCATTTTTATCTATTCAAAATACTAGGTTTAGAAAAAAGTAGAAGGATTCCATCAAGAAACCATCCTCCCAACTAGTTTACGTTGAGTAGGGTGATTACAATGTGGTATGAAAACCTTCTATTTTCACAATTTGGAACCTTCACGGGAAATATTTGCTTATGAGAAAATAAATTATGTACAACATATGTATTGTAAATGGAAAAACCCATTATATTTTAGTGGTTACACTCTGAGAGGAGTTCTTAACCAATAAATTATTACTTTTTGTTGATTATTTATTTATTTATTTATTTATTTTTCATTTGTTTGTTTATTTTTATCACGTGATTCTTGATTTATTCTTTTTGTTCTTATTTGTAATTATTTACTAGGAAAAAATATTATATTTCAATCAAGGCTTTCTGGAAAAAAACACTTTAAAGCAAAAAAAAAAGTAGTTAAAATGGGTCTAATTTGTTTCTCTCTTGTTTTGTTCTTTTTAAATCCCCCCCCAAAAAAATGTTGGTTAATGGATGTTTACATATCTAACAATGATAAGTGTCAATTAATTGACGATTTTGGGAAAAAATTTCTTAGAAAATGAGTATTTATACTTTTGACATGTATATATAAAGAGAGATCCTTGAAATAAGTAAACCATATTATTTTAGAAAGAGTTGGGATTATTTGACATAATACTACAAGAAATTTGCTCTACCTATAATCAAAATTTTATTTAGATAAAATTTGTAAACACCATTTGAATTCTCTATTCATCAAATTCTTTGAACATATATCAATGAACTAGTCAATATTTTGTTGAAATGTGATATAATTTCAAACCACCCTAACTCAAGCATTGGTACATCCAATTGAGTGTTTTATATAGGGATTTTGATGAAAACATCATTCGATCTGATGGCTAATGTTGATCTTTATTATGCAATTACTTTGTGTGTAAAATCAGTCTTGAAAAACACATCTTAAATCATCCCCAACTTCTTTATATTGGATATGGGAAATGTTATTTACCTTGGAAATAATGTAAAGGTATAAGGAAAATAAGAATTAGAAAATATACAACCATATAAAATTTCCATGAGAATGAGAACCTACAAGGGTAACTAAACATTAACCCTTCGTAAGGTGGATACAACATATACTTTTTATATTTCTAAAATAGTTTTAGTGTTTCGATATTTGTTACAAATTAAATTTATTTATTTTTAACAAAAAAGAAAAACTAACTTATGCTTTGAATTGATAATGTTGGAATTTGTAGTAGAGATAGTGAGGGTGATATATTTGTATATTTTAACCTGGTACAGATAATAGCTACAAATTTAATTCTTAAAAAATAAAAAATATACAATGGTGAGAACAAACAATATACTCAAAGATTTTCTTTTTAAAATTTAAAATCAAGAAAAAAAATTGATTTTTCATCATATTTTTTTCAATGTTACTTTTCATTATATACATATTGAAGTATTTATCAATCCCAAATCAATTAATCTTAAATTAAATTATAATCATAATTTCTTTGACCATATATACAAAACCATGAGAAAAATCGCCATACATAAAACCACGTGCAAAAGAATATAACTCATACCTTACAAGAATATCAATTTAAAGAAATGAAATTGATATTTGAAAATGAATAGAAAAATAAGTCGATTCATGAAATCTTCAATTCCATGTGTGAAAATGCACATATGAATGAAATTTATGGAGATATTCATGATGTATCTCTTAATGATATTGCACGAAAACCCTCAATAAAGACTTCAATGACAAGTATTCTATCTACTTTATTATTGTTGGTAACTTAAATTGTAAGAATAAATTTTCAAATATTCACTATTTAGTTCACTAATTTTCTCATATATATTATATATAATTTTCTTATATATTATATATATAATCATGTGATATTCTCCCACTAGTATCAAATAAATTACCTTGCACATCTCAGAAATTGTGTACCATTATGAAGGACATGGGAGTGGAGTATGACAGTCGATGTATCTCCTAATGATCGTATTATATATTTTGGACAACCTACAACAAATTTTGAATGCCTTGCATGTCGAATTAATAGGTATTGAACTGATTGAGTACCAAATAAGGCCCCTACAATTTTCTTCATCACATCCCCGTAATTCCATGTTTTGAATGATTGTTCAAGTGAAACAGCATGGAAAGGTATATGGATTATCATGCATGGAATAGAAGTGAAGAGTGTGTTATTCTAATGCTTGGAGATGCTTCTATATCTAGGGACATCCAGGGAAGATGACCCATTTTTTAAAAATAACCTCATAAGGTTATACTTTTAGTAGTAATTGATGTTGTTAATCTATTTATAGAGCTCAGATCAATGTAATTAATTTGGTTAGTTTTTTTTTTTTTTTTTTTTTAAATAACCTTCCTTCATATATGTTAAATAAATAGCATGTAAATATTAATTTTATTAGGGATTTATTTAAGGAATGGTAATGATATACACCTTTTTTGGTTTCATATATTTTATATACAAGAAATTAACTGTTTATGTTTTCAAATAATTATGTAAGTACCGAGTTAGAGAAATGGATGAATTTCATGAGTCTCCTCTTAATGAGGTTTGGAAGTTATGGGTTGGAATTTTTTAAGATTAAAAAATACATATTAAGACTTAGACACTTGATTATTACATTTATGTTACTATATCAATAGTTTGCATAAAACCATTTGTTGTACCCTTTGTCTCCTATATACCTATCAATAAGACCTAGTCTTAGGATCATCTCATCTTTAATTGTACCTTGTATTTACTCTAAAAAGAGGCTTCACCCTTGAAGTGGATTTCATTCATTGAATTTTATCACTTTTATGCGTTTTATCCATAACATTTGGTATCAAATCTATGACCCGAGGGTTTTTATTTTTCAATCAAGTAATTTTGGATTTTTTGCTATAGCTTACTTTTTGGAATTTTTTTGAACAATCATAATTTTGAGGATATTGAGGAGAAATACCAATATACAAGTGATCAAAAGTTTAGAAGTATTTTTTCATTATACTTTCAATTATATAGCCTACGATACATATGTTTTATGATTATTCTAAAACTTAGTTGTAAATGATACATTTTATCATTTTTATAATAAGAGTTTTATAGGAAGTTGCAAATAGTAAATTTTTGTGGAAAGTGAAAAGAAATATTAGAATATAGATGGTCAAAAATTAAAATTTTGTTTCACAATAAATTTAGAGATGTGTTTTATGGAATATAAGCCTTGTGAATAATACTAAAATAAAATTTCAAAGAGTAGGTTCGGAATTTTCACTAACATTTTCCTAGTGACGTTTAAAATTGTGAAAATTTTAAATACAAAAATTTTACAATATTTAAAGACATAGCAAGTTACATGTGGAAATTCATATTTTGACTCATTATATTTTATTATATTTATTTTTTGGATGTTGGGGTT
Source organism: Pinus albicaulis (assembly GCA_034641835.2). Lineage (NCBI taxonomy): Eukaryota > Viridiplantae > Streptophyta > Pinopsida > Pinales > Pinaceae > Pinus > Pinus albicaulis. The sequence goes on along the minus strand of CM076579.1, from coordinate 326,875,127 downwards.
TTTTACATTTATTTTCTGGTGAAATTAGGATATTTTTATGGGGTGAGCTATCTCACTTTGAATTATTTTTTGGAGACATGTTTTGGTGTATTAAGATAACATAAAAAACTATCATTAATTGGGTGAAAAAGTGGCTAAGGAAGAATAAAATAAGGTTTGTAACCCCTATAACCCATTTTGGTACCCATTTGAGTAGTATTGTATAAAACATTACTTGTCTATAAAATCTCAGTTCCACACACCTTTAGGTATATACTAAGTCCCTTAGGTATACCTAAAACCAACCTTAGATAAGATAATAAACCATATTTTTGCTATAGTACATTCATAACAACATCGATGAAGACTATTTGGCCTTTTTTAGTAGTGTTTTTCATTGTCAATAATTACAATTTTGACACTTTTTAACCCTATTTCCACATCATTACTAACTTTTCTACAATATTTACTCAAGTTTCCAAGGAAAATGATTTGAACAAGCTCATAAGGTATAATGTTGTAAAATTTTAATGATTTCTTTTATTTTTGATGAATTAGTAGAGTTAGAATTTATGTTCTAGATATTGTAACATGAGTATATATTAGGTAACCCCCATTATTTGATGTCATACTTGTGCAAATGTAGGGGAAAGTGAAGCACATGTGTTAGTTTACAAGTGACTTGAGATGGTTTTATGTTGATCATTAGATAAATTCTAGGTTAGATGAGGATGTCACTAATTTGTAGTCAATGCTTGAGTCAACCACATGCAAAAACAAGGTATCCAATGTAGTAGGGTTTAATGTTGAAATAGCTCAAGTATATTTCTAAGGGGAAGGATATTTTCATGCGTCATATGGAAGGATATTTTCATGCATCGTAAGTCATTAAAATTTCCCATGATAGTAATTTGTATGGTGTCCCTATTTTTTTTTGTTCGAATTTTTACATTCCATTAATTAAATGAGGAATTACAAAAGAGAGTCCTTTGTGATACCAGTGTGCCTAATGGGAAACCGTCTTAGTAGCACAAGTTAATTATGTTTATATTACAATATATTTTCTTAATTAATGTATTATAAAAACAAAACGCTTTTCCAAAATTTACAATTGGCCTTGAGTAATCATAGGTGTTAAGGGCCAAGGCCTCACTTTAACAAGTTACAAGAACTAAAACTAAATTTTTCCATTTTCTAAAAGGAAAAGAGACAAACAAGTAACAGTGGTCGACCTACAAAAATTCTTGAGGCTATGAATTACACAAGTGAAGAGTCACTTTGAGCCACATGGTGAGAGTTTCCTCGAGCCACGAGCCAAGAGCCTTTAACTTGGAATTTCATTGATCCATGATTTCCAACCTTCATGAACTTTCTGACTGATGTCTCATAGGAAATGTGTTATGCTAGAAATTCTTGGAATTCATAAGCCACAACCTACTAACACCTATTTTTCAGCATTTGTGTACCAACACATAGATTGAGCCGAGAAATTGCTAACAAAACTCACCATCTCTATTTCTTTCAGGATTGATGAATAATAGACTGGAATAGTGAGGAGAGGAGTCAAGTTTCGAGAGGGACACTAGTGAGGTATCAAAAACTAAAAAACATGCCAAATTCTCACATACATTAGTGCGAGGATGACCAACCATAGATCAATTGAAGTGTGACTCTTGACTAGGGTAATAGATGGACTGGGAGAGCCGAGCCATCATAATTAGTTAAGTTGGAAAAACATAGCCCCAAAGATACAATACAAATGCAGAAGCGAAATGAGGGCCCAACATGAAGTGTATGGAAATACCAATCTTCCATTGTCTCTTAAGCCAGAAATATCCAAGAGTTGGACCACCCACCGATTTCATAAAGACTATAGAAAGTAGAGTCATTACCTCCTAGAGTGATCCTAGATAACTACAATTGAGGGAGGGAATAACTACGAATCGAGAGCCAAGGTGTGTACAAAGGAAGGCACCACCACCCCCTCATTATACCAACTTCTGATATGAATGTGAATAACAACATTTATAGTGATTATCAATAGTTAATACTCAAAGAACATGACAAGAATATGCATACTTCCACCCGAAACTCATAATATTTCCTTGTATACGAGAATATAAAAACATGCTCTAGTAAATATCAGAGAGTATTGAGGAGAGCAAGTGGCTGAAGAGACCATTGTAACACATTATTTTTGTGATGGGTTGCTTGAATTTAAACCCAACATGGAGGTGTATTCTTGATTTTTAATTATTTGGGGGTGGTAGGCCAAGTTGATGCGATGAAATACAATGAGGAAAAAACTTCATTTCAATTGCAACTTGAACACCTAGTTTTCAGTAGAAAAACCACACCTTGATATTGATTAGGAGGACAACATGTGGATCTCATTCTTATTTAGGATGATAGTTGATGCTCGTTCAACCCTCCTAGTCCATACATACATCTTACACTGGTTCCAATACATATTTATAACATACTTATTTGATTTGATTCCTACCTTCAAGAACCAATCCCCAGAGTGATGTCACGAACCTCAGAATAAGTTGAATTCTTTGACCTGGTAGGTTTCACATGTTCGACCCCACACACCTCAACAACTTCTCACAACTCACGATTATATTATCTTTCTATTGATATTTCTATTTTATGACTTCATATAAACAACTTGACTTGCCACTTGTAATCTGTAAGCACTCCACTAGTTCTCCAAAGGCTGAAAATGAGACCAACAAAGGTAACCAGAGACCACTTTGACCTAGTAGCTAGCCCTACTAGGATGAGAAGGATGTCTCAATGATATTTATAACCAATTTGATTGGATCATGAAATATTTTAGGCTAGTTATGCATACTAGGGGTTGATTTTATTTTGAATGTTTGTGCTGGATGGTGAATTAGGTCTACGAAAGACTAGGTCAGGGCTTTGAAAATCATATTTGCAGAGATGTAATGGGGAAAGGTAGGCACACAATTTAGAACTTTAAAGGTATATTTGTGAATATGGTAGATTAATAGGGTTCTAAAAAGAGCATGTACATCATGAATCCATTTATAGAAAAAGAAAATGAACATAAACGTGAAAACTTCTCCAAAATAGAGCATTGAATCAATGGATTTTTCTTATCAAACTTAGAAATAAATCACATAAGACATGGAAATGAAGTTAGAAGGTAAAATACATTCAAATATATGATTATAGAAGAAGAAACATTTCTAAAACACATACCACATGAATCCCACCACAATAGTTGCAAATTATGTCTATTAGTTCATGCCAAAATCACAAAGTACACTAGTGTTCCAAGCTAAATCTCACAACATCCAACTTTTGAAACTAATTAAAATGAGCCTCATATATCCATTGAGGTTGAAATCCTCCATTGGAGGTCAAATTTTCCAGCAATAAAGTCAAATTCATGCATCTATCTGAAGTCTGCTACACACTAGGGAGGTTAAAAACAAATACCTCCTTTATCTAACCATCAAGAGGCATATCCTCAAGGCAATAAATGGAGGATAACACACCTATTAATTTCCATTTTTACCATTTAAATTAAATTTCTACATTAAAATTCATCCACCTTCACATTTTTACTTTTACAAAAGTCAAAATAGGAATTGTCAAAAATTACACACTGAAAATTTTAGTTAAAATCTTAGAAAATTGCAAAAGCGCAGCACCATCGTTGAGGCCATGTTTAGGCACCCTCCTGAAGTCACAATTGAAATATGAAAGAATGCTAAACTAGCCATGTTTGTCTATTTTCCAGAACATCCTTAATATTTAAACTTGAACCATGGGAAGGCCTTCAAAAACTCATTCTCCCAAGGTGTCTCCAGAAAGGCTCTGCCAGTAAAAAAGAGGGGTAGAATGTTGATTTTGACCCCTTTTTCTCATTTTTCTCAAAATATGAGCTCTGAATAAAAAATATTGAGCAAATGGGTTTTGAGAGGAGGCCAAGATATTTCTAAAATGTTGAGTTTATCCAGTTTTGAGTCCTAAGGAAAAAGCGCAATGCCAAGGCATTGCGCTTCTGGATCTAGTGAAATTTCTGAATTCTCCAAATTTACACCAAATTTCACCAAAAAACAAAAAATGATCCAAATATTATGAAACTTGGTCTAGAAGTGGAAAATGAATTATGTTATGCTATCATGGAGGCATCATCAAGAATATCTAACTTACCCTTCTAATTTTGGTTGATTAGGGTTTCCTTGAGCTTATCTTGCAATTGCTTGATCTTGACATTGCAAATTTTGTTTCTTGTGTGGTAATGGTAAGCTATGTGCCTCAACATCTGATTTTCCTTGTTGGCCTTGTCAAGGAGCTTCTCCAAGTGGATGTTGACCTTCTCAAGCCAAAACACCCTGCCCTCATTGATCTCATTTTCAATCCTCTCTTCAAAACTGAGTTCTTCATCTGTAGGGTCTTGTTCTTTTTCTTTCTGCAATGCCTTAGGTAGACCCATGGTTCTTGACCTCTTCCTCTTCACCTGTTTTTCATGCTCATAATTTTCATCATGCTCAACCACTGGTTTTACTTTCAATTCTTTCCTCTTATATTTAAATTTATGTACCTCCATAATCAACTGCTTTGTTTTGAGTTAATTGTTCTCCTTCTCAAGGAATGAAATGATGAATTTGGACCTTGCCAAATTGTCCTGAAGTTATTTGATTTGATCATATTTTTCCTTGATGATCCTTTCTAGGTTTTCATGCTCTTCTTGGGCCTCCAAGTCAACTAGGTCAAAGTCATGTTCCTCCTCATCATGCATGGATGTCTCATGTTGTGTTGATGGTGATCCCTATTCTTGTGAAGTAGGATTCACCCCTTCCTCAATTTGAGGAGAAAAAACAAGCCTCATACCTCTCTGATAGGTGTGAGTAACCTCAGGCTTAGGTCTCTTTGAAACTTCAACAAATTTCATTGATGATCTCACCTCCATAGGCTGTGCTGACATGGTAGGTGATATGTTTTGTTGCTGAGTTGGTGTAGTGGTTGTGTGCATTTGTAAGGCTACCTAAATGAAGGTATCCTATGTCATGTTCTTAACTACCAACTGATGGATAAATATTACCTTCACCAAGTTGTAGTGAAAGAGGCCGGGGTAATGTTTTGTGTTTTTTACTTTCACCTTTTTAGACATCTTGATCAGACTTATATACAATAAATTGCATAAATTGGAAGAATTCACTGCTGTGAAGTGCATGAGAATTCTAATGTGATATTCGTACAATCTAGAAAACCTGCCCTCACATGTGAAAAATTTCATCACAACCTTCATCAATGGTGCATACCTCTCCATCAAATATCTGAATGGAGGAATATGTGTATGAGCCTCTTTGTACTATGATTTTATTTATGGTTTGTACTGATCAAGGTCTAGATGCATGCCTTTGAACCAATATTCACCATGATTTGGTATTCCTGTAGCAAGAGAGATAACATCTACTAAAAATGTGAAATCAATCCTTGCAATGATGGCCTTTTCTCCCTTCAAATTGGTGGCAAGAAAATCTGTAAGGTGCTCAGGGAAACCTACCTCGTCCACTCTGTGACAAAAGCCTAGGCAGTTGACATCTTCAAAGAATTTTCTAATGAATGGTGAGGAAGTGATTTCACTGCCATTTGAGGGCTCATACCTCAGTATATTCCCCCCTTTATGGTTTTTTCTTTTCTCTGATGGTGAAGAATATGCTTCCATAATTGAAACCCTAGATGATACGAGGGAAAAAACATGGAAAATGAGTAAAGGGATGAAATGAGGGAGTTAGGGAAGGGATATGGGAGTAGGAAAATTTAGGGAGATGGGGAGGGGTCTTAGGGATGTTTACAAAGTGAAATCAAGGGAAATGAGGGAGGGAAATGGGCTAGGAAATTTAAACACAATCCTATCTAGGGAAATTTCCAAAATTGGTAGAATATGGCTAGGGTTTATAGGGAAGATAAGAAAAATGATGGGAAATGGCTTTGTGATGGATGGTGGTAATGTATAAGTTGCAAGCCTAGGTGTAGGGACAATGAAGCTAGTGTTCATTGTTTAAAGCATCAATCCATCTTTTTGAAGACCAAGACCATGAAATTATGGTAAACCCTAGAATACTAAGATATTGATCAATTTCTTGGTATGTAAAGCAAGAGAGGGCATAAATATGAGTAACTTACTTGTTATGGAGCTTAGAGGTGAAAAAATCCTGAGTGGAAACTTGAAAATTTGATTTTAGTGGTCAATTTGCAAATTTGGGCAACTCTGCCCCATGTGCAGCACAAGCCACCTGTGCATAGTGCCTATGCACAACGCAATATTCCTATGCACTTCACCTTCCTCCAAAAGTGCAACATAGTGTCTGTATGCGCAGTGCCAGCCAATTTCTCCAAATTTGAGGTAAAAAACCCATGTTTTCTTGCCAAATGAAGGATGAGCTCGATGATTAGAGGTAATAAGAGTGAAAATAAAATGAGTTTGTGTCTTTTTGGGCCTTTCATAAACGTGGAATGACTCCCTTTGAGTGATGATGGGCCCCACATGTCTTTTTCAACCATGCCTTTCATTCTTTTGAACTTTGTAACCTTTGGAATTTGTAACCTTGAACTTTTTGTGGCTTCTTTGGAAAATTGAATATCTTTGGAACTTTGAACTGCAGATTTTAGGAACATGAAGTAATTATTACATATAGAAACATAAAATTAGATTTTGAAATCAAAATTTATTGAAGAAAGTTTCCTATTACCACTCCTCCAATTGCCATATTTTATGCATGAAATGATAGTTTTGGTGACTGAAACCCTATTGACATAATGGAGACTTTAAAATGAATGAAATGATGGTGGTGATGAATGAAATGATGATGATAATATCTAAATGATGATACATGCAGCTAACTGATGACATGGACTAGCAATTTAAAAATTTTGGAAGGAGTGGAAAATAGTCCTAAACCTAATACCCAGTGACCAAATTTTTGCTTGAAGACCTAATGAAATGAAAAAAATTGATTACGAGACCCTAACAGGACATGATAAGATCCCATTGATAATTGGTGATAGGATGTAAAGACTAACACTAACATAGTCAATTTGTTGAATTTGAGTTGCGCAACTGATGAGGAGGAGCTTGATACTAAGGCTTGTCTAGATAGGCATTATCAGATTCAAGGGAAAAATTCATAAGATGGTAACAAATTTACCAACTTAACAAGAATTGTAACCAAAAAATTATAACTCTAGCCCAAAAAACTATTAATTTTGTGCAAAAATCATGAAAAAACACCTCAAAAAGAAAAAGTGTTGATGTTGCATGAACTATTTTTTCTTGGTTAATTTTTTTTTTTTTAAGAAACGAAATTAAAAACCAAATTTTTTGTGCAATAAACATGAAAATACCACAAAAATGAAATTTTTTGATATTAGATCAATACTTTCAACAAATTTTACCCCGGGTTAAAATTTCAATTTTTTTATTTTAACAATCACATTAACAACTAAATTTTTTGTGCAATAAACATGAAAAAACATCCTGAAATCGAAAAGTCTTAATGTTGCTTCAATTTTTTTTTTGGTTAAAATTCAAATACCTTTTAGAAATTAAACTAGAACTAATATATCATAATGAAAAACCTTAAAATTCTAATAGTTTTTATTGATAGAGTTAAAGATAAAATATCATGAAACTTAAAAAAATCCAACAATTTTCAACCATGGCATTAAAGATAAATAACAAGAATTCACAAAACCATAAGCTTTTTACCATTTTCAACCATGAAATTAAAAATAAAATTTCATGACTCTAAAAAATGTTAAAATTTTGACATGTTTTAGCCATGGAATTAAAACGAAATATCATTAACTAAAAATCCTTAAAAATGAATACCTATATCAAAAAGTCATTATACCAAAAGTCATTTTTTTAATGCTAAAATCGTAGCTCTTTTAAAATTTTGGCCTAAGACAAATTGACATACGACAACAAAAACTTAAAATTCAACTATCAAATTGAGACCCAATGGGGGCAGACTTGACCCATTACTATGAAATCTTAAAAATCAGCCATGGAATTGGCACACAATGAGGATAGGCTTGATGTAACATACATATTAAAAAAAAAAAATATTAACCCAAGGTTTAAGATAAATCTCTCGTTTTTTTTACTATACTATATCCTACTCTATCACAAACTCTAATGGCTACACATTTCCTTACCTTATAATATCGTGGGTCTTTACATGTGAAGAATTACATTAAACACTTAAATTCAATTTAAATTTTCCGTTTACTAACATTTTATCGCTTTACATACTTCATAAGCCAAGCTTAATTATGAATATATGATATGAGTTTTATTTGTTACAAACAAAGAATGACTATATGGTTTTTAAACATTGCATGCACTCCCACATACAATTCACCAGGACATTGTTAAAACTGATACTTTCGCTGGCATGTACCGGGAGTTTTAATTCGAGTAGTACTGCCATTTAAGTTTTGGAACACATGTAAATCCCTCCGTAGATTTTGCGTGTATTTCAATGACATCGTTGTCCAAATCTTCACCGTTGGTTCTTTTAAGATCTACAGCTCTCCATTTGGGTTGGAATTCACTTGGTATCCCCGCCAACCCTAGTTGGTATTTTCATTCGATGTGGCTCCACATTTATGCTTCCTATCATGCTCTTTGTGTATACTCATTTCACTGAAGCTGAGTGTATGCTCCGGCTCTGTTGGCCGACTTCAACACCACGCCTCTGAAGCCATAGCTCTACTGCCAAGTTTGCAAATCTATAGAATGGCAAGTGGGAAGGTCTTGTTTTATGTGTTTATGTTGCTGTCGTTCAAGTGTTAGCTCGACATACTCAAGTGGTCCTTTTCTACCAGACCCTCCATAGGTAATATTTCCGTTATTTTATTTGGGTTCTCTCTCAAGGATTCTTAAATTTTTCAAGCTTTATGCATATCTCTTAATCATTTACATATATTTATAAATTAATATTCTTTTCCTCTGGTATCGTAGGCTTCTAGCTCATGGACTGTCACCGAGAAACCTCAATTTTCAGGTATACAATTTTATACTCAATATTTTCCATTTATCCATTATGGTTATTTTCTTTTATAAATATATATATAGGCCCTACATTTCTAAATGAAGAACCCTTACACATTTGTGTTCCTTGCTTGGATTTATAGGTTATCCCTTTTTCCATTAGGGTTAACAGTTATTCTATTTACTACGGCCAATGGACCTGTCAAGTTTTTCTTTTTTAATTCACAGCTAAAAGTTAACTCCATTCCAGGTACTTCAACTTCTTGCCCTCTGGCTTCAGGCAAACTTCAAATCTATATGGAAGGTTATGTTTAGGAGACTTGTCTTGATTTTTATGATCATATTTGCACTTGAAATCCTCGTTTTATATCTCCGTCTCTATGCAAATATTTTGTAGAGATTCTTGAGATTTGAACCAGTCAAAACCCTGAAGTTTGGACAATCGATTTTTCTTTTATTTACTGCTGGTTGGAATCACCGAACATATTTAAATAAACACTGTAATTATTTTTTTCCAATATGTATATCCATTTGCAATGAATCTGCATTTATAGAGTATATATATTGTGGATTTACCCCTTCTTGGGAACTTCTCTTCTTACGGATCGTATACCATTATTTCTATACTATATTTAAATGTTCTGGTGTTCTATGTAAAGAAATAGATGTTCTTTTCCAGTGACTTTCTCGATTAATAGTTTCCAATTTTTTTTGGGTTTTTGCTGTCTATAACTTGCTTCTTTCCAAGTTTCTGGACCTAAGAAAATAAGGGTTTTTCCTCTATATAATCTTCCATATTCTTTTCGCTCTTTAATAGGAATATTACCTTCGATTTATGGACCACCTTCTATTGTCTGTGTATAGAGATAGACAAGAAGAGGCGAGGCGTATCGGGTTGCAGTTATTCCCCGTACCCCTTACCAATAGCCTATTCCATCTCAATAATGATAATTCTAGTCTGCTAATGATTTATGGTATAGGTTTCGCTTATCTTTCACCCAGATTCCTTACAGCTAAAAAACTTCTTATTTGTGGAAAGCATTCATATAGCATAATGATTTTTGTTTTCAATACTACCCATTTTAGTATTAAGTATCTTTTTTAAGTGTACAATAATTAAATTTCATATTCTGATACCTTACACATAATTTCAAGAATATAAACACTAATTCTTCTAAGAATTATTTACAGGCTTCTCCGTCTAAAGGAAAGGAAACTTCACACTATTCACTTGCCTAATATTAATTAAACAAAACAGAATATAGTCACAATTTGTATTAATAATAACAATATGGTTAATAAATTTTCATAACAATAAACCAATCGGTCAAATGTTTCAAATAACAGTAGGTTTGATAATCATTGCGTAATTAACAGTAAAATAGACAATTCACTTATCTAGAGAAAACTGTAGTAATTAACAGTAAAATAGACAGTTCACTTTCTGGAGAAAAATTTAGTTGGTTGTTGGAATCCTCCCAACCTTCAAGAGAGGCTATTATGTCCTCTTCTTTCCCCCGTGCTCGAATCCTGGAAAGGTACGAGTTAGCAGTGGAATTTTCCGTTGTGACCTCAGGACACCCAGTCCAGTTAGTGTGAGAAATAACTTTCAGGATTACGTCGTGTTTTCCACTGGTCTCTACCAGCTTTGGAAAATCTGCACTCCTCCTTTTTCAAAAACATAGAACCCCTACTCCTTACTGGGATCAGTCTATTATCCCCAGAGGAGCAGGTAACTGTCTCCAACTGTCCCCAACCACTTTCTAGTTCTTGGAAAACATTTACCATCAGCCTTTTCATTTTGAATTTTTCATAACCAATTCATTATTCATAAAAAAAATTAGGAAAAATCACTTTTCCATCATAATACTAATTATCTCAGTATTTATTTAAAGTAATAAATTAAAAAAAGTCTTTTAACTAGTTAATAACTAGTTATCATTAATGCAGTTGTCACAACTTCCCCCCTGGAAGTAACACTGTCCTCGGTGTTTCAGTCTAGCTCTAAAAAGAGTTCTAGGTAAGCCTCATGCACAAATTTTTCATCCTCCCAAGTAGCCTCATCTGGGTTGAAGTGCTTCCACTGAACTTTGACTTGGGGGATGACTCAATTTCGGAGCATAATCTCCCTTCAGTCAAGTATATGTTGCGGCTCGACTAGGAACTCGTTGTCCGGCTCTACCTGCAACAGCAAAAATTTCTTGTGAAATTTTGATAAAGAAATAATACTTGCAAGTTAGGATTTTTACTTCCATCCTACCTCTATATTTTTCCAATGAATTACGTGCTTTGGGTCATGCACATAATGCTTCAACAGGGACACATGGAACACATTGTATACTCATATATGACTAGGTAAATTCAACCGATAAGCTACAGGTCCTACTCTTTCCAATTTTTGGAAAGGTCCACAGAACCTGGGAGCCAACTTGGCACACGAGGTCCACTGCAAGGTACTCCTCTTGGGTTTAATCCTCACATACACATTATCTCCTACTTTGAACTCTCGATAAGAACTCCCGATAAGACCTCTTTTTATCTACATATACCTTTTGTCGATCTTGTGTAGCCTTCAAATTTTGGCTTATTTTCTTTACTTCGGTTTCCATTTCAGCAAGCATCTCAGGTCCCAACATTAGTTTTCCTTCAGGGCTACTCCAATTTATGGGAGTGTGACACTGCCTTCCATATAAAGCCTCAAAGGGACTCATCCTTAAGGACTCTTGAAAACCATTGTTGTAAGAAAATTCAACAAGGTGCAAATAGTCCTCCCACTTGGTTGGTTGTTGCATCACATACATGCGCAACATGTCTTTCAATACTTGGGTTACCCGCTCTGTTTGATCGTCGTTTTGAGGATGGTAAGTTGTGCTAAAGTTTATCTGAGTCCCTAACCTAGTCAACAGAGTCTTCCAAAATGCTGATGTAAACTTAACATCCCTGTCTGAGATAACTGTCTTTGGTATACCATGCAACCTGAAAATTTCCTTCATGAATATGTCAACTATCTGTACAGTCATATACGTAGACTGCACAGGTATAAAATGTGTAGATTTACTCAATTTTTTCACCACCACCATGATGGAATCATTTTGTTTTTTTTGTTCACGGTAAACCTGTAATGAAATCCAAGGATATAACCTCCCACTTCCATTCAGGTACTAGTATGGGCTACATCAATCCCGCGGGATGTCGATTCTCTACCTTAACCTGCTGACACTCCAAGCATTTAGTTAAACACTCAACAATATTTTTGTGCATACCAGGCCAGAAATATACTTTTTTGATGGATGTTAACACTTTCTAGTATCCCGGATGACGTCCATACTTTTTGTGATGATATTTTTCCATTATCAGCTCCCTTAGGTCTATACGGTTTGGTACATATACCTTACCTCTAAAAGTTAACATCTGGTCATCATTCACCCCATACTCAGAAGTATTTCCCTGCTTTCTGGTTTCTTCCATTTGCTGCCACATAAATTGGTATTCTGGATCTTTTTGTGCTTCTTTTCTTATTTGATCTTGATCTAAGAATTTAATTTCAAGTTGATTGTAGTAAAGCTCATAAACACAATTCATCTTTCTACTTAAAGCATCAGCTACCCGATTCTCTTTACCTTTTAGATGCTGGATGTCCATATCAAACTCACTTAGGAAGGCATTTCATCTTGCTTGTCTTGAATTTAAATCAGCTTGCTTGAAGTAACTAGTCAAGCTACTATGATATGTTTTTAGTACAAAATTCTTATCCAACAAGTAGTGTCTCCAAACCCAGAGTGCATGTACTACTGTTGTTAGTCCCAGATGATAGGCTGAGTACCTTTATTCATGCTCCTTTAATTTTCTTGACTCATATGCCACTAATTTTTCTTCTTGCGATAAGACTGCCCCAACACCTTCTTTGCTTGTATCTATACAAAATTCAAATTCCTTATTGGGGTCAGCTACCCTCAACACACATGCAGTTATCAAAAGTTGTTTCAGCTTTTCGAAACTGTTTTGACACTCAACATTCCATTTGAAAACTTTTCCTTTTCTCTGCAAAGAAGTAATGGGAAAAGCAATTGTAGAAAATACTTCTATAAATCTTCGATAGTACTCTACTAATCCCATAAAGGATCGAATGTCTGCCACATTCTAGGGTACTCACCATTCCATGATTGTATTGATATTTTCCAGATCAACAGCAATTCCCTCTGCTAAAATAACATGGTCTAAATACTGGATTTTTGTTTTAAAGAAATCACATTTGCTGAACTTAGCGTACAGCTGGTGTTTTCTTAGCATTTCTAGCACAATCTTCAAATGCTCCTTATGCTCTTCCTGATTTTTAGAATAGATTAAAATTTCATCTATAAATATGAGTACAAAATTATCCAGGAAAGGATGAAAGATTCCATGCATCAACCTCATAAAGGTTGCTAGTGCATTTGTTAATCCAAAAGGTAACACCACAAATTCATAATGCCCATACCTGGTACGGAATGTTGTCTTGCAAATATCTTCATCCTTGATTCAGATCTGGTGATATCCATATCTTAAATCAATTTTTGAAAACATTGTGTCCCCCTTCACCTGATCAAACGGATCATCAATCCTTGCTAAAGGGCATTTATTTTTTTAGTATTCACTTGTTGAGCTGCCTATAATCCATGCACATTCGCATGGTTCTGTCCTTCTTCTTCACGAACATCACTGGTACCCCCCAAGAGGACACACTTGGATGAATGCATCCCTTATCCAACAATTCTTGTAACTGCATTTTCAGCTCAGTTAGTTCTGTCACACTCATTCTATAAGGAGCCCTTGATACAGGAGAAGCTCCTGGAATTAACTTTATGGTGAAGTCAATGTCTCACCATGGTGGTAATCCAGGAATATTTTCTGGAAAGACATCTAGAAAATCTCACACCATAGTTATATTTTCCGTCATAGGTGATTTTTCCTTAGAATCAGCATATCCTACCTGGATAGCATATAACTGGCATCCTTTTCTTATACATTTATTCATTTGGGATGTTGTAATTGGGCATAACTATAATGGCCTTTTAATTCCTTGAATCTCTTTGCGTGTTCCATCTTCCATTCTGTAGTAGATAATCTTTTCCTTACAATATACTAAGGTCCAATTCTTTTTAGGCCAATCTATGCCCAAGAAAACATCATAGGACCCTAATGGCAGTATGTTCATATCCACATTCAACTGCTGTTCAGAAATTTCTAATATACAGTTTGGAATCTTAGCAGTCACCTTTCTTTTTTCTCCTGTGGCTAGCTGTACCAACCATGATTTTTTTAATTTATGTTCTTTTAACTTACACATTTCCACTATTTTGGGACTAACATAACTTAGACTTGCACCTAGGTCTACCAAAATAGAAACATATTGAGATAGTAGTTTACCTTCCATCTCAATCATTGTCGGCTAAAAATCTGCTTGCCAATCCTCCAATGCTGCGTTGATTCAAGGAATGTTTCTCGCCACATCACCAACTATAGAGGCCTCCTGCAAATTTGCAACTGTATCATTTCTAGCTCTTTGTGGGCAGTTTTTGTAGTAATGCACCTCACCACAACCCCAACACTATAGAGGTGTCTTGGTCACTTGCCCTTGTTCAGATTTTCTAGATGCCTCTGTAGGCTTCTCTTCTGCTGGCCAACAATTCCTTTGATGATTTCTGCCAAACTGTTTGATGACGGAATTACGTGCAGAATTCTTAAAGCTACTGCTTTTGGCGCCCTTGAAATTTGAATTACTTTTCTATCGTTTCCTTGGCTGCCATGTTTTTCCAACCTCTTCGTTAACCTTGGATTTCTGATAGCACATTATTTCCTTACGAATAGCTTTTTCCATAGTTCTGGGATTTACAAATTCAATTATTTCTTTCATATGTGTCGGCAAACTACTCAAAAATCTCTGCACCTTAGCTTTTTCCTCTCGAAGGTATGGGACATAACGTAACGGGGAGGTAAACTTGGTGATGAATTCATCCATGGTCATCTGTTCCAACCTCAAGTCATGGAACTCCTTGGCTTTCTCATCATAAAAATGTTCCGTCAGATACTTGTCTTTAAAGTATTGCTAGAATGATTCCCAGGTGACATTTTGTTCTTCAATATCCCATACCTTTTTCACTTCTTCCCACCAAAGGGTGGCTTTTTTCCTTAATTGATAAATGGCTAATCTGGCTTTCAGGTTGCTGCTGTATTCATACACCTGAAAGTACTTGTTCATGTTTATTAACCATGCTTCTACCACCTCCTCAGCCTCACCATCAAATGTTGGTGGTTTTATTTTTCGAAACTCCCCCTAAAGTTATACTTTCTGATTTTTAACCTTTTTTTGATCTGATAAATTTCCAGATTCTGTTTCATTATAATTTATGTTCTTGTTACTTTTCTGGGATAGGCTTCTTTCCACCCTTTCAGTGGTATTGTGTCCTGTTTGTTGCTCATCATCCTCTTGCATGACTCTGTTAGTCTTGGGGGGTTTGCTGTGTTGTTCCCCTTCTCATGATGTTCTAAACTCTGTGCATCAGTACACACATAGCTTTAACGTTAGTTGACCCTTCGAGTCCTAGCATATAAATGCTGCTCTGAGACCACTTGTAACATGCATATAAATTTTTTTTTTATTAACCCAAGATTTAAGATAAATCTCTCGTTCTTTTTACTATACTATATCCTACTCTATCACAAACTCTAATGGCTACACATTTCCTCACCTTATAATATCGTGGGTCTTTACATGTGAATAATTACATTAAACACTTAAAGGCAATTTAAATTTTCTTTTTACTTACATTTTATTGCTTTACATACTTCATAAGCCAAGTTTAATTATGAATATATGATATCAGTTTTATTTGTTTCAAAAAAAGAATGAATATATGGTTTTTAAACATTACATCCACCCCCACATACAATTCACCAGGACATTGTTAAAAATGATAATTTCGCTGGCATGTACCAGGAGTTTTAATGCGACTAGTACTGTAATTTAAGTTATGGTACACATGTAAATCCCTCTGTTTAGTTGTGCATATTTCAATGACATCGTTGTCCAGATATTCATCGTTGGTTCTTTGAAGATCTACGACTCTCCACTTGGGTGAGAATTCACTTGGTATCCCCACCAACCCCAGTTGGTATTTTCATTTGATGTTGCTCCGCTTTTCTGCTTCCTATCATGCTCTCTGTGTATACTCATTTCGCTGAAGCTGAGTGTATGCTCAGGCTCTGTTGGCCGGCTTCAACACCATGCCTCTGAAGCCATAGCTCTGCTACGAGTTTGCAAATCTACATAATGGAAGGTGGGAAGGTCTTGTTTTATGCGTTTATGGTGCTGTTGTTCAAGTGTTAGCTCGGCATACTCAAGCGGTCCTTTTCTACCATACCCTCCACAGGTAATCTTTCCATAGTTTTAGTTGGGTTCTCTCTCAAGGATTCTTGAAGTTTTCAAGCTTTATGCATATCGCTTAATAGTTTACATATATTTCTAAATTAATACTATTTTTCTCTCGTATCGTAGGCTTTTAGCTCATGGACTGTCACCAAGAAAACTTGATTTTCAGGTATATAATTTTATACTCGGTATTTCCATTTATCCGTTCTGGTTATTTTATTTTATAAATACATATATAGGCCCTACATTTCTAAATGATGAACCCTTACCCATTTTTTTTCCTTGCTTGGATTTACAGGTTATCCCTTTTTCCATCAAGGTTATTAGTTATTTGATTTACTACGGCCAACAAACCTGCCAATTTTTTCTTTTCGAATTCACAGCTAACAATTAACTCCATTCAAGGTAATTCAACTGCTTGTCCTCTGGCTTCAGGTGAACTCCAAATCCTTATGGAAGGTTACGTTTAGTAGATTTGTCTTGATTTGTATGATAATATTTGGGCTTGAAAGCCCCGTTTTGTATCTTCGTCTATATGAAAAAATTTTGTAGAGGTTGTTGAGTTTCAAACCAGTCAAAACCCTGAATTTTGGACAATCAAATTTTCTTTTGTTTACTGGTGGTGTGAATCACCGAACGTATTTAAAAGTAAACACTGTAATTATTTGTTTCCAGTATGTATATCCATTTGCAATGAATCTACAGTTATAGAGTATATATATTGTGGATTTACTCCTTATTGGGAACTTCTCTTCTTACAAATCATATACCATTATTTCTATACTATATTTAAATGTTTTGATGTTCTATGTAAAGAAATAAATGTTCTTTTCCAGTGACTTTATCGATTAATAGTTTACAAATTTTTCTGGGTGTTTGTTGTTTATAACTTGCTTCTTTCCAAGTTTCTAGACCTAAAAAAGAAGGGTTTGTCCTCTATATCTTTACATTGTTTGAATAGAAAAGAAATAAATGATTACAGTCTTTATAGATGTTAATCTCTAGGTTATATAATTTTCCATATTCTTTTCGTTCTTTAATAGGAATATTACCTTCAGTGTTCGGACCACCTTCCATTGTCCGTGTATAGAGATAGACAGGAAGAGGTGAGGCGTATCGGTTTGGGTTTATTCCCCGTAACCCTTACCAACAATCTATTCCATCTCAATAATGACAATTCTAGACTGCTCATGATTTATGGTATACATTTTGCTTGTATTTGACCTAGATTCCTTAGGGCTAAGAAAAATTCTTATCTGTGGAAAGAATTCATACAACATAATGATTTTTGTTTTCAATACTACCCATTTTAGTATTCAGTCTTTTTTTTTAAGTGTACAGTAATTAATTTTCATATTCTGATACCTTACACAAAATTTCAAGAAGATAAACACTAATTCTTCTAATACTTATTTACAGGCTTCATTGTCTAAAGGAAAGGAAACTTCGGACTATTCACCTGCCTAGTATTAATTAAAAAAAACAGAATATAGTCACGGTTTGTATTAATAATAACAAGATGGTTACTAAATTTTCATAACAATAACCCAATCAGTCAAATGTTTTAAATAACTGTGTAATTAATAGTACATTAGGCAGTTCATTTATCTGGAGAAAACTGTAGTAATTAACAGTAAAATAGACAGTTCACTTATCTGGAGAGATCTGTAGTTGGTTTTTGGAATCCTCCCAACCTTCAGGAGAGGCTATTACATCCTCTGCTTGCCCCCGTGCTCCAATCCTGGAATCGTACGGGTTAATAGTGGAATTTTCTGCTGTGACGTTAGGACACCCAGTCCAGTCAGTACTAGAAATAAATTTCAGAATTACGGAGTGTTTTCCACTCGCCTCTACCAGCTCTAGAAAATCCACACTCCTCCTTTGTCAAAAACACAGAACCCCTACTCCTCACTAGGATCAGTCTCTTATCCCTAGAGGAGTAGGTAACTGTCTCCAACTGTCCCCAACCACTTTCCAGTTCTTGGAAAAAATTTATCATCAACCTTTTCATTTTTATGTTTTCATAACCAATTCATTATTCATAAAAAAAAAAAGGAAAAATCACTTTTCCATCATAATACTAATTATCTCAGTATTTCTTTAAAGCAATAAATTAAAAAAAAAAAGTCTTTTAACTAGTTAATAACTAGTTATCAATAATGCAGCTGTCACACTTGATGCATTGCAATAACAACTTAAAAATTAGCTATAAAATTGGCATATAGTGGGGTCGAGATGCCACTTGAGAATTGACACAATCCCTACAACAAAACAAAAGGAAAAAATAAAAATAAATAAATAAATAATAATGAAAAAAAAAAACTAGAAAAAAGAAAAAGAAAAAAAGATTTTTAAAAAATAAATAAGTTAAAAAAAAATAAAAACAACCCATAAGAATCAAATAGAATAAAATTATCTGAATAAAAAACCAAAAAAACATTTCAACATAATTAAAAAATTAATAATAAAAAATAACCCATAGAAGAATTTTTTCAAATATAAAAAGTTTAAAACAAGCCAAAAAAAACAAGAAACAAATTAAAAAAAATGAAAAATAAAAACATATTTCGCTAAAAGACATACTTAAAAAATTAACAGATAAAAAATAAAAATAAAAGAAAAAAAAATCTAAGAAAACAAATTAAATAATCAAGAATTTATATATATATATATATATATATATATATATATATATATATATATATATATATATATATATGAATGAAAAACAATTTAAAAAAATAAAAAATAAAAAAGTTAAATAAATTTCAAAAAATATAAAAACAATTGTTTAAAAAAAATCATTTTTTTCGTCCTACTGCAAAAAAAATTGTGTGGGTGGCTGGTTAATTCTGGGGATTTCTAGGCCACCCCAACTTCATCCTTTTTGATGGGATTGGAACCATCCATTCGAGCGAGTATCTCTATAGTAAGAAGGTTGTTGTGTTTTATTCGTTGTATTTAGCCCACTTTATTGAAATGTATTTCAATTAACCTACCTCACCTTATGCTTGGGAAAGCCAATGAGGCAAATCCAAAAAACCCTTCCCTATGCTTGGGCATGTTGTCTTTCCCTTTCAGCAAGTGGGAGTGTAATAGTGATGCTACATGCATTAGGAAACCAACTTTCCTTTTATGATTTTGTTGGAGAAAATTACTTTCATCAAACAGATTAATTAATTGACCTATGCACTGCTTCCACCTCTTGTACTGTATCACTGCAACACTTCCTTAACCTGTTTTTCTGTGAAGGAGTGTCATCACCTTAACTCTTTCAACTTGAAGGGGAAGTTAACCAACATAATTTTTATATAAACATAGATGATCAGGGATAAATGATATACACAAGTAGTGTAGTCACAAAGTCGTTGCTGCGTTGACATTTCATTGTTATGTAAATTAATGTAATAAATTTTGTTAGCAGCTGTAGTTATATATTTTACTCTAACCTTTCAATTGGTATAAAAGTTATATGAAGCATGAAACCATAATGTATTGAGTGAGTGTGAAATGGTATTGTGGGAATGTGGAGTTAGAGCCATCATCAAGCCATTTTTCTAGAAGATTGTTTCAAATTTTTGTGCAACTGCTAAGAAAAAGAGATGGTTGCACACAAATTATGTGTAGCAGAGCACCCTAGGTGTGACGGATATGTTTCCTGTGTGGGGAGAAAACTATGCATGGTGTAGAAGGTGCTCTTTCTCTTCCAAAAATAATCCAATCAAATATCCAACATGTTTTTTTATTGAAGAGTACCCAACCTGTTTTTTTGTCGAAGCTAAGAAGCAGCCAACACAGATCATCAAACAAACACTATCAATTTTCCTACATGTGGGAGAAATTTTGTAGCATGGAATGTTAAACATGTTGGAAGTAGGAGAATGTTTTGTGTGAGTTTGAAATATCGTGGATGGTGTCTGAGTATGGAGCTTGAATGTAGAATGTGTTGTGTGAGTTTGAAATATCGTGGATGGTGTCTGAGTATGGATCTTGAATGTGTGGAGAATCTCGAGCAAGAGTTATCATGGAGCATGAGCCTGCTAGTTGAATATCATGTCATGGTGAATTCTTGAGATAACCATGGTGAGTTATGAGTTTGTGATGTGGAAATTTATTACACATTAAAGTGTGGAGCATTTATATTTCAAGGAAGCTATAAGACTATTCAACAATGCTTGAGTGGATATTAGAATATTTGAAAGATTTACCAAATATTTCTCCTTTTTTTTAATCAAGAGGACAAGGAAAAATTATGAATAATGTCTATGTAACATATGAAGGACAAAGGACTCAGTGAAATTTTTTTGAATTTTTGAAGAAAATACCAAGTAGAAATCCGATGAATAGTCCTTGAGGAAAAGGTGTAGTCATCTTTGGTTTTACCATGTCATGTGCATTTGGTGAACATTATAAATTATAACTTGATTAAATAAATAGGAAAATATAAGAGGCTGAGAAAGTCAAGGAAACAACAAGATTTTTTTGAGGTATATTTGAAAGAGTTGTAAACCAAAAGGAAAAAATGCCTTGGCATTACAATGCATAAAGGCATGTATATATGTCAACATTCTTCACCTCATTGTTGATGCAAACAAAACAAAAGGGGTTTGGGATATCCTTGAGAGTATTTTTAGTGTAAGGGGGGGGGTAATCAAGTTGAATGTAGAAGTGTTGTGCAACCTATTATAGCAGTTCTTCAAGATGAAAAGGAAGGTAGATATGTAGTAGTAGATCTACAGAAAGATGAAGAGTTTGGCGAATCCCACTTGAAAGTGGATGACAATGATGATAGTTTGTTACTAGAAACAATTGACTTTGGAATATAGTTTTCTATCAATGGAGCAACAAGTGGTTTAGTGGATCCAACAATTGAATTTGTAGATGTCAAATTTTATGAAGAACAATTAACTAGTGATGAGTGGTTGCAAATGATGCAACAAAAACATCTACTTGTTATGTTTTTATTTGGTGAGATAAACCCACTTGTGTCTGGTATCCAAGTGGATGAAAAACTACTTGCATAGAAAATATTGGTAAACAAGTGGAGAATAGTTATTATAATGCAATGATAGAGGTAGAGAAGAAAGAGGAAGAGGGGAAATCTCTCATTGTGGAGAAGGATGAATAGAAGAAATATGGTTGTGAATATATTTTCTCATATAAACTTAACATTGATATTGAGTGTGTAGGTAAACCAAAAAATCTTCTCACGTTGTAGAAAAAGGATATCATGAAGAAAATGACATGGAAGATGATAAATAAATTGAAGAATAAAATGTTGAACAAAAATTTCAATAGTGGATCCAATAAAGGATAAAATTTTATTATAGAATTATGTTGCAACGAAATAATAATCAAAAGATTGATGATGAAGAGAAAACTATAGAATATGACACATGGCAAAGTCCACATAGAAGTAGATTTTTTAAGTAGTATAAGACATGCATGGACAACCTGAAATGATTTTCTATATTTTTATGATAAACAATGATAAAACAATGGAAGAGTTGCAACAAAAAATGATGAAACTGAAATTTTGAGCCTACAAAAAAAAGACAAAGTTAAAACAATTTAGAGGATACAGGATCTAGAAGAAATGGAAAATGAAATCCAATCCATGAGATTATGTCAAAATTTTTGACTCATTGTAAGCCTAGCTGAGACTCAGATTAGAAGGCATGTTTAAGTTATTTTGAGTCAAGTTTATGTTGTAAGTTGTAATTAAGGGGAAGTGTTGTATATAATTACTCCATCAAATAGATTAATTATTTGGCGGACACACTACCTCCACCTCTTGCACCATCTCACCATAGTAGAACCTTAACCTGTTTAACTTTGAAGGGGCATCACCGCCATAACTATTTCAACTTGAAGGGGAAATTAACCAACATAATTTTTGTATAAATCTAGATGATTAGGGATAGAAGATATGCAAAGCTAGTGTTGTAACATAACTATAGTCGCTTTCCATAGAAATACATACATACATAAACACACACACACACACACACAAATATATATATATATATATATATATATATATATATATATATATATATATATAATTCCAATTTCTTAACTAAGGAGGAGAGTAGAGGGAGAAGCGTGGTTTTCTAAGAAGCATCAGCTAGGGTTTGACACATATGAATTTCATAGGGGGAGGGAGTGAGGCCCCCTCCTATCGGAATGTGGTCATGGAAAAAGTGGAGGGAATGAGGATGGGATTCGGGGCACATGTAGATGGTATGTGAGAGAATTACCATGGGTTGGCAAATGTAGGTGGTAAAGGAAAAAGAATAAATGAAGATATGGCCCAACAAGGAAGAAAACATATCAGCAACAAGAGAAGAAGTAAAAACGCTCCACATGGTCGTGTAAGCCAGAAACAATGGTGACTCTAATGATATTGATCATTAATCCCGAGACCCAGTACTTGGGGGAACATATGATGTCATATGATTCCATATTAAAGTTCATGCATCTCTGGCCCACATAATTTTTTTTTGTGATTGGATAAAACATCATTGGAAGATGAGGGGAGAAATTGAGCTACATCTAAGTTCAAAAGGATTTTTCATGGTGGTAATTTCCAATATGGAAGATAAAGAGTGAATTGTTAACAATGGTCCTTATTTTTTTCTTAAAATGGTTTGTGCATAAGGCCTTGGATGGATAATTTCAGCCCAGAGGAGGAAAAATTTACATGCATCCCAGCTCGAGTCAGGTTGTATTCCATTCCCATGGACTATTAACTGCCTACATATTTAAATCTGAGAGGATATTCTCTCAGTAGATTTATTAAAATCTCATAAGCAACATTACAAGGAAGATATATAGAATTTGAACTTTGTTATGTTGAAATGGATTTCTTTGGGGCTCTGCCTAAAGCCATCAAGCTTTAGT
Source organism: Pinus albicaulis (assembly GCA_034641835.2). Taxonomy (NCBI): domain Eukaryota; kingdom Viridiplantae; phylum Streptophyta; class Pinopsida; order Pinales; family Pinaceae; genus Pinus; species Pinus albicaulis. Next base: position 326,851,794 of record CM076579.1, on the reverse strand, counting down.
TACAACCAATGGAATATGAGCAAATCCCTTTTAGATCCAGAAGCTACGATGAACATGGCCACCTAATAAGGGAATGCCCCTTAAGAAAATTGGAGGAATAGAGCAAAGAGACAAACAAGAAGGATGTAGATGGTTTTTTCAGAACCACTTGGAGGGGAAGACCTAATAGAGGAAAATAAGAATGAAATCAAGAAAAGAAATATAAGAGAAATAGCTTGGAAATCCTAGCTAAGAAAAACCTAGAGGGAGAAGGAGGGGAAGAAGAGGTCAGTGAGGAAAAAGGAGAAGGAAGAGAGGAAGAAATGGTGCAGTTGAACAATGACTATGAGAAGTAAGGATACATCCCATATCTGTCAAAATATTTTGAGGGAGACGTAAAAACAAATCCAAGCTAAGTAGGAATAAAGGATAAATAATTTTAGGAGATAATTGAGTGGGAATGAATCAACCTCCAGGATATGTTGGAATAGAAGCGGAAAACATGTAATATAAGCAATAAATGTGGACCAAATGGACAAAATCCAATATCTATACTTGATGAGAGAAGAGACAATATTACGGGGGCATAAAATACTACATCTATAAAAAACATTAGGATCTTCAAAGGGATCTCAGTTGGGAGAGAAAGTAACAATATATAAGATGGTTCTAGCACCATGACAGAGCCAATAGAAAATAGGGAGGAAATCAAATAGTGTCACCCTTAAGGAGTTGAGAGAAATTTTAATAAACTCAGGTAATATGAGAGTGTTAGGCTTGCCGTCATTAAAGCATAATTAAATCATGAAAAATTTATCATGGAATATAAGAGGCATTAGTAGCCTTAGGAAACAAAGGTTGCTAAAGAAAAATATTCAAATGGAACAACTTGATATCTTTTTTCTACAAGAGTCAAAGTGTTGAGTAGGAAAAATAAAGGAGTTAAGTAGGAGACTAGAGTGGAGGTGTGACACAATGGAGGTGGAAGAAAAGGGTTCGATAGGGGGATTGACCATCTAATGGAATCCCCAATCCTTGATCCTAATAGATTCTGAAGGAAATAGATCATAATTATTAGTAGAAATCCAGGTTATAGGGACCCCTAACACAATGGTGTTTACTAATGTTTATGGGCCTCAACGAATCAAGGAGAAGATCAAGCTTATGTAAGACATGAGGATCATAAAGCGTAGGAAATGGAGACTTCAATATGTTAACCTCTCTATCAAAGAAGCAAGGTGTCCAAATAATAGTATACAAAGATACTAAATAATTTAAAGAATTAATTGATGAGACCGACCTCATTGATATGTAAACTGTAAATGGGTGCTTCACTTGGAGTAATAAGTGATGAGGGAAATGTTGAGTGTTATCTAGAATTAATAGGTTTTTAATATTGAAATATTTAATGATGATAGGGGTAGATGTAAAAGCATATATCCTTCCCTATGGGGGGTCCGATAATTGTCCAGTGATGTTAATCCTACAGTTGGTAGGTACCCCCAAAAATGGGCCCTTTATATTTGAAGCCTTCTAGTAAGAACACCCTACCTTAATGGATAATATCAAAGAATGGTGGGATGAAAGGATCCCAATTAGAGGCTAGAATATTTAAACCCCTTGGGCTAGGTTAAAAGAAATTAAATTGAAACTAAAGCAGTGGAACAATATGGAATTTGGTAACATCTTTCAAGCGAAAAACGAATTGGAATAGAAAATGGAAGCACTACAACAATAGATGATATTTGAAGGTTACTCAAATAGAAAGAAATAAGAGTAAATGGAATTACTAACGAAGTGGGAGGAGAGTTGTAAACAAGAGGAAATACTATGGAGACATAAATATTGAGCGGTATGTCTTAGGGAGAGGGAGAAAAACACAAAATTATTTCATCGGTTAACAATCGAGCATAGAAACTCCAACAGAATCCTTAAAATAAAGAATGAGAGGGGGAAAACCTTTGAGGCTCACCAATACATTGAGGAGGTCCTATTCCAATGCTTACAAAATATAGTTGAAGAGCCCCATGTGGAGAGAGGGGAATATAACAAAAGTATTGTTAGGCATATCCCAAAGGTGATCACTGAAGAGCACAACAGGAATTTAAACAAGTCGGTCTCCATGGAGGAAGTGGCATTGGAAATGAATGAAATTGCTAATGGAAAATCCCCTAGACTAGATGGATTTACTATATATTCCTTCAAATCTTGCTAGGAAATTATTAAAAATTATATATATGAGGTGGTGGTTGACTTCCAATAATCAACAACAATTCTCAAAGCTCTGAATGTGACTTTTATAACACTTATTCCCAAGGAATAATTGTTGATTACCCTTGAAAAGTTTAGGTGAATATCACTGCGAAACATTTTGTATGAAATCATACCCAAAGTAGTAGCTAATAGGATGAATGAAACTATTCCTTATCTGATCTTAGAGGAGAAATCAGTCTTTATGCAGGGGAGATAGGTTTTAGACAATGTAATCCTGGCGCGCAAAGTAGATTGCTCATTGAAGACCTAGAAAAAGGCTAGTATGATTATGCAATTAGATTTCTCTAAATATTATGACAAGATCAGTTGAGAATACATGGTAGCAATGTTAGAGGAATTTGGATTCGATGCTCATTGGATCAATTAGACCATGGAAATGGTATCATGACCCAGTTATTCAAATCTAATTAATGGAGCCCCATCAAAACCTTTCTTTCCTTCCAGAATAATTAAAAAGGGGGGCCCATTATCTCCATTCTATTTCTCTTAATGATGGAAGGACTTTGGAGGGTGATAGGAGTGGTCAACATAGGAGGGTACAAGATACCACTTCAATAATTTGTCGATGACACCATGCTTCATTATGTTCCTATGATAAAGAAGGCTTGTAATTTCAAAACCATTATAGATACCTTAATGAATGCATCAGGTATGGAGTTAAACTAGTCAAAGTCAATGATTTTCTTTTTTAACACTCACATTTCTATTGAGATAAATCTATCAACTATCCTAGGGTTCCAAAGGACACCCCTCTCTTCTAGGTATTTAGGGGTTCCCCTAAAAGTCCAATATTGGAAGAAATCCAACTGGGAAAGAGTAATATCCAACCTTGAAGATGGGGTTAAAATATGGATGGTGATAGCACTAAATTTGTCAGGGTGATTGTTGTTAGTAAATATAGTTCTTCAGGCTATCCCATGGTATATGATATTTATTCTTCTTGTGCCTAAAGGACTGCTCCAGAAAATAGCAGAGGTCTAATGAAACTTCATGTGGTGAAGGGAAGAGGAGAAGAGGAAATGGGAACTGGTGGTGTGGAACATGATTTGTAAATACGAGCATGCAAGTGGCCTTGGGTTGTAAGACTGAGATAATTTATAGAGAAAGTGGAGCCAAATTTTGGTGGAAATGGTTAAAAGGAGGGGAGACGCCATGGGAGAAGTTAGGGAAGGAAAAATATGTCCCTAATTTTCAACTAAAATACCTAAAAAGGCTTACGGGTTCAGTTCATGGGTTGGCTATATGGAACTTGGCATGGATTAATAGAGAAATTATACAAAAGCACAAATTTTGGGAAGTAAGAAATGGAAGGGATGCCTTATTCTAGGAGGATGCCTAGAAACAAAAACCAAAATTAAACAAACCAGAATGGAAGGGTCTAAAGGAAGCCACAGAGACAGGGGCATAGGGAATTCCATCAATTATGGGCTCGAGAACTGGAAAATAACAAGTGAAGAATATGGAACTTAAAATCCTCCACCAGGAAAATCTGAGGGACTTATACATTTAAGATATTATAGAGGAACTTAACAAAAGAAAAATCTTGGTGAATGAGGATTGAGACCAACTCTGATGTGGGCATCAAGAAAGGGGATATTTCAACCTCAAGGAAGCGAAGGTTTACCTTAGAATTGAACATTTCAAAGTCCATGACCCATCTTGGAGAAATATTTAGGTGACCTCGCACTGGAAAAAATTTAAAATGTTTTTGTGGTTAATTTTGCACAGAAAGGTGCTAACCTGGGAGAATTTAGCTAAGAGAGGGATGATAATTCCAACATGGTGCTACCTATGTGAGAGTGAAGAAGAAAGTATTAACCACCTACTGAATAATTGTAGATAAATGGAATCTCTAGGGGACTGGTTGACTCTCATCTAGAAACAAACTGATTGAAATAAGGAAATTATATAGGAAGCAATTAAAAAATGGTAGTTATAATATACCAGTAAGGAAGTGGTGAACATGACGTAGAACTTGATACTAAAATTTATCCTTTGGTCAATATGGGAGGAACGCAACCGCTAAATATTCTATGATAAAAATCTACCTGTTACAAGCTTGAAGGAAGAAATCCTTCGTCAGCTTAGGGAAACAATCTGTAGCAAAATAATTCAAACCTCAAAGGAACTACCATCCCCTTAGGAAGTTCATCACCTCAGGAAGTGACAATTTTAAATTTTTTTGACCTATATGACCTAAGGGGTATGATTCTTAGATCAAGAGAAAGTCATATTAGGACAAGCTCTACAATGTGGGAGAATCCTTTCGAGGGTTTCTACAAATTTATTTTTGATGGAGAGTCGAAGGGAAACCGGCAGTCAAGGATGGAGTGGGAGGAATCATTCGGGATTGGACATGTAAAATTCAAAGGTTATACTTCATTAATATGGGAAAATCAAAAAATAATGCAGCAACAGATTTCCAATCCATACAGCAAGGGTAGTAAATGTTGAGAAAAGAAATAAGGTGAATGTAATAGTGGAGGGGGACTTCGCATTAGCTATCCAAGCGACACGTAGACTACAACGTGGCTCTCAGATGAATAAGTTCACATAGAATTGGTGTCTCACCTAGATAATGCAAAGGATTGAGGACCACATGGAGGAATTGAAAATGGTGGATTTTTGCTTATTACGATGATGGACCAATGCATTAGCAGAAAAAGTGGAAAATGAATGGGTCAAGAGTTCCAGGTTGATCACTGAAATGGCCTTAAAGGACATGGTGGACGGAAAACTAAAGGAAGACTCTCAAGCGCTGGTGCAGCAATATCACCCCACATCATAGTGTCAAAGTGATAAACATGGGGTGAGCGGAGGATGAAAGTAGCCCACTTGGTCAATTAAATGTTTAATAATCATCATGAGTGGAAAAGTAGAGGGTGTTAGAGAAGATCGAGGAGGTACGTGTCGTGAAGATATGAAGGACGTGATAGTAGCTAATGGGAAGGAGTGGCACCTAGGTTCTCCTAATTTTTCATCGGGAGTTTACATTAATGGGAAAGGACATTTTAAGAAGTGAAGAAGGAAAATACACAGCGCAGAGTTGTATTGGAATAGAACTACATAAATAATGGGTATGCATAGACCATATGCAGAGGAAAATGAGAAGGAAGATTGTCCCATCCTCACACAAATGTACCATAAAAGCATTGGTAAGAGGAAGTCGCTGGAAATAGATGGGGAAGGTGCCCAAAGGACGAGGAAAAATGAGATGTTATGGATGTTTCCTTTACATGCTAAGGGTTGGAGAGGCATTGGCTACATAGTGATAAGGTCAAAGAATACAAGGTGGAGTAGTAGTGAGTGAGATCATGTTCATCATAGAATCATGGCCTCTAGTATAGTTATAGCCAAGGGGATAAATGTGGGTGGCGGACCACGGGAGAGGCTGAGAGAAGATGATGAAATATCCACGGATGGTAAGAGAACTAGAATGGAGGATGCGCCGAGGGAGGCTTCTCTAAACTATCATGCGACAGTCCGAGAGAAAGGAAAAGAAGTTGTCAAAATCTGGGAAAATGAAGTGAGGTGTTTGCGAAGGAGTATCCCAAGTGACAAAGTCGAAGAATAGGTCAGTTAGATCATAGACATGGGGAAATCCTGAACGAGGTAGATATTTTATCAGATTAATTTGGAGATGGCATGACACGTTAAAAATCTAGTGGGAAATCTATAAGAAGAGGTGGTGGAGGAGAGAACCTGACAAAAAATGAAACGCCAAATGCAACTGAAGTAAATAGATCAGCAACTACGGGGGGTAGAGGAGGCACTGCATAGGGTGGAGAAAATAGAGCAACTATAGGATATAGAATTGGAGGTATAACAAAATGTTATCTATTTACTTGAAATATATCCATAACATGGGTATCACACTAAGAGAGGGTCATGGAGATCCGACCATATTAAAAAAGTATAGGGTCATAGAGGTAAATCAATCTAATGACAAGCAACCAGTGACACCAAGAGTGGGAGAGACGACATCAACGACTCCAACGTAGAATATCACACCTGCGTCTGGGTTAGGTGTGGTGGAGGATCCATCACTATTCTTGGACAAATGATCAAGATTATGTGTCTGTTTTGTTTCATTTTGTCGATTGGTTGTGTAGGTCAATTCATTGTAATATGATGATAGGTAGGTATGTAGGTATAGAACAGAAAGTTAGATATTCAGATAGACCACCATCAAGAAGAAAAGAAAATTTTGCAGGTATGCCTAAGAGATACCTTAGACAAAAAATAATTTTGGCATGTCTCGCTAAGTTTTTGAACAAGACTATATTTTACTGCAGCTTGCTTGATTTCAAATCTGGCAAAATAGCAGGTTGTGACATATTTTATTTTTCTATCGTAATATAAGGCTTTTACACTGAATTACAATATATATATATATATATATATATATATATATATATATATATATATATATATATATATATATATATATATATATATATATATATAATTAATTAATTAATTTTATTTTTTATTTTTTATTTTTTTTCCAACATTTTTAACATTTTTTCAATGGTTATTTTTTAATTAATTTATAGTGTGATTTCTTTTTATTAATTTTTTTAATGTTTTATTTTAATTTGTTTTTATTATTATTTTTTTTTTAATTTTCTTAATGTTTTATTTTATTTTTATAAATTATTTTTCAATTATATATATATTCCAATCTTAAAAAAAAATGATTTTAACTGATTTATATTATTTATATTTATTTGATTTTTTGGGTAATTTTTGTTTTGTTTTTACTTTCAAATTATTTGTTGTAAATATTTTAAAAATTTTCTTTCAAACTATTGTTTAAGATTATTTTTTATTTCTTTTCATTTGTTTATGTTTGTTTTTAAAATTACTTTTATTTTGTTATTTTGATTTTTTTTTTGTAAGCATTGTTTTTTTATTTTTTATTTTCATTTTTCTTACTTAAAATTTTATGTGAATTGTTATTTTTGGAGAAAACCTTGAAATGTTATTACCTTTAGACATAAAATTCTCAAAATATTCATAAAATTTGATATTTTTTCAAGTTTTCTTTGTTCAATCATTTTTATAAAAAACTTATATTTAACATGTTACTTTTAGCAAAAAGATCTTGAAATTTCTATTTTTTAATTAAATATTTATGCAAATATGTGCATTTTTTTGTCAAGCTCTAAAAATTATTATTTTTTATGACAACAATTTTATGTGTATTGATGTATTAATTAATGATAAATAAATATATAAAATATCCTAACCTTAAAATATTATTTTTATTATTTTTAAAACTTTGAAAAAAAAATGAAAATATCATTACTAAACAACACTGCAAAGAAAAAACAAAAAACAAAAACTTGGAAAATTCTTAAAAAAAACATCTCAGGAAGAAAATAAGAACAAAAACAAGAAAAAAACTAGAAAAATGGTTAAATAACCAACATTTAAAAAAAGTTGCTCACACTTAAGACATAGGAAAGTTTAATGTGTCAAAAATGTTCCCCTAAAAAATTGGTTGTTCTTTCATCAATGCATTTCAAAATCAACATGAAAATCACCAACATTTTAAAAAAAAGTATTCATACTTAATACATAAGAAAAATTAAAATGTCAAAAATATGCCCCTCCATAACCCCCCCACCCCGGAAAAAAGGATTGGCGTTGCATGAATACTTTTTAAAACTAACATGAAAATCAATCACATTTTGAAATTTTCCATAATTGATACATGGGAAATTTAAAGTATAAAAAAAATGATGTTACAACAACACTTTTAAAAATCAGCAATAAAATCATTATTTTCTTTTACCTCTAAAAAAATGATAACTCAACATAGTTATTGTTAAGTTGGTAACTTTTTTTGGCCTACACGTTTAGTGCCTGAGCAAGGAATGTGCATGAGCGTAGGAGCATTGATACACTTGAGCAAAGAGGTGACCTTGGAGATATGTGATTCAATGCACCAACATCCAAAGGTTTTTGAGAGGGGAAAACTGCATTAAAGATTTCTCAAGATAGAGATAAGAAGCAAAGAATCACCTTCTATGAAGAGATGATCATATTTTTATTTTATTGCAATTTTTAGGCTCTACTCTAGTCCCCATATATCTGCCTCATTTTTTGTAGTAAATCCAAGTTTCCCTGCAAAAATGTTGATAATTTTTGTTCAGCTATCTTTGAAGCCTCCACCATAGGTGTTCACCCCTGGATTTCCATGACATGCCCATCAAAGTTGAGTTTTATGAATATTGGGGGAGGGGGATAATAGATGGTTGGACTAGTGGGGCGAGGAGGAAGGGGATGGCCAAGAGAGGAGATGTCTTGAGGATGAATCCCAGGATGGTTCAAAATAATTTTCTCTGTTGGTGGGCATTCCCAGTCCTGAGAGGCCCACTATATCGAGGCTACTATAGGGTAATATGCTTGGGTGTGGTTATTGGATATCCCTCTTAGGGCTTTCCGGTGCCCGAGGTAGGCTGTAAGATTAGCTATAAAGTTGCAAAGGTAATGCATACATGTTCATACTAATATATAATTTACAAAGAAATATTTGTAATGATTACCTCTTTGTGGACGACAGATCCTATGGAGAGCGCTAAGTGGCGGTGTAGGATTCCTTCCTCACCGACTCCAAATCTAGATCATGCAACCAATCAAAGCACCCGTGTAATATTCACAACAGTATAGATTTCTAACAATTAAACTAGCATATAACTAACTTTAAACTATGAAGATCTACGTCATTCATATCATGCTACATAGACAAATGAACAATAAATATGACACTGATGCATCGAATGGACAAAACAGATACAGTTCTATTGATTTATAAAAATGAGGATTACAACTGTTAGTTGCATCAAGCCCTCCTCAGCCTTCCAATTCCTCTCTCTCTTTCTCTATATCCGAGTGTGATGATTGTCAAGGCGGAGACTCCTCAATGAAATTCGCTGATCTTCAAGCCTCAAACTACAACAATGAAATTCTGCTCCACATATAATCAAACCTTTGACCTTAGACCAAGAACCCAAACCTCCAATTTATAGGAAATGGAGAGGACAAACCTTGCCAACTCTTTCAACTAGTTCAAATTGGGAAAGATCTAGATATGGCATCTCTTTTCTTTTCTTTTTCCTTCCATAGGAGTTTATTTATGTTTGGGAATGTCTAATAAAAGGTTTGTTCCATTAGTTTCTATTTTTGAACTAATTCTTTCTGAGGAAAAGCTGGAAATGCCAGTCAATTTTCCACAAGATATTTCCTTTTTCACATTCAAACATGGATAACGCTGCCCCTTGGGCAAGACAGAGCATTACCCTATGCATTAAATCTCCCCTTGCATGGCTAGGGTGTGTTATAACTCTGCCTAGCTGTTTCTGGGTGTAATGTTCCCAATTTTAGCCTCAAGCTAAAATGGAAGATTATAGCTGTACATTTTATTTTTATTTAATAAAATGGGGAAGGAGACACCCTAGCCCCTTTTAGATGAAGAAATAACACTCCTCATGTGAAAATAAGGAGAATAAAGGAGCTGAAATAAACACCAAGGGTGTGAATGGAACCCAGCTCACTTGATTAGTCAAGTTTGACTAAAGTCAACAACGCTACCCAAGGAGGAAGAGGCTTCCTAGAGAAGATGTGTAGTTTTGGATGGAAGACATTCATGTGAGGATGGAAACTCTAATTGGTGGGACCTTGGTGGAGAAGATTTCCTTTTTTTTATAAGGAGGAGATAGCAGCCCATTTGCATTATGTTATGATTTAGAGTTTCAGACTTGGGTCTGCAAGCTTGCATCCCCGGGCTTTTTAGCAGGGTGATGGTGCCCTCGGGCACTAGTGTGTTCCCGATCGGGAATCCCTACATCTTCCTCAAGGAAGGATGAGGATTGAGCTACATTTCCTTAATTCGGCATTGCCCATAGCTACTACCATCAGCTACAGTGTTATTTCTATAGCAGAGAGGACGTTGTGTTGCTGGGGGCAGCGAAGGAGGAACTCATGGAGTCATCTTAGCTAGTTTTCTTCACTGGAGGAGTGATCTATTCATTGGAGGAGCTAAAAGGAGGATTATCGGGCTGAATTTCATATCAGTGGCATGCGGCCACACTTCCATCATCTCCCACTGTGCAGTCCATGGAGGAAACTACGTTATTTTGGAGGAGGCAGTGAGAGAGGGGTTTCTGGAGCTTCAAGAAGGATGTTTTGAGACAAAGGGATCAGCCCTTTGTATTGAATACATTATCAAAGGAGGGAATCTAAATTTCAGATCTTCCATGGCCTCATTTATATTTTGTATCAGTTGCAGTGACAACTAGGTTGTCACATTTTTGGTTTCTTCGGCATTTCTAGCAATCTTCCATAGATTGGCTAGAAATCTTGTATTTCAGCCCATTTATTGTTGTTGGGATATTTTCTTGTACCTTTCAGCCACATTTTTATTTCATTCATGTTCAGAAGATGCTTCACTCTTAGATATTGCGCAGTCATGGTCTTCCGAAATTTCAATGTATATTCATTGGAGCTTGGTTCTATTATATGAGGGGCTCTTCCCTCTTCTATTTCTTGTATATTTGCTGAATAATATCATATTGTTGGTTTCATATCATTTCCCTCTCATGATGTCTTCATATTTGCAGAGTTTCATGGTTATTTTCATATATTGCTCTAAGCTCTCTCATTGAGCATTGTTTTAGAGACCTAGATTGGGGAGATCTGAATAACCCATCTAGAGTTACTTCTTTGAGCTCATATTCTGCATAGGATTTTTATTAGAGTTTTTTATAGGGAATTCTAGCATTGGTATGCCTTATTTTTGTAGCAGCTTCCTTATACAGCGTCCTCAAGGACCCTATAGCAGAAATTCCCAAAGTGGAATATTGCATATCCATAGGCAGATTATGTGGAGGGCCAGTGAGCCTCAAGATTTCTCCCTTATTTGGAAGGAGTCTTATCCTGTAAATTCCCCAACATTCAATCTTTGAAATGGACTTGTGATAGCTCACTGAAGAAGGAATTGGAATATCTTAAGATATTCCCGATGGAGCAGAAAATTCCAGATTTGGAATATTACACTAGGGTACGTTACCTTGGAAAAAATGGGTCTTGTCTAGGTCATTTTATTCCTTTCATGTTACCTTCTTCTTTGAGCTGATGAGGAGGTCATTTTTCCTGTAATAGAGGCAATTGTTTGCAAGATTTGGGATAGGATACACGACCATACTCTTGTACTAATAAGGAGACATTTTTAAAATATGATAGTTCCTTTCATTCCAAATATTCGTAGTGATGAAGCCTAGAATCAAGAGTCAAACTCTGTTCAAAATTGTACTGCTAAAAGGGGTATATTTCTATATTTCTATAAAGGTAGAGATGGACTAGTGTATGATGCAGGAGCATCTGCTCTAAGTCAAAATTCCAAGTAGAAATTAGACCTTAGGGTATTGACATTTATCCAAGGAGGAACTATTGTAAAAGGGACATTGTAAATCCTATGTAAACGTATTTAGTTAGTGAATAAGAATAGAGCTAGTGGATTCTTACTAGATGAGTATTAGTCATAATGAACTATGTAACAAATCCCTGAGATGGAGGTATGACTCGAGGAATTACTGAATGAGTCATAGATAAAGTTAAGTATGGTTTTCTAGAAATTTTAGTTAGTTACTGATATGTAGGAGTTAGTTTTATGAGATGGACAAGCTATGAATTGTGTTATAAATTAAATTGTAAGCTTAGAAGCGAGTGGAGGCCAAATTAAATAAAGAAGATTAGGACTAGAAAGAGAGGTGAGAGCCGAGAGACAGAGAGGGCTCTGTAGGAAGAGAAGCCCATGCAAAGAGAGCTTCAGGCCAAAGATAGAATGTAAACATGTTTTCTTGTATCTGTATATTTGTTTTATTTATGATAAATTGAATTCATGCGATTATATTGAGTCTATGTTACGAGACGAGTGATCTCTAATGAACAAATATGTTCTCTATGTAATAAACCATTTTTATGTGAATTATGATTAAAGAATAAGTATTACTATGTGATTGAAGGCTTAATGGTTGGGTAGAATCATGTGTGATTCCATTCTAGAGAAATTAAATGTGTATGTAGGTCGAGAGGAAAGATGCAAATCCAAATTCTAGATTCGGAGAAGCAATACATAAGGGTTTTTTTTATTCGGGATTAAGACAATGTGCAATGTGTGCAACAAGAATGAAAATTCCAAGTTGGAATGAATTAATAAATAGAAGTTAAAGCTCAGGAGAGATTAGCGCAATTAAATACCGAGCAAGATTAGGAAGGATAGTGTGAAGGAAACGAAAATGAAAAACAGTATCGGTCAAAGAAAAATGAGAAAAGAATAAGGAAACAAAATCCTTTAGAAGATTTCCAAAGGATAAAATGGACAATGAGGATTAATTCACAAAATCCAGAGCAAGAGACCGATGAATAAGATTACTTCGTAAGGTAAGTTTGGGAAGCTACGAAGTGGACATGTGTTGGCGGAGTAGCCAAACGTACATTGAAATCGGTGATTAATTTAGTTATATGTTAAGACTTGGAAAGTAAGCTAATTGAGTTGCGATGCAAAGTTGAATAGTAAGTGCACAACGAAACTATTATATCTGGGCGAGATCAACAATGGAGATTAAATCGCACTGAGTGTGATTTCGCACATCGGCGACTTTAGTATTTAAGTTTACGACATCACCCGATAAGTTGTTTTATTTGCGGTGTGGTAAAGAGAGAAATTTATGACAAGGAAAGGAGGTTGCGATGTGATGTGATGCATATCAAATATCGCACAATATAAGCAACATGTTTATTGTTAAACATGAAAATTTGCGACGAGCGATGGAGAGGTCGCTGCGAATTGCGAAATCACAATATCACGAAAATTGTTAAATGAAGAATCTTGCGAGGAGGTAAGTTATAGCGTGACCCTCCATGACTAGTCACTATTTTTTGGGGCCCATAACCCATAGGTTTGTAGTTATGTGAACATGATGTCATGTATGCGATACGATTTAATATTGAGATGTGATATGGTCTGATATACCATATTTGATGCATTGGGTAATGTAAAGGAGGTCGTTGCGATAGAAAGGTTCTTTGATTTTATGAACCTATTCAAATATGTTAAATTCAGATAATATACTCTATTACGAGTATTAGACCTCAGAGCGGGAAGATTTTTTTAAATTTTCTGTGTATGTGGGTAAAAGTGGCCTTTTGGCGGCATCATTTGGTATTAGAGCCAGGTTAATGAAAAAAAAGTTATTATAAATGAATATTGCAGAGCTAACTTATGCAGAAGACATTTGGTAGCATAACAAAATAAGATTTTTCGTGAAATGGAAGAATAATGCATGTGTGATTGTAGAAGAAAGAGGATATCAGTAAATCAAATGTGCTTTGCAGAAAAATTGATAGAGATATTGCAGAAAGAGGAGATCAGATTTAAAATCTTTGAAGCAGTAGGCATACAGAGGTAAATTATGGTAGAATATGGGAGTAAGTGATATTCTTAAGAAGAGGTTGCAGAAGCATAAGCAAAGCACAGTGATGGTTGTTGTGTTATGGAGAATGGAGATTCACTCGAATGTGAAGAGTGGATGGAGACTGCTTGTGAAATATGCAGGTATTGTTTTTATTTAGCTTTGATTTGAGTTTTGCATGATAAAAGAGAGATTGAAGATTGATAGTTGCAGCTAATGAAGTATCTCAGCAAAAGAAGATCACATCCTTAAGAAGTAGTGATGAAGGAATCTAGAAATAATTTCTTAGTGAAATAAGAGTGTGGCCAGAACCTAGTATTTCATTTGTGATTGAAATACAAGAGGATATTTGTGTTCTCAAAAGTTCATATGAGTTGACGCCTATAAGGAGCAAAGGAATGCTCAAATAAAGTTCCAGAGAGGAGACTAGAAGCCATGTACAGAGGAAAGCTTGGTGAGGTAAATGTAGAAGGGAGGACTTGATATTGCAGAGGCTTAAGTACAACTCATAGTGAGTGAGGAACTCATAGAGATAGAGAAGAAGATGACTATTGATAGTCATAGCATAGGTTTTGAGAGAGACCACAGTAGAATAAAAGTGAAGAAATATGTCAAAGGAGATGATATGGATGAAGAGTGTGAGAGAGAAAATGCCAAGAGAAGAATGCAATTTAATTTTTTGGTAAAGTTGTTCCAGAGGACTAAAGAAGACCATAGATTTGGTTACAGAATGAGAAATAAAACGAAGTGGCATAAGTTACAAGAGAAGAGAGAACAACAGGTGAATATGCAGTTAATAGAGGAGCTGAGGAAGTTTGAGAATATTATGGATGTTGAATTGAGGAAAGAGAAGCTCAAAGGAGTTAAGCTACAACAAGACAAAATTGTTGGAGATGAACAAGTTTCTTTTGAACTTGAAGATGGAGTAGTGATGTCTAAAACATTAGTTGAGGCAATTGAGCCTTATGATTTTAAAATTGATAATTTTTGTATGTTTGTAGGTGATGTAAAAGAAGATAAAGAAGAGATGCATCATTTGAGTTTTGAGACAGTTATATCTCATATGGAATTTCATACACAATTGGAGAGAAATATTTCTTTTCAACATGCTAAAGTTGAAAGCAGAGGAAGTTTGGCTCACAATGATGACCAAAAGCAAGAAGAAGCAGAGAAGGATATCAAGCAACCAGGTAAAGTGCTTCAGGAGGTTGATAAGAGGACCATTGAAGATTTTCTAAGTCATGTAGAGGACTTAGAACAACAAGAGGAAGATTTGGTGACTAGATCATCAAATGAGACCATTGGGTCTTGTGATTTTGATATTGATAATTTGAATGTGTTTGCAGGTGTTGCAGAAGGAAATCCATCTCTTGGAATTGTGTTGAATGAAGTTGAGAATTGTTAAGCAAAGTAAAATGATGATTGTCTTTCAGATGAAGATCAAGTTGAGATATCACAACAGAAGGAGTTCATAAATTCCTTGCTTAGTGAAGGAAGTATCTCCAAGGAAGGTGAGATAGTTATGTCTCACATGAAGGAGCCTGTTATTGTTGAGGACAAGGAAGAATTGTCTTATTGAATTGACCAAGAGAAGATTGTTGGACATATATATAAAGCTGTCACAAATATAGAGGATTAGAATTTTATTCTGATGAAGAATGGAGTAGTGTCACCAAGAAATTGGACTTGTCACAAACAAGGAGATAGTGAGGATTGTATAGAATTTTTGGAAGAAGTTACAAGTGAGATGAAAAATTTGTGGGATGAGCTAAGTCTTTTGGAGGATAGAATAACAAATCATATAATGAATATTATAAATGTACAATTGAAATTGGACAAAAGTGAGGTAGGCATGTCTTATGCTAAAGAGGAATCAATCTTAGAACTTAAGAAGGTTGAGCTGACTACCAAGATTATGAAAAGAATTAAAGAACAATCACTGAGGGTTGTCAAGGAAGAGGAAGAAAGATATGCTAAACAACATATCGATGATGTTTTTATCAAAGATATTGAAAAAAGGTTTATTGGAGATGAGATGAAAGCTCAGAAGCAACAAGAGGATAAGGATGTAAGGGTGGTAGTAAGAATCCAACAACTTCAAAGAGAATATAACAAATAATAGTTTGAAGACAATTGGCAGAGTGAGTACTAGTTAGAAGATAAACTGGACATGGAGATTGGAAGAATAAGAAATTTGACGGTGAAGGTGTCTTAGAAGAAGACAATAGCTAGAAAGAAAAGAAGCATCAGAAAGAAAAAGACAATAGAAGAACATGAGAGCATATCATGTGGGGAAATGCAACATAAATTATGGAGACCTGGAGAACAATAACAAACAACAACAACAACAACCAAAGACAAACTAGAGAACATAGTTTGGGATCTAGGAGGAAAACTATTAAAGACACATGATCTAGAGATCATGATTATTTTCACCTGGGGAGTCTGATGTAGGAGCATCTTCTTTAAGTCAAAATTCCAAGTAGAAATCAGACCTTAGGGTCTTGAAATTTATCCAAGGAGGAACTATTGTAAAATGGACATTGTAAATCCTGTGTAAAAGTATTTAGTTAGTGAATAAGCATAGAGCTAGTGGATACTAGCTAGATGAGTATTAGTCATAATGAACTATGTAAAAAATCCCTGAGATGGAGGGATGACTCAAGAAATTAGTGAATGAGTCATAGATAGAGTTAAGTGTGGTTTTCTAGAAATTGTAATTAGTTGCTGATATGTAGGATTTAGTTGTATCAATTGGATAATCTATGAATTGTGTTATAAATTAAATTGTAAGCTTAGAAGTGTGTGGAGGACAAATTAAATAAATAAGATCAAGCCTAGAGAGAGAGGCAAGAGCCCAGAGACAGAGAGGGATCTGTAGGAAGAGAAGGCCATGCAAAGAGAGCTTCAAGCCAAATATAGAATGTAAACAATTTTTCTTGTATCTGTACATTTATTTTTACTGATGAGAAATTGAATTCATGTGATTGTATTGTGTTTGTGTTATGAGATGAGTGATCCGTAACAAACAAATATGGTTTATGTGTAATAAACCATTTTTAGGTGAATTTTGATTAAATAATAAGTCTTATTGTGTGATTGAAGGCTTAATGGCTGGGTAGAATCATGTGTGATTCCAGTCTGGAGAAATTAAATGTGTATGCAGGTCGATCGAGAAGAAATAAACAAATCCAAATTTTGCATTCAGAGAAGCCATTAGGGGAATTTTGAGGTCTAATATGGGCCTCCTAAGAAAAATTTAAAACAAAAATAAACTTTATAAGAACCAATAGGATTCAAGATGATGATGTCAACCATGGGGGATGATTGACCATTTTTTAATTAAAAGGGTAAAAAGATTAAAAAATAATAAAATAATAAAAGTGCTTTTTCAACTCGTATTTTCAACTTATTTCGCAAATTTTTTACTCAAATTTCAAGTGAGAGTACTCGTTGGATGAAAAATGTAATTCCTCATCCAATAAGTATCCATGTTGCATACTTTAGATGGGTCCTGCTACATGAAAAATGAGAAATACATAAAAAACTTGATTACAATCACGTTTTTCATGTATTTATCATTTTTCGTGTAGCAGGACCCATAGAAAGTATGCAACATCGGTACTCCTTGGATGAGGAATTAAATTTTTCATCCAACAAGTATTCCCACTCAAACTTTGAGTAAACACTTTGGGAGATAAGTTGAAAATATGAGTTGAAAAAGTAGTTTTTTCTTTTTTCCCTCTAAAATTTGATGATGTAATCAAATCTTATTTTATTATTTCTACTATTATTTTACAATTTCCTTATGATGCCCATTTTAGACCTCAAAATTCCCCTAATGAATACAGAAGGGTGTTATGTATTCAGGATTGAGACAACATGCAAGGTGTGCAAAAAGCATGAAAATTCGAAGTCGGAATGAATGAAGAAATAGAAGTTAAAGCTCAGGAGAGATTAGCGCAATTAAATACTAAACAGGCTCAGGAAGGATAGCGTGAAGGAAACAGAAGTGCAGAGCAGTATGGGTCAAAGAAACAGGAGAAAATACTAAGGGAGAAAAATCCTTTAGAATATTTCCAAAGGATAAAATGGACGATGGGGACTAAGTCGCAAAATCCAAAGCAAGAGACTGACAGCTAAGATTACTTCGCAAGGTAAATTTGGGAAGCTGTGAAGTGGACACGTGTCAGCGGAGCAGCTAAGCATACATCGAAATCGTCAATTCTTTTAGTTATATGTTAAGACTTGGCAGGTAAGTTAATTGAGTTGCGATGCAAATCCAAACAGTAAGGGCACATTGGAACCATTATATTAGGGCGAGATCAACAGTGGATATTAAATCGCACCCAGTGCGATTTCACACATTGATGATTTTAGTATTTAAGTTTATGACATCGCCTGGTAAGTTATTTTATTTGCGGTGCAGTAAAGAGAGAAATTTGGGATAAGGAAAGGAGGTTGTGATGCGATACAACACATATCGCATATCGCACCAGATAAGGGACACATTTATTGTTAAACATGAAAATTTGCGACAAGTGATGGAGAGTTCGCTGCAAATTTCTAAATCACAATATCACACAAATTTTTAAATGAAGAATCTGTAGGGAGGTAAGTTATAGCGTGACGCACTGTGATTGGCCACCGTTTGTGTGGGCCCATAACCCACAGGTTTATAGTTATGTGAACGTGATGTCGTGTATGTGATACAGTTTAATATTGAGATGTGTTATGGTCTGAGATACCATATGTGGTGTAATGGGTAATGTAACGACTGTGATAGAAACACTATTTGAGTTTATGAACATATCCGAATATGTTAAATTTATAACATATACTCTATTACAAGTATTATACCTGGGAATGGGAAAACTTGTTTAAATTTTCTGCATATGTAGGTAAAAGTGGACTTTTGGTTGCATCAATGTATAAGGTTGAATCTTTTGAAAACTATTTGTAACTTCTATGAGAGCACTGATGAGAAGGAGGGGGTGAGAAATAGGTGATTACAATCCTCCACTTTATCAAGACATAGTTGGCAAATAGAAGGCCCCTGAAAACTTCATTTTTGCAGTTTGTCCCAAGTTAAAGCCTTGTTTCTTAAAAGTAACCAAAGGTAAAATATGATATTGGGCCAATTCTTAAGTTTCCAAAGATGTTTCTAGATGTTATTTAGATCATTCTATTGAGCCTGAGTTAAGATATTGCATTCCTCCTTGAGATTGAAGGCGCCAGATGGACCATAACCCCATTGAAAGATATCATTATACATCTATATCATGATGTTTTGAGTATACAACATAGACTTTAATACTTTCCTCTCATCTAAATGGTCCCTTGCATAGTGAGCTGATAGAATCTTCCAAGGGCTTCGAGGTGAGTTTTCACTATGGGGATCCTAATAATGAGCTACTAATGAGAGCCCTATTTTTTAAAGTATGTCTCTAATATGAAGGATATGGGCCAAAGAGGAAACATTAGGACATTGGTTCTAAGAATCTTCCCAAAATAGTTTTATCATACCATTATGAACCTCCCAGAAATAATGGTCTTGAATTAATAATGTGAACCATGTTACATTCCATATCTGGGAACCACGAGGTTTTACACATAAAATTTTCAAAATTATAAAAATGATGTGAAATATATATATTTTTATATACAATGAAATATTGTTATGAATCCCCTTGAAATATGGAAGAAATATCTCTTAATGGTGTATAAGAATCCTGTATTAAATATCTAGAAAACCATAATGTTTTAGGACACTGAAAGCATTCAGTTTACAACCTGCGATGACACATGTTGCAAAATAAACATATAGTAGAGTAATCATTGTATTCATAAGTTAAGGCTATCATGATATTATTATAGAGGTAAAAAAATAAAAATTAAACAAAGCTTCCTCTTCTAGAAGCATCATGGTTGGTCTCTAATCCAAATTGGTTGAGATTAAGCTTGAGCTCCCCATATCATGGGCCTCCTTCATCCTATAATGGATCCATCCCACTCATTATGGATCTATCTCCTCCCTTCATGTATTTCTCAACTTACACTCCTTCCTATAATTGAAATGTATCCAAAGAGAGATGGGTTTCCATTTTAAACTTTTGAACTTACTTACATTCTGCTAAAATATCCATTGGAGTTCTTTTCATTTCAAGGGCTTCGATTTATGATCATTGCAAGGGGACATCAAACATCAAGGCACCTAGATGTAATTTTCCTTCTCTTTATGATTAGTAAAAATACTTATTTCTTTCCCATACATATTTGTTACCATGTTTACTGTAGTATTGCTTGATCACATACATAGTTTATGGTTGTATCATTAATGTGTTATATGATTTGAACTCTCCCTTATAGTTATATGAATGCAGATATGGCTAAGTCTCATTTTTATATTTCAACTAGAGCTCATGATTATGGAGATACAAAACCCTGTAAGGCTAAAACTTCTTCTGATACTCAAGGACCTCTTCATACAAAGAGGACCATAGTTGAACCTATACCTCGGACGCCAAAAGGCTCCTCAAAATGATCGACTTATACTGCCAATGATAGGGCTGATTATAACTATTCCATTGTTGAATATTTATATCAGATACCCTTTGCTATGTCAGTATTAGAGGTACTCCAGTCGTGTCCTACATAAATGAATGATTTTCTCACTTCTATCGAAGTAGTTGACCTGAAACAATATCTAGTAATTACATTTGATATGTAAAATATTAAAACAATACTCCATCATCATATATCATTTCATATTAATTCTACATTTCGTAAGAATACCATCTTTCAAACCATAGTTGATAACGACACATTCACATGTGTCATGTCTATGTCATGTTGGAAAGCTATTGGGTCCCTTGAAGTTTTTTCCTCTCCTACTTCTTTAACCACATTCGGTGGTCATTCTCATAGGTTCTATGGGATTCTTCATACATTCCCTACTTTTGTAGGGGGAAGGTTGTTAATATAGAATTAGAGATAGTCGATGCTAATATTGATTACAATATTTTGTTGGGTCAGAATTGGTTTTATGCAATGGATTTGATAGTCTCATATTTACTCTGTATCCTATTTTTTCCTCATGAAGGGATAAATTTTACGATTGATCAGCTAGCCTATGCTCCCAATGACCCTAATGCATTTTTTGAATCTAGTATCCCCTTGGTAAAGAATACCAAGAAAATTATTGAGAATTTAGGAGTTGGAATGTATTCTTCTCTTATGGGTACTTTTGATATTCTTTCTCTCATTTCTCATGTTAATGCCATTTCATCCTCAAGGATCATTCCTCAAAAATGTTATTTTATACCTAATTATTTTTCAAATCCTTGGCCCTTTCCCACTCCTACAACCACATTATAAGGTAAATTGGGTGGAATGGCTTATCCTATATCTACAATAGAAATTACGTATCAATCTATTATTAATTCTAGAGATTATAATCCCATCCCTCTTCCATCATAGGATGTGGATGATGATGTCAAATGGGTATGTACAATTGATTCCACCTTGGATATGGATTTCCTTGATATTTTTTTACCATATCAAGAGGAAATTATAGAAGCAATGACTGGTGTAGAAAGACTGTCAAATGATTTGCATCACCAGTCCTATTTTCTCCCTGACTTGTGTAAATTTGAATCAAATTTATCTAGTCCTATTTATCATGGAAGTATTCATAAAAATTTAAATCCTTTGGCTCCAACACATATTTTTTCCAAAGGTAACATTCCTATTATTTTAGAAACTATTTTTGTGAACATTTTATGGAATCCAAACATTATCGACAATATCCTCATCAAAGCTGAGCATTTCCCTGAATAAATCAAAATTTACACTAATATCTTTAAGGAGTTTAGAGATATATTTGATTTTTATTATGAGGAAATTCTTGGGATTGATCCTATTATAGTTCATCATGAGATCAAGACTTATGAAAATGAGAATCTTGTGCTTCAAAAGCTTCAACCATTCAACCCTTGGAACATTGCGATTATTAAGGCAGAAGTAGAGAAGATGTTTAAGGAAAGTCTCATATACCCTATTCCTTTAACTGGGGGGAGGGGGGGGGGGGGGGGGGGGTGAATGAGCATTTAAAACCTACAATACTTTTCATTATTTTATTAATTTCTATACGTGACTTTAATTAAGCCAACTAGAATATGCATGCAACTTTCTATAAGGAAATTTGTGTATGCCCAGAGAACTTATTATTCAGATAAATATTCAAAAACTTTACTTAGCCCAGTGTATCATTTATTCATCAGAAATTTATTAATCAATAAACACATGCAGTAAGAGCAGAATAAATCATCATACATAAGAAACAAAAATGAAAACCAAGATTTAAGGTGGAAACCTAAGTCGGGAGAAAACCACTGATGTTGTCGTCTATATCTTCAATATTTATTATATATAAAACTACTTACATTTTTGTACTGGAGTAGAATCATACCAGCACGCAAGAACCCACCCATAGAAGGCTTCAACCTTCTCTTGTTCTCTAGCCACTACTGGAAGGGAGCTCCAACGCCTTGATCTCGTTTTCCAGACACCAATGGAAGGGAGCCACAACCCCTTGATATGATCACTAGCTCCTACTGGTAGGAAGCTTCGACTTCCACACTGAAAGCTTCGACCCTTAGAAACACTATAGACCACATTTCATAAATTTTCACTCTAGATCCAATAGATTTTAATTCAAAAAAACTTGTAGATCAACAGAAACAACTATCAACCAAATTCAAACAGAACAGTGAGATCATTATAACCAAACCATATAACTAAACCCAGACTTCTGCATCAACACACAAAGTCAACTGCAACCCTGATCAATCATAAATTAAATGTGTATGCCACTTTACTTAATGAAACCCACATGTATACATGATTTTCTATGGATAAACCTATGTATAGATCTTACAATACTAAGATTAGAGTTCTGACCAGACTCAGAGTAGATCATAGATACTCAAACACATTTTTTTCAAATTTACAGAGCCCTCATATAGTCAGTAGCATCCATCATTTTCAATCAACCAATCATTAATATTTATACACAATCAACCAACAGCATAATCGATACTCAAAAATCCCAGATCTATATGAAGTCATCATTGATAGACAACAGGAATACAACAAAAATGATTAGACATTTCCTTCAACATTATTCAAAAAAACCCTAGCTTGCATATGTGCCTTTACAGAGCCGAACTAACATGTATACGCACCTTCAATGAAATGAACCCATGTGTTTATATATAAATAATTCAGGATTGCACAACACTTCAGAACTACAAACTTACTCACATCATACCCTTCACTTCAACAATCATGTGCTAGAACAAAGATCTAAATAAATCATAAAAATATCATGCAAATACATAGTCATTTCAGGTCTAGAGAGCCTGATCCATTATTATATTCATGAGTGCATCATCATTAGGGGAATTTTGAGGTCTAAAATGGGCGTCCTAAGAAAATTTTACAACAAAAATAAACTTTATAAGAACCAATAGGATTCAAGATGATGATGTCAACCATGGGGGATGATTTACCATTTTTTATGTGAAAGGGTAAAAATATTAAAAAATAATAAAATAATCAAACTACTTTTTCAACTCATATTTTCAACTTATCTCCCAAAGTTTTCACTCAAATTTCGAGTGGGAGTACTCGATGGTTGCAAAATTTAATTCCTCATCCAAGGAGTACCCATGTCGCATACTTTCAGTGGATCATGCCACATGAAATCATGCAACATGGGTACTCCTTGGGTGAGGAATTAAATTTTTTATACAATGAGTACTCGCACTCGAAATTTGAGTAAAAAATTTGGGAGATAAGTTGAAAATATGAGATGAAAAACTAGTTTTTTCTTTTTTCTCTCTAAAATTTGATGATGTGATCAAATATTATTTTATTATTTCCACTATTATTTTATAATTTCCTTAGGATGCCCATTTTAGACCTCAAAATCCCCCTAATGAATATCATGTCTATCTATTGATTATAGCCCATTTCATGTAGATATACTTTATATTTAAGTATTCTTTCAATTCATATACTCATGCACACTTAGCACTATGACCTTCACCTCCTTATATAGTGTGAGCCTTAGCCAATACCATGAGACAAAAATACACAAGTGTCGATGGTATTATTGGACGGGATCAAATAACCATTACTGCACTCAATACTATGGACTAATACCATGGTAAGGGACCCCTAGTATTATAGAATTAGAGCACTAGATCATACGTAACTTTTTTTCTTTGTACCCATGTGTATACACAACTTTGCCTTGACAAACTGGCGTATAGTTCCTCAAATATGTAGTTTATTCATCTTCTGACTCTGATATGTTCCATCACTTTGTAATCTCTGAGCTTGTCCAGAAACCATATACTTGGTATTTTACAAGAGGGTTTCCATCAAGGACAACACATGAAATCATAATGCTAACAATCTCCCCCTTTGGACTTGATGGCAACACCAAAATACTCTCCTCCTTTGACATCAAGGGCAAAGGGCGGACCAATGTTGAAACAATGTTTCTCTTCTACACTATACTGACCATGCTCCCCTTGAACACATGGTCAATCTTCAAATAGATTTTCAATGAATTACATGACTCTATGAAATTTCTGTTAGTGTGAATTCTAATCACAAGTGTGCGAAAAAAATTCACTTTAGTTGTGCATAAATAACACCCCTAACATCAAATGTGGTTGTCAAATTCCTTAGATTTGTAGTAGGTGATCAGAATAAATGCTACAAAAATCTAGATCTATGTAGCTAAAGACATTAAACAACAAAAATAAAAAAGATTTTCTCCATACATCCAATAGACAAGACAAGAATTTTTAAAGAATTTTTATATTATGACACCTGGGAAGGGAACATAGAAAGGTGTTACTAGTCCCCCTCAATGGGATGGGTTCTTGTATTTCCTTATTGCTTCAGATCCAAGATTTCTCCCTCTTGATGGTGTAGAAAACCCAGAAAAAATGGAACTCAAAGGGAGCTCACAAGAAAAATTAGAAAAAATATGGCAATGATGGGGGATCAAAGTCAGACCAAAAGCATAGATCAAGAGGTGATCAAAAGGTGACAAAAGGTAGTGAATGAATTGGAAAGCCCTTCTATTTATAACAAAATATTGAGTTAGTCTAGATATTGGTGCATGATTAAAATATTATTAACCAAACCTACAGCCAACTTACTTGCAATATTTTATTATTTTTGATGGAGGGAGAAGGAATTTAGAATTGGTGAAATCCCTTTATTTGGAAATAATAAATAAGAAAATGATTTATTTATTGTTTCAAGGATGATTTAACGAATAATTAAATAAATAATGATTTATTCGATTATTTATAAATTATTTAGTCAAATTTAACAAGGAATGTTATTAAATAATAATTTAAATATTTATTCCCAGAAAATAATAAGATAAATAATGATTTATCGAATTAATTTTACTGTTTTGGGTTAAATATGACCAGGAATATTAATTAAACAATTGTTTAGTTAATTATCCCTAGAGGAAAATCAAACAAATAAGGATTTATTTAATTATTCCTCATGGGGTTTTGTGTTTAGACTAGAAATAATTTAATAAACTATGGGTTATTAAATTATTTCTCATAGTGAAAGAAATTTTTCTTTGGTAAAATTAGTATTACATGGTGTACTTCAGTCCATCTAATAGTAACAGGTTAGATGACCAAAAATTGGTGTAATAGATTTCCCCCCGACATGCGAGCATTAGGAGCTAATCGTATGACCGAAGTACGTTGTGAGAACATAATCAATAGATACAGAAGGGGAGTCAGGGAGAGAGAAATATAAGACAGACTGAAGTGATAGAGGACAATACTCAGAGGAGGCGAGACTTACAGATGTGAAAAGTCTCTTTTATGACTGAGTACTAGTTCTGAATGAGGCGGGGGAGGCATACCTATGCCCGCTGAGATGACAAAGTACAAAGAATGATTGTGTGCTCAACAAACATGGGATTGAGCTATATAGTACATGCTGGCATAAACATGGGCCATATAAAAAAAATAATGGATCCCACATACATATTGTGCCTGAGACAACAACCAAGACTTATAAAATAATATCTAAGTACATGAGATATAATGAAAACCAAAGAGGCCATGTAAAACAGGAAACGACTTTGAAAATATGAATGTTACATGAAAACTAAAAATACATTGCAAGCGACAAAGGCAAAAACCATCAAATCTATAGAGCTGCGTCCAAGGTTGTAGTAAATAGGTCATTTGGCTATGTGGGGGGCTACCTGAAGGGCCACCCCCTAATGAGGTCTAAAACATCTAACACACACCTGGGAATCACTGGTATAATCTGCTACATCACTAAACCATCAAGTATACAGATCTCAATCATGCCATAAGGAGATGGAACTGGGAAAAAATCAATTCAAATAGCAATAAAGGGTCCCTTTTCCTAATCTAAGGCACCGAACAAGAGTGGAAGTTGGAACTAAGGTATATCGCCCTCTAGACCTGTCTTCTGGAATGAATAAGTTGATGTCGATAGAAGGAGGTATGCCATAGGTGAGGCAATAAGTAATCTTCAAATAAGGCACGAGGGATAATAGTAAAGCGATTGATAGACTGACACCAGGGATGATGGTGGAATGGGGGGTACTGAGTAGCAGGTTGAAAACTTCCCTTGTTAGAGCATAAAGGGCATGGATGACCTGGCAGCAACTAACTCGTTTTCAGAGGGGATATGAGATAGTATGACTGGGGCTAAAATGTGCAACACGAGATAGATACAAAGTGATGAAGAATGGAATAATATGGAGGGAGATAAAAGGAACTCATGATAGATTCCATGGATGCGATGATGACTCACCTTGGATGCTCTAAAAAAGGGAAATTCGATGATGCTGCCACACAGAATGGGCCCGGTGGGGACCATGAAAACATGAGTAAAATATGGCTACTCATGATGAAAATTGACATGAGCATCGACAAGTATGAAGGCAAAGCGATTCCCCAAGTACAAGTGTCGCAAGTGAAGAAATTCGATTTTGAGGAGCAGTGAAGTGACCCTTCTTGAAAAAAGGGCTTCTGGGTGAAGTATCAAATAAACAAAAATGAAAGGATGCCCAATTTAGTGCTTGATAAGAGCTTACCAATGGTGCTAACGGTTCGTCAAACCAAGCTACATTTTGGTCGTAATTGGCGAAAGAAAAATTTGGGGTTTTTCTTTTAATAAGGTAATTTCCCTCCAATTTGATTCATTTGCAAGTGTAGCTATGGTGAATGTGGAGAGGAGGAAAAGGCCCTAAATATTTCAGCAATCATAGCGAACAAACCAACCATTGGAATCGAGATCCATGACTTTTAGGTAGGTGACCTTACTTGTCTAAAGGTTGCCTTAGTGCTTCATGCAAGGATGGTCCTCGTGAAGAATCAAGGTAAGAAAAGAATATGAGAATGAACAGCTATAGAAGTTCTAGAATCAACCCCATCCACCAAGTCGAACAGAGGGACCAAGTGGTAAGTGGTATCAAAAAAAGTAGAATATTTGAAGATAGGGTATCAAAAATCTACGATATATGGATCGTTGTAGAGGTTGGTAGGTCGAAATATCCAAGGAATGGGAGGATAATCGACAATACATAGATCGGGTGTGTCTAGGCCGAGAATTTGGTTAATCAGGTGAGAAGGTGTCTAGGGGTTCCATCATGCTCCCAAGCATGGGATACTGCCCCCAAGCATATGTGATAGAAGGGATTGATCTGGTATGCAAAGGTGGGTATGATGCCCCTAGCTAGAGGATTTTGTGGAGCGCCATGGTGTTCCAAGTGTTGAAATAATGGGTACAAGCATTCAGTATCATAGGTATTAAATCCTTAAGAGGATGATGAGAAGGTATAGGGGCATAGGTGCCCCCAAGCATGCTATGTTCATGCAAAATGTATTTAGAAAAGTGAAATCTAAACACATTTTTAGGATGTGGTTCACCATTTGTTTATGTTATGGTTATCTTTAGTGGGAAGAATGGATAGATGCAGTTAGAGAAATGACATGTAGGATTACCAATCTCATTTGGCACTGCATATATGAAGCAAATGGACTAAATTTCTTGGTTCACATACATGGTTTCACTATCCCAAGAGTGTCTTCAGATATAATGAATTGGTGCTCACCTAGAAAATATACAGGTTGGTCAACAACAATGTCTAAGGGATTGGGTTGTTGATGTAAGATGAAGGAATGATGAAGTGGATCATCCCTAGAGTGATCTAAAGTGATATGGAACTCTATAGGTTCTTCTAAATGGGGAATAACAAAGTTGCTAGATTCGAAACTAAGAGATGCACTAGGATGGTTGTGGAGAATTGGTTCTCCTAGACTCTGAAATATGGGTGCCCCCTTACCAAAACATTGGGTGTCAATGTAATGACCACAAGGTGTATGCGGTTAAAATGCATGGTTTCGATGTAAGGGTGGATAGATAAAGACAGGGGTGGTAAATTCTTCCATAATGTTTTCATCACAATAGAATATGGGGTGAATGGTGGAAAAAAGACCACGTGATGCAGTGAAGCTACCTGACTCATCATCATGAGAAATGAGGTTCACATGTGCATCGTCACCGAGGGTGACAAAAGAATAAGTAGATGAATAATCTACTGATGTTGAGACCAAGGTGATTGTTGAAGGGAGGTCAGGAGAAATAGAAGGGGATGCTTGAGAGGGGTATTCCATCGTGGATCTCATAGATGATGACGTGTAGAGGATAGTGGCCAAAGACTCCATCTTCTCGACATCAGGAGGGGGTATGTCAATGGGAGTGGATGTGTCCTTTGATTCTGCCAAAGCCAAATGGAGAAATGAACTCATTGCACTCAGCCTCGAATTGGCGAACCACTTCCAAGGAGGTGCATAAATCATCGAGGTGGGGATAGAGGTGAGTATAGTGGCCATGGAAATCACACAAAGCACAAGGTTGATTTGTGTGCAAATTATTGAGTTTATTGGATGAATCTAGTAAATTGACATGGACTTCTAGGATATTAGACTCAAGAAATGCTTCATTGACCATGGGTTTGAGATGAGGAAATTCGAGACAATTGTGGGTAGCATGACTGATAAAATCACAAAAAGCGCACGGAGGTGTACGCTTTGGAGGCTTATGAAGAGTAGGTGTTGTCTAGTGAGCCTTATCCTTAAGTGAATTTTTGTGGGCTTTTCCCCCCTCACCCAAGGCCTTCACAATAGGAGTAGATTACTTTGAGGTGATTGAGGCACAAAAGCGAAGGGAGGAGTCATAGCAACCAGTTGGACTGGGGTCAAATAAGTGTAAGGTTTGAGCTGACCAAGCGGGGTATTGACTGGGGGATAAATATACCAAACTAGGGTCCCCAGGGTCATGTTGGGAAGGTTCAAGGTAGCCATAATAGGTACCAAACATACTCTAGAAGGTGGAGAAAGAAATGGTATCTGACCATAGGGGTAATGGCCAGGCGTAATAGCTCTGAGATGGTTAAGACTAGGGGGAACTATTCTGGGAGGAAAAATAGGATTAGTGACACCAACTACAGATGGAGGGCCTTGAGGAGGAGGTCCTAAAGGCTGTGTCAAAGTACTAGGAGCAGGTTGCAAAGGGAAAGGCTGTTGACTAGTCGAACCAGACCGTTTGAGGTCAGATCGAGACGATTGCATCATGCAAACATTCGATTACCTACGGTCAAAGATAAGAGGGGGGAGACCGGGGAATGAACCAAGAAAAGGGAAATATTTATAGACTCCAAGTGAGACAATGGTCAAAGGTTCAACTATTTGTTCATTGGCCACCGAAGAAATAATGGAATGTGGAGAGGTTTGAGAATTTGGTTCATAATATGTCAGCTAATATATAGTGATGATCTTTCCACTATGAGGAAGGCACATCTTACAATGAACCGCAGATGGAACAAAATAAATTACATAAGTGTAGCTACAGCCCAATATAATTTTGTAGTCAAAGGGGGCATGAATGACTTCAACGTCAACACAAACAATTTTGCCCGCAAGAGTAATAGGACAATTGCGGAACATTCCAAGGGGCTGGGAAGAGTGGCCATCCGACACATGGAAGGTGATAGTGGAAGGGGCTAGCTCAGGCGATCTGAGCTTTTACCAAACAGAAGAAGACATCATGCAGGTGGATTCCCCCTCGTCAATGATACATCAGGAGACATTTGCATTCCTAATCTTGACAGGTATTTGGAAGGTGAAAGATGCAGGTAGGGTGGATGCTCTGACTTTTCAACATCGAAGACAAACAAACGATCATTTGAAGGGTCAATAACACCCATAGAAGTTAGTAGATATTTACATTGTGAAGGGCACAATTGGAGGACTTCCAGCGTTGACATGGAGAGAGTGGATTGCACCAAGTCATCTAGTATACTATAGGTGTGGTCAGCTTTACCGGAAGCATCATTTCGACGTAACGGTCATTTAGGGATATTGGTATGTACCTATACCTTAGGTTGAGGGATCTGTAAAGGAACATTGGGTGTCGAAATTGGCTCTATGGGACCTGAGGACTGGGGTTCGGTTGTGGACATAGCGGGAGGCTTAGTGTATTGGTGCAACAGGGTTTGAAGGTTGAGATCAATGGTATTGGCCTAGTCAGGTTGCATCATAAAGATCTGGTAATCAGAGGTACCAGAAGGAAGAGGTTGAGTGGCTGCCTAACCTTCAGGGGGTTGGGAAGCCACATATCCTTGCTGGGGGAAAGGATTGGTAAACACAGTCTGTTGAGTAGGAACAACATTAGGAGGATCTAAAGCAGAGGCTTTATGTCCTCAAGATGGTGCTTGAGCTTCCCACAATTAATGCATATGAGGTAAAAGGGGACAATCATCGGTATAGTGACCATGGACACCGCAACAAGAACAAGGTTTATTTGTAAAAAGAGGCCTGTTATACTTGGCTTGATCACCCTATTGCTAAGTTGCAGTGTTAGATGTATTCCCTTAGGGATTGTTTCCTCGATTACCTTGAACGGGTTGGTTGTGGTTGCCTTTCCTCTTCTTTTTCGAAGTGAGAGGACTAGTCGCACTCTGCTGGGCATACTCCTAATCCTGGGGGGCTGGTTGTTGTTACGGAGCTTGAGAAGGCATGGGAGGATGAGGTTATTGTGCTGGAGGAGCTTGATCACCTGGCTGTGGATACAAATAGTAAGGATGTTGAGTAACATTGGGGTAAACAAGCTAGGAAATAGTAGGCCCTAGCATTAGAGGATGTGGTTGGGCTAAGGTGTGAAGCATGTTGTGTCCTAGATACATACTGCCAAGAGGGGGAAAAGTGCCAGAGGAACTGGCGCCTCCTTGAGGGAAACCATAACCTATAGGAGGATGAGTGTACGGATGTGAAAGGGATCCAATGATACCGTCGGTAGCATGAGATGCCCCTGGTGCATTGGCACCACTAGGTCTAGGGAGATCAGATAAGACAGTATAAAAATAACCATATTGCACGTAGATTAAGTCATATTTCAATGAAAATTGGATGGCTTCTTCCTCAATCTGAGGAAAGTTAGACAAGAAATTTTTAATAATAGAGGGCAAAAGGGATCTGAGAAACTAGTCCATGTAGACACGGTCTTCGAAACCTGGAGCTCGAAATAATCTCTTCCTTCTACGTCATTCTTGAACATGGTCAGAGAGGCGAACGGTAGAAGTTTGACAGAAAGAGGTCAAAAGTTAGGTATCGGTGTTATAGCAAAGGGGAAGTTGGAAGTAGGAAAAAAATGCCTTTGCAAGAGTCGCAAAAGTGGCATGAGAGGGAGCAGCCTGGTCGATATACCACTTGGAAGCTTATCCAGTAAGCGTACATTGGAATAACCGAAGATAGACAGAGTCATCAGTGATATAGTTGGACGAACACCACATGTGGAAAGGACGAACATGGTTGGTAGGATCCTCTCCAGCATTTCCTTCAAACTTAGGGATGTCTGAAGGAAGCTTGGTTGGCATAATAGGCCAACCTAGATCATGGTGTATAGGGTAATTAATCAGCTGGCTTAACTCAGGAAGGCTTGGGCCTGCCATATAAGGAAGCAAGGGAGAAACCAGAATCATTCTTGTTACGGCTCCATTAGTAGCGGTTCCAGCGTTAGAGCTGGGGCCACCACCAGACATTACGAAGGTGAAAGGCGGAGGAGAACCGTAGATATAAATAGAAGGAGAACCCAATGAACCAGAATTAGAGTCAGAATGGGGACTCGGCGGAGGAGAACTAGGGATAGAAATAGAATGAGAACCTGATGAACCAAAATCAGAGTCAGAATGGGGACTGGGTGAAGGACTAACTCGGACCCTACACGGTGGATTAAGTATTCCTAACGAAAAATAAGGAGGAAGGCCTCAGAGTCTCTAGGATAAATGCCTTGGGGGCGTAATGATGGAAAAGATACACATAACCCAATAAGGAAGAGAGGTAAACAAGGGCATAGAGGTGCATATTAATTAATTAAAATGTTTAATTCTTGGCCTGGCAGTGTAAACCAGGCGCTCTTCACTTTAGGTGTGCGTGTATGTGATTAGTGTGTTAATTTTAAATAAGCCTAGACGTGTGTATATAAAAAATAAAAAATATGTTGTATAACTGTAAATAAAACTAAAAGAGACAGTAAATAAATAGCTAAAGATACATAAATTTAAACCCAAAAAGGAGGGCTTCCCAATAACTAGTCTAAGGCGGGGTGAAATCTACTAAAAAAAAACAATATGGCCAATATATATAAGGTCAAGAGGGAAAGGGATCTAAAGGTCAGATCTGTTGAAAAGAGGTGCAGAAAACAACAAGAAACCAGAACAAAAAAATTTGAAAAATAGGTGTCGAAAGGCTACAAACAAAAGGGAAATGTAGCAAACACTAAAGGGAGTACCAAACAAAACTAAAAAGAGGTGTTTTGGATGGAAAAATAACCGATCTGAAATGAATCTAAAAAGGCAGGTTAAAATCTGAAAAAAAAATGGCTGAAAAACACTGAAATCTCATAATACCTTCTTCAGCTAAACTCCTCCTAAAAAGGTGGAAACATACCGAAGCCCTAAGGGGTTTGGTTCCTACTTCGTCGAGAAAAAATAAGCAAGTATAGGTCCAAGACGTGTAAAGATGGAGGTCAAAAAACCATGAACAATGCCCTTAGAAAACCTTGAAAATTACATACAAAATAATGCTAAAAAGTGCAGGTCGCAGGTTTTGACATGTTTTTTGCTGAGGTCATAGTTTTTGGGCGGATATCTGCTACCTAAGAGCCGAGGTCACAGGTTTTTGGCCAAAAAGTGCGAATTTCACTTCTGGTTGTCTCAAGGGCAAGTTTCAGAAAAAAATTGTCATCTATGTCGTGGTTGATACCTGTTACCTACGCAAATGGCCCAGAAACACACATAAGTTAGAATTTTTACTATTTTATGGTAAAAAAGGTTAAAAGCAACATCAAGGAATGAAACATAAGAAGCTGAAGAAAAAACCCATGGGCTGAAGCAGTTGGTCATGTAGGGATCTGAAAAACGATAGCAGTCATAATAAAAAACACTTGTGGAGTCACGAGTTGTTAGTGTGAATTCTAATCGCAAGTGTATGAAAAAATATCACTTTAGTTGTGCACAAAAAAAAACCCTAACATAAAATGTTGATGTTAATTTCCTTATATCTACAGTAGGTGATCAGAATAAATGCTACAAAAATCCATATCTATGCAGTTAAAGACATTAAACAACAAAAATAAACAAGAGTTGTTCAAACACCCAATAGACAAGACAAGAATTTATAAAGAATTTTGATATTATGACACCTGGGAGGGGAACATAGAAAGGTGTTACTAGTCCCCCTCAATGGGATGCTTTCTTATATATCCTCAGTACTCTAATATCTCTCCCTCTTGATGGTGTAGAAAACCCAGACAAAATGGAACTCAAAGGGAGCTCACAAGCAAAAGTAAAAAAAATATGGTAATGATGGAGGATCAAAGTCAGAACAAAAGCATAGATCAAGAGGTGATCAAAAGGTGAAAAAAGGTAGTGAATGAATGGAAAACCCTTCCATTTATAACAAAATATTGAGTTATTCTAGATATTGGTGCATAATTAAAATATTATTAACCAAATCTAGATCCAACTTACTTGGAATATTTTATTATTTTTGGTGGAGGGAAAAGGAATTTAGAATTGGTTAAATCTCTTTATCTAGAAATAATAAATAAATAAATGATTTATTAATTTTTTCAAGGATGAGGTTAAGGAATAATTAAATAAATAATGATTTATTCAATTATTTATAAATGATTTAGTCAAATTTAACAATGAATATTATTAAATAATGATTTAAATAATTATTCCTAGAAAATAAAAGATAAATAATAATTTATCTAATTAATTTTCTTGTTTTGCATTAAATATGACCAGGAATATTAATTAAATAGTGGTTTATTTAATTATTCCTAGAGAAAAATCAAACAAATAAGGATTTATTTAATTATTCCTCATGGGGTTTCGTGTTTAGACCAGAAATAATTTAATAAACTATCGGTTATTAAATTTTTTTCTCATAGTGAAAGAAATTTTACTATGGTAAAATTGGTCTTACATGGTGTACGCTAATTCATCTAATACTTATAGGTTAGATGACCAAAAATTGGTGTAACACTTTCCTATCACCAAGGACTCATACTTACATCAATCACCCGACCAAGTGGGTTTACATATTTGACTCAATCACCTGTTGGAACAAGTCTCCTACAAAAGCTGTGAATCTAGTCCATTTTTGTATATTTTTTATTATATTTAGTCTAATGCAGGAGTTTTGGGGTGGTTCAAAGCCCCTAATGCATTGTAAGTGGGTCAAGGGTAGAGAAAGTGTCTGCAAACCATGGTTTATGGACCATTGGATGCGTAGGCTAAAGTATTATAAGTAATTGAACCTTTTTTGAGTTGTAAGGAAAACATTGAACTAAGATTGGTGCGAATTGTGAATTAGTAGATCTTTCTTTATTGTCTTGTATCTGTTATTTATTGTGATTATATATGGTATTGCGCATGTGGATGTGAAGGGACTGCTAGATCAGGGTTTTGTAATATGTGATCTGATATTTGTGAAGTCAAACGGAGTTCTGCCTAACTTACCTACCCTCTCCCATGGTGTGGAAACCCGGTTCTACCACCCTCCTATACTGCTTTAGGTGAGACTTTGGCCCGCGCAACAAGGTCACTGCCAAAAGGGCTAGTAGTATAGGGGTTTTTTGGCAAACCTTAACCTCTGAACCTGGGTCAGGACCCCTCAAGCCAGCAAATGGTTCCGTTTCTAGGACTGGGAGCATTTTGACAGAGGGATCGGGTAATGCCAAGGTCGTACTAGAAACGTGAAAGAAAATAAATTGATGAATGGTTTGAATGACAAGTTCGGGAATTCGCAGTAAAAGAAAACTGTAGTAAGAGGTTGACCACGAAAGAGTGGAAAAAAAAGTATATTTTCACGGAGATCTACGAGATCTTCTTTGTAACCATTCTGATCGAGCTCTAGGAGTGGCTGCCATGGTTAGTCGAATTTCATAAGTGTTGGAAGGACAAGCAGGTCACACAATGGACCCCAGAATTGATCCAACAATTAGAGAAGGCTGATAACACCATCACTCGTACAATAGACCACTGGGTGGACAACGTGCTAGGAGGATTCGTGACAGAATTTTCCATCGATCAGTTCGTCTCTTACTCTGAAGTAGAGAAAAGATTATTCAAAGGATTTAGGGGTAAGCTTCTGAAGACTTTACCATTGTTGATTAAGATATTACTGTAGGAAAAAATTATTCTTTATAGCCACACCGAATGAATGACCTCTGATTTGGACGGAAGTACGATGCGAAGTGGCAAATACTATCGGACCAACCAAGAAGGAGGTAGATCTATCTACAACCCAGTAAAAGAAGAAGCTGCGCAGAGTCCTCCAGCCACACCACTTTCGAACCAGCGTAGGGGTAAGAATTAACCTACACCTCCACCACCAGAAGACTGCATGGCTATGCACATGAAGTTGCCTACCTTTAAGGGTGTGTGAGATGAAGACATGGATTAGTTCTAGTTTATCACAGAATCGGTATTGACTACATTGAACATAGCTAGTGATGCAGTGAAGAGGACACAACTATCCCTTGCCTTTGAAGGAAGAGCTTTCGATTGGTACATGGGATACATTGGACAACATGCAAACTCAACCATTGAAGAGATCAATAAATCCTTGAAATGACAGTTTGAAGAAGCCTAAGTCCTATTCTAAAATAGTGGTTGATCTAAATGATTTCATGCAAGGCCCTTCTGAGTTGATTTGGGAGGCCGATCAATGACTGAAGAAGGTGATTAGAGAAGGAGGATTTTAGTACGATGACAAACATCACATGGAATGGTTCATTTCTATGCTACTACCTCACCTGCGCATACCTATGGGTCACCAAACTTTTGAATCACCAGAAAAAGCCCTGGAGGTTGCTATGAAGTTAGAAGTTGCGCCCAAAGATGATACCCAGCTAGGTGTCCAACAGATCTAAGGAAAACTGGAGGCGATGCACATGGAGATCCAAAATTTGTGAAAGGAGCGAGGAGTAGAGGCTAGCCCTGAAAAATGGTGCATACGATGCAGGATGAATGGTCAGACCAAGGATAACTGCCCTCTGTTAAAAAACTACATGCAGGCTTTCGGACCTAGTCCGTTGTGCCCTAGGGAGGTCGCAGGATGAAGTGGCCCGACACTATGGTGCGATGATTGCCATGTTGTAGGGTTGCATGACACAAACCACTATCCCCGCCTTACTATGTACATCCCATAAGTAAAATAGCAATGATAAAGGTTCTGCAGGTCGGTAGGACATGATGAACAGAAGTGTTGGACGTATGATTTGATGATTGATCGAGGGAATCTCTATAGGGTGCATTTGGATCCATCCTCACCAAGATCACTCTAGAGTGTAGGGGGCTCCGCAACAAGTGGAAGGGGAGGCAGAAGAGGTGGAAGTGTAGGTCGGGGACGAGGGAAACTAATCTATTATAACTGTGGGGATGTAGGGCACTTTTCTAGGGACAATCCAAACCCTACAAGATAGTCCTGCCGGTATTGTAGGCAGCTGGACCGTGCGATTGAAGACTATCCAATATTGATAGAGAGGATGCAGGAAAAGACGCCGACACCTATGCAGAATGTGCAGAGGGTTAAGGTCGAACTATGAGACAAATATCCAAGCATGAATGTCGTAACACGTAGTGGGATGGCCATGGGGGGACCTAAGGAGAAAACTGCAATCGAGCCTCTGATCTAACCAAAAGCCATCAAACATGAAGGTTTGGATCTAAAAAAGGAGAAAGAAACATTTGTCACAGCTTGCAAATACTTTTTTGAGGCAGAGTCATCTACTTCGCAGCCGCCTGAAGACCTCAAGGTAGAGGAGGAGGTCAAACCCTTTTTACTAGCATGTATGAAGCTACTGCGCAACCCAAGGGCTGTGGAAAATATTCAGGCATTGATAGATAGTCGCGCAACACGACCTATCCTCCCTCCATAAGTCAAGGACGTACACAACCTCTATAGGTATAAGAAACACACTGGTAGGGAGATGTGGTTGACTACACAGATCAGTGATTACGAGATGGAAAAGCTTATTTTAGACCTAGGGTCAGATGTGAATGTATTATCTAAACAGACTTGGAAATGAACGGGGGAACCTAAGTTAGAATGGTCCACTACCCAGCTGCGTATGGCCAATCAATAGAAGATCATACCCTTGGGAATTCTATTAAATATTGTGGTGGATATCACATAGGATAAGGTCTAGGATGAATTTGAAGTAATTCAGATTGTCGAAGATGGGGACCCCTACCCTGTGCTCATGGGCTTGAATTAGACCATCAATATGAGGGGCATCATTAACCCAAAGAAGAGAAGCATGGTATTCGAGAATAACAGTACAAGGTTAATAGTACCATTAGATCCTATGGAAGGCGAATCATACACAAAGCCAGTGTGTGATGAAGAGGAGGTGGATCACATCTATAATTTGACTATGTGAGATGAAGATTGGATCAACTACACGGCAGAGGGGGTACTCTGCTGGGAAAAGGATAGTGAATGTTTCTTCGAATTTTATGGGGAGATAGAGAATTGGAAAAACAGGAAACATGATTTCTTTGTGTTGTGATATCTTCGGGTCACAAAGAAATTATGCTGCATCTCCTCTAAGGTAAGAGATCTACCGTATTTCGATGGTTCTGATAATGTTAGGGACTTTTTGTTGGAATTTGAAGTTGAGGTTCCCCAAGAACGATGGCTATGGGCCTGTAGGCTAGCCATGCGTGGATCACCTGTGCAATGGTGGGTGATGCATGAGGAGGCATTCCAGGATTAGGAGGAGTGTCGAAATATGATGATCCTACGATTTGAGGCCCCAGCCGACATACGAATCAAAACTTTCCTTGGACCCAAAGATCCACATGAATATTTTTTCGGTTGGATAGAACAATGGTGCGACAAAACTACCCAGGAGTGGGTTCATTTGCTTATTCATGCCCTGGGACCACTTCCCACTACATGGTACTTATATGCGGAGCTCCATCAACACACCCACCACTAGGAGACTTTGAAGGATGAATTTCTGGGAACATTTGGATTAATAGGTGAGACAGTGGTGCTTGATGCAACTTTGTAGGACATGAACACTATAGCATGGGGTGAGTCACGCCTGTGTGTCGCACCTAAAATGCCCAATTAGGAATAGCGGTCACCAAATATGATCAAATAATGTAGCCTAGCCCTAAAAGAAGGTAAGAATGATCCATGAGAGGGTCCTGAATCAGAATTGAACAAGGTGTGCATGATTACCAGACCACTCGGGCTGCGAATGGATAGCATTAAGACACACCCCACATTGGATAAAATTGGGGATGCAAATATTATATATCCGATAGCTCCCAAAACAAGGGGATAGCTACGCTCACTTCTCGGCCATGCAGGTTATTACAAAAATTTCATTCAGAGGTATGCAATGGTCATAGCACCTCTGAAATATTTTCTTACGAAGGCAACCCGGTTCTGTTGGGATGACACATGCCGAGTGAACATATCTTTGGGTTTGAAGTACTTATGGATTAAGCCTGTGTTGGGGGGAGATGCATAGGAGGCGCAAGTGTTTGAACCAAGCGTAGTAGGTATGCCAAGTGCACAAGAGGTGTGAAATCTAGTCGTTGGCACAGTAAAATCTGGTAAAACGCAAAAGTTACCATTAAAAGGAGAGGGCCGCTGGCATTTAATGTTGCATATTTTGAGGATTTTTTACTTTTTACCTGATGGTAAGTTCTAGGTCAATTTTACCCTACCGTTGTATGCTCACAGGCACTATAAAAAGGTTCGGATAGCTCAAACAAGGGTTCCGCCCTAATTTCATAACTTGTACTTATTCTCTTTATCTCGTGCGAACTTGAGCTGTAAGATTTTTTGGGTCTGCACTGTCCCCCTAATGTCAGGTCAACCTCCCCCTTCTAATAGTAGCCATCTAGAGTTGGGATTCATTTTCCATGCTAGGATGACAGCCACTAACCCAGCTGAGCCGTCGGCACCTACTACCCCAGAAGTTGAGGAAGTAATGGAGATCGGGTCTAAGGATGAAGAAGTTCCTTCAACATCGGTCCCAAGGAGGGGAAAAGAGTAGACACAGGGCTTAGGGAAGCCCCCAAAGTTGCAAAATGGGCTTCAGAGAAGCCTAGGGCCTCCCCAAGGCATGCCAAGTCCCCGTGAGCAATGCCTTAGGCTAAGGTTGTGCAGGAGGAAGCCCTGGCTGCTAATCCAATCAACCAGTTACCTCCCTTGATCCACCCACATAGGCCCTCAACACACACACAAAAGAACCTTGATGGCTTGGTTACCTATCTATAGACGCCGCTAACCCCGGGAGAAGTCACTATCCTAAGTGACCCATGCAGGAAGCTCCGTGAGGTTAAATTCAACTATCACGACTTAGCGAATTATGAAGCCTTCCCTGAGCTGACCCCCGCACTGTACTTTGACACAATTTATGTGGACGAGGGAGTCAGAGTCGTTTCTCAGCGTTGGATAAGTGAATTGACTAGATCCAGGCTCTTAAACCTATTCTGTATGCCTCACTTTGGCCATTACAATGTCATGGATCGGCTGGCTCGACACCTACTTGCCCTAATTCACAATGGTTTCCTATGGATTCGAGATAGGGTCCCCATAGATGTTGCATTGGTTCACAAAATCACGAGCCTTCCCATGAACGGGCCACACCCTCTGGAGCACGTGGGTAAGAAATATGAAGGGGACACCATTGAATATGTGCGTAAGACCTACCATGTGGAAATGAATACGCGGGGCTTCATCATAAAATCCATTGGTGACTCGGCTACACAGATGGGTACCATATTAATAGCTTGCAAGCTAATGCGAAAGTGTCAGGTCACAACCATCCCTGCCTATGTCATTCACCTAGTCGGTTAGTGTGCGAAGGGGGTCTGCCTCAATTGGGCCCCATACTTATGTGAAAAATTCTTAGCCAACATCTGCGAATCGTAGGAGTAGGGAAAATCCTTTTGCTATGCCTGCCTACTATTACTTATAGCCCTTGTTGCTTGGGAAACCCCTACAGAGTCGGTCCTCCCTAAGCTCCCTCTAGATATGTGTGAAGGGGCTCGGTATGCCCATTTCTGGGATTCCAAGGATGTGGAGCACATGGAAGATAACCAAGTCTTCTAGATCATATTCCAGATTAGCATGGCTACATCAATCAATTCTCGACCTTGAATGACCCCCATAGTATATGAAAAATACAAGGGTATTGCAGCATTCTAGGTTACCACGAACAACATTTATATCCACAGCCACAAGGATAAAACCTGGACATCACTTCCTTATATTGTAGTAAACAAGAAAATTGACAATGTGATTGCACTATGGCCTCCTTCCTAGAAGATAGGCTTCAAAACCAGCACAAGGGGCATCGCCAATACTAGCACGGCGCAGGTACTCCCACCTGTTATCACCAAGGAGACTGGAAGCATAGGGAAAGACTTCGGTGTAGCCCTGAAAAAGGACACGCAGCCAAAGTAGACCACCACGAAGAACAGTGAGGTAGAAACCCAGGTTGATTCACAGTTGGGCATGGAGGAAGGAAATGTTGGAGGTATGAAGCGGATAGATGAGCCTTTCAAGGTGTTAGCCACCTATGAATTTTTGGCAAGAAAACAGGTAGCTAAATATTTTCTGAGCCTTCAAGAGATACATTTTCTATGAAAATATCTCATCCTTGGAAGCCTCTATGTGTCCATTGCTTTGGAGAAAATCTTCACTATTGTTTCCATTCAAAAAGCCTCACTGCCTTTGAAAAATTCATGCTCAGAAAGGCCTTGTTCTGTCCCTTGTACCTCTACAAAACTCCCCATTTTAACCCTTTTTCCCATTTTTCAAAGTTTCCCCTTTGACTCCCAAAATCCCTCCTAAGTCTTCCAAACCACCCAAATCCCCTTTAAAGACCAATTGAAATCCCTTTGTTTTGTTTTTAAATCCGTTTTTTTCCTACCGAAAGCCTCTTTTGAGCCTTAAAACATCATTTTTAAGCCTAAAAACCCATACTTTTCACATGCAGGCTAAGCTCCTTTCGGCCGACCCCTAACCACTTCCCGTCCATAAGCCCAAGTGCTAAGACCAAGTGCTAGTCCATAGGGTGCTAATCACATCAGAGAATCGGATTGAGACATGCTTTTCCATTGTAAAACCAAGAGTTCCGATGCAATGGTGTTGTATTCTGTCAGCGTTTCAATTAATTTCCGCCATTGGCTGGAACAGATCCAACGGTCATTTCTCATTCCATCGCACCCTGATCACTTCTTGTTGAAAACCTTTGATGACCTTCCCCATCGTCGATTCACCTTTTAATCTGACGGTCCTCGCTTCCTTGCTCCAATCGTAATCGTGAAGTTTAAACTATGCCATCCTTCGTCCCTCCCGATTGTGATCCTCCGACACGATCCTGGCCGTTGAATCCACAAGAACCAATGACCAGGATTTTCCCTCATTCCGCCATGTGTTCCTGTTTTGACTCCCCCGATCTGATCGCAGCCTTCGATCTCCTCCTGACATCTAACGGTCTGTATTCAATTTCCCTCCACCCACGACCGGGTCCCACCATATCCGCCCATTTCTTATGTTTTCCATGCATTTTCCATGAAATTCGTTTAAAATCCCAAACCTTGGGTTTTGCATTAAAGCATCATATCATCCCACCAAGCATTAAATTTTTAATGTATTACATTAAAGTTTTTTCATTTCACTTAACTTTCATCAGTTCGATTTTCACTGTTTCACTGCATGTTCCCACAACTTCCCATTTCATCCATAACATTCGCTTCTGTTTTACTACCATCGTCATAGAATTCCACCAAAACCATCCCTCCCCATGCATGGATCTCTTAACAGATTGTATGTTTTGCAGGTGTACAGGCGGTGAGAACCGCCATTGCTCACGGTCACTGTCATAGTGACAAAGAGCGCAGAAGGATATTTTTTGAGCCTGATATTGCAATATAAATGTTTGGGAAGATTTATAAAAGAAATATTTCATTAGAGTACGGTGTTCAAACCGGTTAAACCTCTCCAACATCATTAAAGACTAGATTTCATAGACAGAGACAGTGATGAAGTGGCAAAGAGTATTAGTGGGTAATCAGAGAGTTTAAGACCCATAATGAAATAATTTTAGCTCTTATTCATTGTTTAAAGGGGATTTGTACCAAATTAAAAACCTCATGATTGTCACAGTAGGCCTAAAAGATGCCTATAGCACAAAAAACAATATTGACAATGTTTCATATTTGCAGAAGCTTTCTCCTGAGAATGGACATAATGCCCATACTCTCTTTATTCTACATTGTGTCT
This sequence comes from Pinus albicaulis, assembly GCA_034641835.2. Taxonomy (NCBI): domain Eukaryota; kingdom Viridiplantae; phylum Streptophyta; class Pinopsida; order Pinales; family Pinaceae; genus Pinus; species Pinus albicaulis. The sequence continues at coordinate 326,809,076 of CM076579.1, read as the reverse complement.
CTGAGAAGATCTCTCCTGAAAGCAGTCGTAATGATACCAGAACATTTGTTACATAGTATGGTAGGCCTCATAGTCATTGATCTGTATTTTGTTTATTCACCATAGTACTACAAGTACTGTGGAAAAATCCCATCAAAAACATACCTGGAGTAAATGGCAGCCTGTCAAAGACCACTCTTTCCCCCAAAGAATATTGAAGATTAATGTTCAGATATTAAAACAGAATGGGCATCAACCCACTTCTTCTACTCTATTTAATGTTTCATTTAGTGTCTCATCTACCCCCTCTGTCTGTCTTTCAGCTATAAAACTCATGAAGAAACTCATTGTAAGGGTTGTTGATCCGATATCTATGAATTGTAAGTTGTTCTCTTGAGATATAGTTCCATGTGTAAAGCTGTAAGATAGGCTGAGGAAGATGTTTTCAGACTGAATGTCAAGTTGTTGGCAATGTTGTACATGACTAGTGTTGCTCTTTAATATGACAAGCACATTTCTTTGGATCCTGATTTAAAGCAGCGGTGACGTTTTTCTATCTCTGTATTTGTTTTCCCTTTGTGATTCATTATATTTCATTTCTACTGGTACGCATCAGAAATTTGGCATAGGATTTACCCTCGCATGGTACCCTATGTTTCTGCTCTCCCTACCTTGGATGTTTCCTGCTGTGTGTGTTATCTGAGCACTAATTCCAGTTAATTTAACCAGTGTAGTAGCTAATGTTTACTGCTAGCTGATGTATGAATTAATGAATCTATTCTTAGATGTTCTAGTTGGGTTTTAATTGAATGAAATGGGATACTGGGAGTCTAGAATACTGATTATGTCATCACTAGGGTCCTTTTCAATTAATCGAACCTTTCTAAGTTCCCTTAAGTTGGATGCCAAAGCATTGAGAGTTCAAAGTCTCTCTCTGATCTCAGGTTTTCACCTTTGTGTTTAAATCTTTGATGTTCCCATTTTCTGAAGAGTTAACCTTTTAGGAGTCAGATCACAGGTGTCTAATGGAATGTCCTGTCCCTGGACCTGATTTCTAATTGGTCACCTTGGAGGTTTCCTTTCCTTTCACATTCTTTTTCACCATTTCATATCACACTATATTCTTTATGATCCAATGCTTTATATGACTAGCCCAATTGAAAGCCTTGGATATTAAATAGCAAGCAAACCCTTTCCTGACTCCATTTCCCAATGGTCTCGACTGTTCTCTGAACTATCTCTCCTTTGCCTAAAATCCTCTTTGCACATCCTTTTTCTCATGTTGAACCCTTCCCTCCAGTTTCCCAACAACCAAAAAAACAAACAAAACAAACCTCGCACTTTATAACTAGCCTAATATCTTTAAAACTGAGCTTGAAGGACATATACCTTGCCTACATAGAGAGATCCCTCTTTGGACCCAGGAGGGCTAGATCCTGAGGTCTGAAAGTGATTCTAATGTTGTCTCATCTTTTGGTATTGCCAAACTTTCCAAAACATGGGAACCACAACATAATGGTGACTCCACTGGGGAAGGAAAAATCTGAGAGTCCATAACTGCTAACATTGGTCTGTGTCCCATTTTCGTCACCAACATAATGGTGACTCTGATGGGGAATCTTGGAGTAAAATAGATCTTTAAACACTCCAGAACTCAAATAAGACCATAGTAGCCTTATTTTTGTGGTTAATCACTGGGGTGGACAGTATACCTCCTCGAAACATTCTAAACCTTCCACCTGGCAACTCCATAGTTCCTTAAAGATTAAAAGACTCCACTGGTGATCATTAGGCCTACTGATTATCTTGGTTTACATAAGACTCAACTGGGAGACTAGCCTCCATAACAACATCAACCATAATAGAATTAACAAGTAGGATTAAGCAGCTGTGTTCGAAGACAATATTCTAGCTTCAAGAACCATTCACACAAGAGCTTATCCTAACCCAAACCCACTTGAAATAGTTGACAACCCTGAGAGCATTCTCAGGAAATATCCCACAGCTAGGAGACCAACTATTTCCAGACATACCCATAGAGCTACCTCTGCACCAGAAGACTTTACAGTTCTATCAGACCCTCTGTTTAACCTAGACTCACCAAATAGTTTACCCAGAACTAGGTCATTCAGTGCTCTAGACCAGGCAGACCTCGAGCTCCCTGGTTCACCATCTCATAGTGGCCAACACATTAGGGATAGAGGAACCCCTCCATCTACACCTCCGAACATTCATTTCATTCAAAACATGGGACTCTGTCACCCTAAATTAGCTCAATAGAGTGTTCGTGGTCCTAGTATTCCTGCCATCCACATACCCGTTGCCCGAGAAAATCATTTACCTCATCAAAACACCATCATGGCAGCCTGGTATGCACCACTAGTATTACCTCAGCCTATAGTACCTCTACCCAATGATTATCAATCAAAAATCCCACATTTCATTACTAAAGAGTCCACCACGGCTTAGCACCATGTAGATAGGATAGAAGATTCCTTTGACTATATGGAGATAGATGATGAGACAGTCAAGATGAGAATCTTTTCCTAGAGTTTAGAAGGTGATGTGAAGAAATGGTTTAAAGGCCTACCTCCTAATAGTATCCAAGTTCTTCTTGCTTTATATCAGACCTTCATAAACAAATGGGAAGTCAAGACAAACCCTTTCCAAATCTTAGCAGAATACAAGAATCTTAAAGGAAATGTAGGAGAAAGTGTCCATGACTATTCTACAAGGTTTAACAGTGTTTACAAAGCTCTGCCTCCACACATGAAACCTCCCCAAGGTATGGCTCTAGTGAAGTATCCCGAAGGCTTTGATGCTGATATGGCCTACCAGCTTAGGGAGAGAGATTACAACACATTGGAAGATATGCAAAAAGGAGCAGTGAGTGTAGAAGCTAACCTGATTGAAAATAAAGCCAGAATGAGGGCTGAGAAAAGGGTAACATATAGGGATGACACTCTAGCTTCCACATCTAATCCCAAATATGACCATTTAGCCAAAAACATGGAAAGGCTATAGCAAATGATGGAAAAAATGGTTGTCTCAGTAAGTAATCAAAATAGAAGCCAAAATCATAACCAGAACCAAAAATTTAGGAGAAATAATACCACTCCCAACAGACAAAAAGACACAGATCAGCACGTCATACCCCCATTTCAAGAGAGTTTCCTTGATGAAGATGAGGGAATCATAGAAGAGTCTAAGGGAACCACAATAAACATGTTTGAATTAGACAACTCAATCCACAACTGTTCCACAGAAGAAGATCAATCCTCACCATCACATTGGGATGAGGAGAGGTTAGAATCTGAGGACTATAGGTTGGGTTTTGAAAATTCCATCATGCAAGTCAGAGAACAATATGAAATTAGAAGAAAAAAGAGTTTAGACACTTCCAAACCAAAAGCTTCTGAGATTACCATTAAGAAAAGGCCTGAGAAAATTTCCAAGGTGACTACTAAAAGTAGCAAATCAGCAGCTGAGAGTTCTGGGAAGAAAAAAGAAAGGGACAACCAAAATACTGATAAATGAAGTCAATCAACTAGCAACACTAGCACTACAGCTAGTGTTCCTGATAAAAAAGTTCCTAACACTGTACATAGTGAGAATTAGCATACTCATTTTGCCACCAAAGTAGTGGCTAACAAAGTAGAGTTGAGTCTGGAAAAAAGTCAGTCTCCCTTCAATTTGGAGAGTGAGGTTGCTAAATTCAAAATATTTGTCCCACTCTCTGAGCTGGCCACTCAGGATGTATATAAAGGCAAAATTTTGAAATCTTTAAATCTAGGTGAAAATGGTGACACTGTCAATCTGAGTGATGATCAACCAGCCATTTTTTTCGGCCCGGAGATAGAAGGGAAGTTTCAGGAAGGGGTAGTACCTCCTTTTTATATCAGTCTCAATATCCATGACAAGATCCTTCACAACACAATGCATGACTTGGGGGCATCACACAACCTAACGCCTAAGGTAGTTATGGAGAGGTTAGGCCTAGAGATAACCCGTCCTTATAAATATTTGTATTCATTTGACTCTATCAGAGTAAAATTACTTGGCCTAATCAAATACCTTTGTGTGAACCTTACCTAGATCTCAGCAAAATGTATGGTTATGGATGTTGTGGTGGAATATGTGCCACCTAAGTATGGCATGTTAATATCGAGATTATGGGGAGCCAAGTTGCAAGGCACAATGTAGATGGATGGGGCATATGACACAATCCCTGTATTTAGCCAGCTTAGGAGACTGTATAGAGAGGCACAAATGAGATTCTTGGTCAGCAGCCGTGAAAAACTGGAAAATTCACCTCTGTACTCTGTACACACAAATCTGGACTCCTTTATCCTTTGCAACGATGAACCCATAGATGAGCCAGAGCTAGGAGACAAAGATGCGGACAATAGAGTAGAACCCATAGACTTTAACATAATGGCCACTATAGACTTGGAAGAAAATGAAGAAGAAACCCTTAGATAGTGCACTGAAACTAAAACTCAGAGTGAACGGGAAACATAATGCAATCAGCTAACTAGTCACCTCTCTGAACTCCATACACATCTTGAAGGACTAGGCACTCCACACCGTGAATCAGGCCCCATTTTATAGCTTAATAGTGAGACCCACATTAAGGAGGAAAATGATGATAAACAGGAAAACGATCCCTTATGGAGAATGAATTTTGATGGGTCTTGCACTAGAAATACTACAGGAGAGGGAGTGTGGTTACATAACACAGAGAGTGACTATGCAGAGAGTCATGCCTTCAATTTGAACTTCAAATGTATGAACAATATTGCAGAATATGAGGCTCTCATCCTAGGCTTGAATCCGTTGAAAAAATTAGGAGCCCGTAGGTTAGTTGTGCATGGGGACTCTGAGTTAATCATAAAACAAGTGAATGGTGAGTATACAGCTAAACACCCTAGATTGAGAGCGTACAGGAATGTTGCAATGGATTTTCTGAAAAATTTTGTAGAGTATGAACTCGTGTTTGTTCCTAGGAGTCAGAACATAATTGTGAATGGATTAGCCTGCATAGCTAGTTCCTATCATAAAACTCCTAGTGACAAAAAAATCATCATTCAAACCAAATACAGACCTGCAGTGCCTGATAATGAAAAATATTGGTAGGTTTTTGAGGGCGAAAAGCAGATTGAGGATTCCCTGATTGGCAGGAATGAGTTTGAGTTCTCGGATTCAGATTCTAAATCCGATGATAGTTGCCTGAGCGAAGAACCCCACGACGAAGAAAAATCACCCCATAGCATAGGAATAAATATGTTAATTGAACAACTCAGAAATCAAACCGAAGAGTATAAAAATGCAGATAAAGAGGAAATAGAGGTGCTGCAAGAAAAGGATAAAAACATACCCTGAGGTCTGGCATCTTTAGAGGACCTTTTTGATTTCGATGATGTAGCAAAAAACCCACCATAGAGCACTCATACTCTGATGTTGAGGAACACAACATAGGCACTGAAGATAAGCCCAAGATGATAAAATTGGCTATGTCCCTGCCCACAGACATGAAAAAGAAGTACATTGACTTACTCAAAGAGTTCATTGATGTGTTTTCTTGGAGCTACAAGGACTTAAAGGTCTATGATACAAACATTATACAAAACAATATCCCTTTAAAAGAGAACCAAAAACCCTTCAGACAGAAAATTCGCAGAATTAACCCGACACAATTTCCTGCAGTAGAAAAAGAAATAAAAAAATGTACAAGGTAGGAATAATAGTTCCTGTGAGGTTCTCTGATTGGGTTTCAAACCTTGTAGCTGTGAGAAAGAAAACAGGTGAGATCAGACTGTGCATTGATTTCAGGAACCTTAACAAAGCCTCACTTAAGGGAAATTACCCCTTACCAAAGATGGAACACATATTACAGAGGGTAGTGGGCTTAAAAAGGATCTCCTGGTTCGATGGTTTTTTAGGCTATAACCAAGTTTTAGTACTCCTAGAAGACCAACTCAAAAAGGCCTTTACCACTCCATGGGGCACTTTTATGTACGTAAAAATGCCTTTCGGATTGATGAATGCTGGTGTGATCTTCCAATGAGCAATGGACATAGCCTTTTCAGAGGAAATAGGGCACTTCATTGTCATCTATCTGGATGACATAATAGTCTACTCCAAGACTGATGAGGATCACCTTAAACATATGAGAAGATTTTTTGAAAATTGTAGAAGGTTTCGTCTATCATTAAATCCCAAGAAGACCATATTCGGGCTTCAAGAAGGTAAGCTTCTCAACCACATTATATCAGAGAAGGGAATTAAAATAGACCTGCAGAGAGTTGAGGGAATACTACAGATCACACACCCGAGAAAAATTAAAGAGTTACAATCCTTTATTGGGAAAATTAACTTCCTAAGGAGGTTTATTCCCAACCTAGCTGAACACCTTAGGAATATGTCTAACATGTTGAAGAAAGGTGTAGGAGTTAATTGGACTGTAGACGCTAACAAATATTTTGAATCGGTCAAAATTGCACTCACCTAGGCTCCCGTCCTAATTAGCCTAGATTTCTCAAAGTTTTTCCTGATATTTTCATTTTCCTCCGAGCATACGGTGGCTGCAGTTCTGCTGCAAAAAAATCTAGAGGGAATGGAACAGCCTATTGCCTTATTTAGCAAGGCTCTGAGGGATGCACCCTTAAAATATAACATAATGGAAAAATAAGCCTATGCCCTGGTAAAGGCCTTGAAGGACTTTAGGGTGTACATACTGCATTCTCACACCATAGCCTACGTGCCTAACATAATGTTTAAAGACATTTTGTCCCAAGATCCGGACGGAAATAGGGGCAAATGGATCACTATGATTTTAGAATATGACCTGGAAATAAAACCCAAGAAACTAATCAAAGGTTAGGGCTTAGCTCAATTAATGGCTGAATCAAATTTACAAGCCCTTGAAATTAACATGATAGATGCCTTGGATGGACAGGAAGGATTGCTTGATCCAACTATTGAATAAAAATTTCAAAACTCTCCATGGTATTCCGATATCTTGTACATGCTTATAAACCACAATGCCCCTCCTAATCTATCAAAGACTAAGGCCAGATTCCTAAAATTAAAGGCCATAAACTATTGCATATTGAATGAATGTTTATACTGGAAAAATGAAAATGGTCTATTGCTTAAATGTTTGCTTGAAACTGAAGCCGAGAGAATTAAATAGGAGTTCCATGCAGGAGAGTGTGGAGGTTGCTTGAGCTGGAAAGCCACTGCTAAAAAAATACTCAGAGCTGGCTATTACTGGCCTACACTTTTCAATCACATACACAAAATGATAATTGCCTACCATAAATACCAGATTTTTGAAGGCAAGAGAAAACTCCTCCCTTTGCCCTTACAATCCATTACTATTGAGGGTCCCTTTTTACAATGGGGCCTATATTTCATAGGGAAATACACCTTGCTTCTTCTGCACAACACAAGTGGATCCTTACAGCCACAGACTACTTCACGAAGTGGATAGAGGCCACACCTTCTAGGAATTCCATAGATTCTGTCATCATTAAGTTCCTAGAAGACCACATCCTCTCTAGGTTTGGCTGCCGAGGAAAAATAATCACTGATAACGCTGTTGCTTTTGGATCCAAGAAAATGATTAATTTTTGTCACAGGTACCAGATATCACTCGTTCATTCAATTGCTTATTACCCACAAGGTAATGTGTTAGCTGAATCATCAAACAAAAGCTTGGTGACCTTTATCAAAAAACTACTTGAAGAGAACAAGAAGTCATGGCATAACAAGTTAGTGCATGCTTTGTGGGCTGACAGGCTAACAACCAAGAAATCCATTGGCATGTCACCATATCAACTTGTCTATGGAATAGAGGCAGTATTTCCTACCAGCCTTGGGGTACCGGTGATTAAATTCATCCAAGAGATTCAGACAGAAGAAGACAGTATGGTGAGGAGGATAAATCAGACAATTCATCTCCAACAAACAAGAGAAGAGGTCTATAATAGAGCTCTAAAAGTGCAGGAAAATATTAGGAATTTGTTTGACAAAATAACAAAGGTTTGTGACTTCAAAATTGGGGATAAAGTTTTAAAATGGGACTCTAGGAGAGAAGACCAAGGAAAGCATGGCAAGTTTGACAGTTTGTGGCAGGGTCCATACATCATCCAGTCCACTATTGGTCCAAATGCCTTTTTTCTACAAGAGCTAGATGGTACAGATCTGTTTGGGGGTCCTGTCAATGGCAGGATGCTCAAAAATTACTACTGCTGATTTCTGATTTCCAGTTTTCATTTCCATTTTAAATACCATTGCCGTGGTTTATTTTCAAAGAAAAAGAGAAAATGTTTCAAAAAATAGAGAATAGAGGTTTAGACATGCCCAAAACACGAACCTATGAAGTGCAAGGATTGGCTCTAGCATGATCAAAACTAGAGCCAAAAGAAGTAAAAAGAAGTAAAGACAGTTGGTTCTAATATGCCTAAAATCTAAACCAGCAAAGAAGGAAAGAGATCAGCTCTGACAAGCCCAAAACCAGAGCTGAAATGAAGAAGAACATGACTCTAACTAGCTCAAAACTTGAGTCACAAACAAAGAAGGATGCTTCAGAAGTTTCAAGATTTCAAGCCTTCAAAATTTGTTTCCAGTTTTATGCAATTTCAGTCCATGTGGAACTGTCTTTATGCCTTGGATCCACAACAAACTAGACTGTCTAATCCTCGTTTGACTGTTTTTAAATTTCTGTTGTAGAGTGTAGAGAAAGAAATCTGCTAGATAGCTTAATCCTAGCAGATATTAGTTTAGGTAGAGAAACATATGAGACCAACAGTCTAATCTGGCTTCATGGAGGAATAAGGGTAGAATTAGATTAGTTTGTTTTCTGCTTTCAATAAAAATGATGAAGAAGGTCTACGAATCCAAATGCACCTTGAAGAAAAAATGTTAGGATTGTAGGATGGGTAGGTAGATTGTTTGGGGGATGTTTTCTGCTGATTAATATCCATCATGTTTGTGACAACTGAATCAAAGAAGAAAGATGGTTCAAGGATTAGGCATATGACCTAATCCAAAGATTTATTTTCTGAATTCTTGACTCCTTCAAGGAGAAGCCATCCCCATGTGGAGCCATTGTTAGCCACCTATGAATTTTTGGCAAGAAAACAAGCGGCTAAATATTTTTTGAGCCTTCAAGAGATACATTTCCTAAGAAAATATCTCATCCTTGGAAGCCTCTGTGTGTCCATTTATTTGGAGAAAATATTCACTGTTGTTTCCATTCAAAAATCCTCACTGCCTATGAAAAATTCGTGCTCAGAAAGGCCTTGTTCTGTCCCTTGTACCTTTGCAAAACTCCCCATTTTAACCCTATTTCCCATTTTTCAAAGTCTCCCCTTTGACTCCAAAAATCCCTCCTAAGTCTTCCAAACCACCCAAATCCCCTTTAAAGACCAAGTGAAATCCCTTCGTTTGATTTTTAAATCCATTTTTCCCCTATCGAAAGCCTCTTTTGAGCCTTAAAACATCATTTTTAAGCCTAAAAACCCATATTTTTCACGTGCATGCTAAGCTACTTTCGGCCGGCCCCTAACCACTTCCCCTCCATAAGCCCGAGTGCTAAGACCAAGTGCTAGTCCACAGGGCACTAATCACATTGGAGAATCAGAGCGCGACATGCTTTTCCATTGTAAAACCAAGAGTTCCAATGCGATGGTGTTATATTCTGTCGGAGTTTTAATTAATTTCTGTCGTTGGTTGGAACAGATCCAATGGTCATCACTCGTTCCATCGCACCATAATCACTTCCCGTTGAAAACCTCCGATGACCTTCCCCACCGTCGATTCACCTTTTAATCCGATGGTCCTTGCTTCCTCGCTCTGATCATAATCGCGAAGTTTAAACTATGCCATCCTCCGTTCCTCCCAATTGCGATCCTCCGACACGATCCTGGCCGTTGAATCCACAAGAACCAATGGCCAGGATTCGCCCTCATTCTGCCATGTGTTCCCATTTTGACTCCCTCGATCCGATCGCAGTCGTCGATCTCCTCCTGAGATCTCCGCCCATGACCAGGTCCCACCATATCCGCCCATTTCATATGTTTTCCATGCATTTTCCGTGCAAGTTGTTCAAAAGCTCAAACCCTGGGTTTCGCATTAAAGCATCATATCATCCCGCGAAGCATTAAATTTTTAATGTTTTACATTAAAGTTTTTTCATTTTTCCCGACTTTCATCAGTTCGATTTTCACTGTTTCACTACATGTTCCCACCACTTCCCATTACATCGATAACATTCGCTTTTGTTGCGCTGCAATCATCACAACATTCCACCACAACCATCCCTCCCCATGCATGGATCTCTTAACAGATTGTATGTTTTGTAGGTGTATAGGCGGCGAGAACCACCATTGCTCATGGTCACTGTTATAGTGAAAAAGAGCGCAAAAGGATATTTTTTGAGCCTGATATTGCGACATAAATGTTTGGGAAGGTTTATACAAGAAATATTTAATTAGATTACGGTGTTCAAACTAGTTAAACCTCTCCAACATCATTAAAGACTAGATTTCATAGACAAAGAAAGTGATGAAGTGGCAAAGAGTATCAGTGGGTAATCAGAGAGTTTAAGGCCCATAATGAAAGAATTTTAGCTCTTATTCATTGTTTAAAGGGGAGTTGTACCAAATTGAAGACCTCATGATCATCATAGTAGGCCTAAAAAAGGCCTATAGCACAGAAAAAAATATTCACAGTTTTTCACATCTATAGAAGCTTTCTCATGAGAAAGGACATAGTACCCATACTCTCTTTATTCTACATTGTGTCTTTGACAAGATCTCTCCTGAAAAAAGTCCTAATGCTACCAGAACATTTGTTACAAAGTATGGCAGGCCTCATAGTCGTTGATCTATATTTTTTTTATTCACCAGAGTACTACAAGTACTGCAGAAAAATCACATCAAGAACATACCTGGAGTAAATGGTAGCCTGTCGAAGACCACTCTTTCTCCCAAAGAATACCGAAGATTAATGCTCAGATATTAAAAAAAATGGGCATCGACCCACTTCTTCTACTCTGTTTAATGTTTCATTTAGTGTCTCATCTACCCCCTCTGTCTCTCTTTCAGCTATAAAACTCATGAAGAAACTCATTGTAAGGGTTGTTGATCGGATATTTGTGAATTGAAAGTTGTTCTCTTGAGATATAGTTCCCTGTGTAAAGTTGTAAGATAGGTTGAGGAAGATGTTTTCAGACTGAATGTCAAGTTGTTGGAAATGTTGTACATGAATGGTGTTTCTCTTTAATATGACAAGCACATTTCTTTGGATCCTGATTTAAAGCAGCGGTGACATTTTTCTATCTCTGTATTTGTTTTCCCTTTGTGATTCATTATATTTCATTTCTACTGGTACGCATCAGAAATCTGGCATAGGATTTACCCTCGCATGGTACCCTATGTTTCTGCTCTCTCTACCCTCGATGTTTTATGCTGTGTGTGTTATCTAAGCACTAATTCCAGTTAATTTAACCAGTGTAGTAGCTAATGTATGAATTAATGATTCTGTTCTTCGATGTTCTAGTTGGGTTTTAATTGAATGAAATGGGATACTGGGAGTCTAGAATACTAATTCTGTCATCACTAGGGTCCTTTTCAATTAATTGAACCTTTCTAATTTCCCTTAAGTTGGATGCCAAAGAATTGAGAGTTCAAAGTCTCTCTTTGATCTCAGGTTTTCACCTTTGTGTTTAAATCTTTGATGTTTCCATTGTCTGAAGAGTTAACCTTTTAGGAGTCAGATCACAGGTGTCTAATGGCATGTCCTACCCCTAGACCTGATTCCTAAGTGGTCACCTTGGAGGTTTCCTTTCCTTTCACCTTCTTTTTCACCATTTCATATCACACTATAATATTTAAGATCCAATGCTTTAAATGACTAGCCCAATTGAAAGCCTTGGATATTAAATAACAAGTAAACCATTTCCTAACTCCATTGTCCAATGGTCTCGAGTGTTCTCTAAACTATCTCTCCTTTGCCTAAAATACTCTTTGCACATCTTTTGTCTCGTGTTGAACCCTTCCCTCCAGTTTCCCAACAACCAAACAAACAAAAAAAACAAACCTCGCACTTTATAACTAGCCTACACTAGAAAATTTGGCCCAATTTCCGACAGCAACTTCGTCGATATTCTAACACATAGTCGCCATAAGAGCGATAGTTCGAGGATGGAAAAAATGTGGTTTTTCATAACGTTGCAATTCCGACACCTTAACAAAGTGTTGCAATATCGACACATTTCCCGTCGCTTCCAAACAAGTGTCGTTCTTCCGACGTTTACCAAATCGTTGCTCTTCTGACGTTTGTAAAGTGTCATAATTCAAAAGAAATGTGCTCCAATGTTTTTAACGTCACTCCTCTGACGTCTTTATATTCTCGCTCGTTCGACGTTTCCAAACTTTCGCAATTTTGACGCCGTACAAAAGTGTCGACGCATTGCAAAAGTGTCACAAGACTGACGCTTTCCGGAAGCATCGCAATACCGACGCTAGGAAGAACTGTCACAATTCCGACGAAATGTGGTCCGATGTTTTGAATGTCGTGCTTCCAAAGTCTTTATACTGTTTCTCTTCTGACGTTTCCAAACTGTCCCAATTCTGACGTCGTACAAAAGTGTCGACGAATTGCAAAATTCTTACAAGACCGATGCTTTCTAGAAGCGTCGCAATACCGACGCCAGGAAGAACTGTCACAATTTCGACGAAATGTGGTTCGAATTTTTGACCGTCGCGCTTCCGACGTCTTTATATTGTCACTCTTCCAACGTTTCCAAACTGTCGCAATTCTGACGCCGTACAAGAGTGTCGCAAAACCAACACTTTCTAGAAGCATCACAATACTGACGCTTTCCAAATGCGTCGCAATACCAACACCAGGAAGAACTGTTGAAATATTAACAAACATCACAAGACCGATGAAAATGGACTCCGACGCTTACGAGGGGTTAGTATACCGGCGGCGGGTTCAATTAAAAAAAAAAAAAAAAAATCTTTAAAACAGGACAGTAAATCTCCAATATTTGTTATGAATTGTGGGCGTTCCAATTGTTATGAACATAATTCAACCGTAAAATATTAATACCTCCATTGAACCTTAGTTAGGACAAGAGTGGTCTACATATATACGTGCAGGGCCTAGCGCTAGCGGCCTTTCCACATCCAACGGTGGATAATACGTCGCTCTGGCCTTGACGATCAAACAATCCAACTGGATATCCCACGAGTTAGTTGCATGATCGTTAACTCACGATGAGAGTGGGTTTTCAAAACTGCTCAAGGCCACGTGTCAGCCTATGACATTGATCGCATCCAAATGGGGAATACAACTTACCGTACAAAGGCGGTGCGATATGACGGAAACCCATCTTTACTGTGCGGTCCTCAAGGTTCCGACTACTCTTACTCCAGGTTCCATCCGCTTACCAACGCCTTACTGCCATAGAAATCTGCCTCATTTTTCATCCTTCGCATGACCATACCAAATGAACTCGGGCACGACCATTTCGAGGAGACACGACGCATTACATATGCCACGGTTTATGTCTTATGGTTCTGATAAGGTTAGTATAGACCCTGCAAATCGATACACCGGTCCTTGATTCATTCAATTTCCTACACATTCACAACACTCATTACAAGGTTTTACCTAGCTTACTGAGGTTCGAGCATAACATCTCCTTGCTCTACCACAGGTGCTCGAGAATGTCATTAACCTAATTCACCCTTTGTTCACACAACTGATTATAGAGAAATTCCCCAAATGTTTGACACAATTATCTATGGAATTCACCAATGCTCATAAGTCCTGAGTCATTAGCTTGTGTTCCACCGAGAACTCAACCAGTCTATATGCACATAAACTCATCATAGGGTTTCTTAATTACCACGAGATTTCAATTATCTTTCACCAGGATGCGTACATATATTCACACACAGAAAAATTACTCAATCAACGCACATATAATACCAACAGATTCCTTATATAAATGAAATTTATTACAGTCTCCTGGTCCTCGGCCAGATCTTCGATACAATGGCTTCCTCTTCCCTATGCATCTCTATGCAGTTCTCTTTATAGGTCTTATGTGCAGATCTATCGACTCTGTCATGGAGGTTTATTTTTATATCAATTACAATGAATCGATTCGAATTTCTTGATGACTCACAAACTCTTCAAATTCATAAATCTGAGACTAATGCTCTGACAGACAGAGATGGAATCCTAGAATTAGCTTAACTTCTAAAACTGACTATTTCTTCAAGTGCCCATTAATCATTTGGGTAGTTACATTTTCTCTACAAATTAACTAAATTAACTCAACTATGGATAATTTCATAGGGAAATAAAACATGAGACCCCCGTTACATTTATTTATGTACAAAAGTTGTCTTGGGCCTAATGCCCCTGCATCAGATAACATAGTGAGGGGCTAAATTTCCAGAGCTTCCATGCATCTGTAATATCTTCGGAGCATTTTCATGTGGTTTAGCTACCCTTGTCACTCAAATTGATAGTAGATTAAAGATGACAGATGTGTTCAGCATAACAAGAGCCATTTCAGGTTTCATTGGAAACATTATTTAGAAAACACAGTTTTTGCAATCAATCTTCATACCGAAGTAGCATATATTCAGTTTCACAATGACCTAATGTCATCATGTACTCAACAAGTCAGTTTTTGCAGTGTCATACAACCTCAAGCCTCAAACATCTTTACAAGTGAGCATTTCAGGTCCGATTTAGAAAAAACCTATTAGAGATTTTACTGAAATCAAGTTACATTCTAATGCTCATTTAATATAGAGATTAAGATTCTGAATCTATGATGTTACTATTGTTGCAAGTATTTTTATTGTACTTGTGCCATACCCAACTCCACTAATAGTAACAGCAATGTTGAATCCTGATCAGTCTCCATCCATGGGATTTTAATGGCCCTTAGATGTGAGATTCACATGCCAATTGAATCATTTCATAGAATGACTCCACTGCATATTACTGCCTTTCAGCTATGGCTGAGTATCAACTTTACCAACTTGGCCAGCACTTGAATATAATCCTAATTACATCAAATTTCAAAATTTGAGTCTATACCTAAGTGCATAAAATTATGCAAAACCCACTTACGCAACACAGTCTAGGAGGGGTTAACATGCCTATGAAGTATTTAAACATTGTTGAGGGCTAATAATAGTTGGACTTTGCCAACTAACCAAACTCACTTTTGACCACTTATAGTAACTTTAGCTTGTAGATGCTCTCAGAAAAAGAAAGCAGGTGGTCCAATAAAAGGAAGGGGACTGGTTGCATGTTTCATTCCCTTTTTTTTGTCAGTTGAAAGCTTTCCAAGAAGAATGAATCTATTGAAGCATGAAACTGATTGTGTTGCTGCCCCAACTACCACTGATATACATCACAATGTGTCATAGTTTACTGTAAGCCTCTATTGAGAGTGGGTAGCACTAAATCCAAGAAATTCCCCTCATCCCTTCAAAGAAACCTCTAAATATAACTATAAATTTCAAATAGTTAGTAAAGGAAAAGTACAAACATATAATAGATCTATGTTGACCCAAAAACCTATGCATTCACAAAAAAACTGGGATGGATAAAAATTAAAAACAATTATGGACTTTGACAAAAAATCGTCTTATGCATACAAAATGAAAGAAGCATTGGCATACTACTATGTTTACAAATTTAAGGACAGGCAGAGTGAGTCTCCGAGCAACACAGTTTCATGTGGAGACCCTAGATCCTTGTACCCACAATATCTAGTGACTTAAAAAATGATTGCCAAAACAATGCCTTTGCTATGCATGTAACAACACCACCTGTATAATGAGGGAGATGTAATAATGTCTAAGAAGCATATTTATACAGAGTGGTCCAAGATTGTGTTTTTATGGAAGATACAACTGATTTTGGCATGAAACATGTATCCAAGATTTCAATGTGACTTATTTCAGAGCCCATTGATGATTTACTAGGAAACCTAAATTTTCAAAACAAACACATTGAAATCACAGGATCTCCATCACGAATATCATAAATATTAACTGTCTTTTGGGCACTGGTAGTAGATACCATAAGAGGCCCACATGGCCTGTACCACCAATGTTGATTCTTTGGCACAACATTTGCAAAGCCAAAATTTCTCCCCGAGACATCCCTCTCTGCCAAAACTGGAGAGATGGTACTGGACGTTGAAATGAAGGCCTCTGATTTAGTATGGAATGCCATAATTTCTTTATTATAAAAGTCCCATGAATAGAAACCTGATTCCAATGTACAACCTGTAGATGCTGCCACAACATATTTACCAGAGCGACCATCTGAACCAGCTTCTCTGATCAACCAGCAATCACCCCACATGTTTGGGGTAAGCCCATATGGAGCTTTATATTTATCCTTCTCCTGGAGATTGGAAAAAAACAATACTGAGTATTACTCATACATCAACTTCCCTTTATGTTAAGGGAAAATTTAAAGAGTGCATAAATATTCTTGAAATCCCAATCATAGTTTCTAGAAAATTTCAACAGTTTTTGAAATGAACTACATCCTATTTAAACTACATCAAATATTTAGGAAAATCATTTTTTTAAATAGAAATTGGTGAATTTTATTTCAAATATAGAAATTTAAACCATGAGAATAATCTAACCCCTAGTATTTTCCCTATTTCTAATAGAAAATCCCAAAATTTATAAATTATAACACCCATAAACCCCAAAATTAAGTACAATAATTAAAAACTCCACACCTATGAATTTTCTATATTGTGAAAAGAGCAACATCCATCTTCATGGGAAAGAAAAACCGATTCTCCTTCTAATACAAACCAGCCTGCAGTAGATGTCTTATTCAATCGATCACAGGAAACCTCTTCAGTTTCTTCAATATTGCCAAAATGCTCTGGTTTGTTTTCCTAATCATCATCAAAGTCCATATTTTCATCACATTGAATTAGTTGGGGTTCATTATGATCAGGTCCAGTGCCTATTGCAGAGATCCAGACATCCAATCCAATATTGGAACTACCATACCCATTCCGATTAAAGATTGTAAATCCTACTTCTGGCTTTAATTCGGTAAGTTCAAGAGCACTAGAACTGGATTCAGTTTATTTAGACTTGGTATAGTTGTCCTCTGATTTGTATTGCGATACAACACTATACTTGTGCTTCAACGCAAACAGAAATTCTGTAGCAATGGGATCTTCATCTATGGGGCTTATGGATCTGCCCTCAAAAACATCCTGAATATCTGATTCATTTTCATTCAACTAATCATGAAAATCTGCCCTCGTCTTCAGCACAACAAGCTGAACTAAAGGCCGTTTTTTTAGCAATTTATGGTGGGGGTAAAGCCTGTCTTCCAGATCTTGACTATTTAAGAGTTTAATTGGTTTTTTCAGAGACCTGACCATAGAATCAAATGAATCCTACGAATCCTGCGAATAATAAACAATAGTAAGGCCATTATTTATTGGTTTGAAATAATAAAAAACATGCAACAAACCCACATAATTAGTAAATTATTTAAATACAATAATTCCTACATATTAAAATATAAAGTTATAACATACCATCTCATACTCGAACATAACATCTGTATCAATATTCTTCTTTTGTATCTTCTTGATCTTCATCCAACTGATCGACATCTATATCAACATATGATTCAAAAACAGTGTTGAAATGATCGACCATGTCATCATCATCATCAATTATGTCATTTTCAATAATATCCTCATCGACATCATCATCAATAATTGTTGCCTCATCTCCTATGCCTGGTTCATCTTCTAAGATATCTTCTTCGTCTGTCAATGCATCTTCTTGCTCATGTACCACTACATCATCTTCTTCTTGATCAATATCATCTTATTCCTCTACAGTATACTCTACTGGCCTTCCTCTTGGATCATATCTAATAGCGAATGACCATTCGTTCTCACCTGGAACCTCTGAGTAAAAGACTTGTTCGCATTGGCTTGGAAAAACATAGCGATCTTTTCCTGCTTCAAACTGCGATGTTTTAACCATTGGAAATCCATTTTCATGTTGAATAAGTGTTCTATCATCATCACGCACATTCATTCATGAACAAGCCTATACCATTTGACGTCGAACAAAACTATTTTGAAGGAATTAAAGTCACACTCAACTATATCATCTAAGAACGCATAATATCTATTTTTAGATTCTTGAGGATGTCTCTCACTCCTGGAGGAAACATTAGTGACCTGGAATACTACAGTTATCCCACTATCAGAAGTTTTCCTGTTATCATCCAACTGTTTAACGCAAAATTTACGACCATTGCACCACATAGCCTTGTGGTGTTTCAACTGCAATATGCCAAACATGAAAAAGATGCATTCTCAATTAATAATTAATCATATAATTTACACAGCATGAAAATTAACTGAAAAATAAAACTACTTGTCACATTTTAAATATAGTATAAAATAAGTAATGAATAAAATAGGTGAATTAATTGCTTACCTTTCTATCTTTAAAACCATATGCTAAATCGATTTCCCTGTTCGTAACATTTCCATCTCAACTACGATACACTTCTCTAATCAATTCAGATAGTAGTTTCCATGATAACCTACCATCGTTACGTGCTTTACATTTTTCAATCCATTCACTCATCCACTCAATATTGTTTGAAATGTATAAAATTAGTGCCTCATAGTCTTGATCATCTGAATAAAAAAACAATAATTTACCAATATTAATAAATATTACTTATAACCATGGTAAATTATATTAATTAATAAAATATGAAAGAATAAGACCTAAATGAATATAATGATCATATACATGATGTAAAAAAATGAAACATTATATGTATTATAAATAATAAATCTTTTACCTCTCACTTTCTTCATTCTACCTTTTCCCAACAGGTGCTCCACTTCAAATTTTTTGATGGAGTTCACATCCCAAATGCAATCCACCGCCTTCACGGCTGGCGCAACTAATATAGGAAGATAATGACTAATATACACCATAAATTCATATACCACATATCCCTCCACCATAGAACCCTCAGGTTGTGTTCTTTGTCTAACCAAAGCCTTGAAGGATTTCAGGTGCCTGTCGACCATCCACATTGACCTTATGTGTACTGGTCCACACATTTCAATCTCCTCAAATTGGTGTATCAAGTAATGTTCTTGTGCATTGAAAAATATTGGAGGTAGATACATTTTCATTTCACACATTAGCCGAGGAATTTCTCTCTTCCAATACTTTATTTCATCTTGATGGATTTCTTTCAATGAAAACCATTTGCAATTCATTACGCAAGGTTATTTCAATGAAACATAATATATATTTCATTAAAAGTAAATTAATACATCGTTTCATCAAGTATGAAAAGAAATTGTAGCAATTAGATTTTTCTTATAAATCAAACTACTTACCTCATGTATCTACTAAGACCATATATAACTTGTTTGACATTGTTGTCGAAGTTGTTTGGGAGAGATACAGGTAGAACATACTATAACAATAAAAAATGAATCATTATTGGTTTCCAAATTAAACAAAAAAAAGGAAAATTTAAAATATGTATTCAAGAAATAACATACAAAAACGTATACCAAAAAAATTACCTTAACAAAGGTATGCCAATCATGTGTTTTCACCACACTGAAGTCACCTTTCTTCGTTAAGATATTATTTATGTTTGAAGCAAAACCTGCTGGAAATTTAATTCTTCTAACGACCTCTTTTACATCATTTCTTTTTTTTTCTATTAATAACCATGGAATACTATTATAATTTTGACCTCCATTGTTATTTGATCTGTCGATCACACTTTTCATTGCATGATTCGATTTCTCAATGTCAGCACAAATTTTGTCAATTTTATCTCTATCATGTGCACCATCTATGGTTCTCCATAACATTTCTGTCACATTCTTCCCGACATGGATTGTATAAAAAAAATGAGGTATTTTTAGTTCCTCATAGTAGGGAAACCTCGCGAATTGAGAAGGATAACATTTCATTCCAGGTGGAAGTACAATATTAGTACCTTCATCGCGACGATGACCTTGATATCAAAGAATAAAATAAATCAGAACAATATTAATTATAAAATACAATAAAATAAATTCATTAGTTAAAAAAAAAATTCCAAACATTACATAAACAAATAATATATATATATACACAAATTACGTACCAGCTGCTTGACGATTATTAATTCTGTTATATTCCAACATCCACAACTGAGGTGTCATTCTTCATGGTTTTAATCCAGTTTCTTCTTTATCATTGAAAAAATGTTTTTTAGTTGTACGATACTTATGGTTCCTGGGGAGGAAGTGCCTAAAATCATCAAACACCATCTTTCTTAAGTCTGGCAAATGACGATACTTCATCTTAGGGCCACAAACTAGACATGCAAATCTACCCTTTTTTTGAAGACCTGCAATAGATGGATCAATAACAATTAATATACTATGAGATCATTTTTAAAACATGCAATATGGTATATCTAATTTAGATAATTATGTATTATATTACAGTGCAACTAAATATTACATACCACAAACATGTGTTAGTCCTAGGGCATCATGAATTGTCCATACAAGCATTCCACGACATTGAAATTTCTTCTGCTTGATTGGTTTAGTGATGTCATACATAGTGATGCCATGCCATAACTGTATTAGCTCATCGATAAGAGGCTCAATATATACATTCATATATTTGACCTGGTACTGACCTAATTATTCAAAATTACGGTACATAATAATTACCACCATGATATATGTATATATAAGTAAGTAAATAAATAAAATATACATTTATGCAAACAACGAGAGAAATGAAAATGTTACATTCAAATAAATAATGTATTAAATACCTGGAATAATCATAGTCAACATTATGTGCTCCCTCTTTATTGACATCCAAGAAGGAATGTTATTGTTGATAATGAAAATAGGCCACATTGAGTAAGTAGATCTAAGCTCTCCAAATGGATTAACACCATCAGCTGCCAATGAAAGCCTGACATTACGAGGTTCATTTTTAAAATCTACATATTCTTCCTCGATTTCTCTAAATGCAGAACCATTTGCAGGCATTCGAAGAACACCATCTCCACTTCTATTCTTTGAATGATAATCCATAAACTGTGCTATGCTGTCACACCTGAACATTCGCTGCAAACGTGGAATTATGGGAATATGACGAAGAACCTTTTGAGGCACCTTTTTGGTTAGTTGATCTGTTTGATATCTACTGGTACCACATTTCGGACATTCTGTTTTCAACGCATGTTCTCCGTAATATATAATATGATCTTTAGGACATGCATCTATAGTGTTATATTCCATTCCAAAGTGTTTCATAATAGCACATAGATCTCAATATGTTCGAGGTAAAGTATTTGGCGATGTTCCCATTGTCTGAAGAGTTAACCTTTTAGGAGTCAAATCACAGGTGTCTAATGGCATGTCCTATCCTTGAACCTGATTCCTAAGTGGTCACCTTAGAGGTTTCCTTTCCTTTCACCTTCTTTTTCACCATTTCATATCACACTATAATATTTAACATCCAATGCTTTAAATGACTAGCCCAATTGAAATCCTTGGATATTAAATAATAAGTAAACGATTTCCTGACTCCATTGCCCAATGGTCTCAAGTGTTCTCTGAACTATCTCTCCTTTGCCTAAAATCATCTTTGCACATCTTTTGTCTCGTGTTGAACCCTTCCCTCCAGTTCCCCAACAACCAAACAAACAAAAAAAACAAACCTCGCACTTCATAACTAGCCTACACTAGAAAATTTGGCCCAATTTCCGACAGCAACTTCGTCGATATTCTGACACATAGTCGCCACAAGAGTGATAGTTCGAGGATGGAAAAAATGTGGTTTTTCATAACGTTGAAATTGCGACGCCTTAACAAAGTGTTGCAATATCGACACATTTTCCGTCGCTTCCAAACAAGCGTCGTTCTTCTGACGTTTACCAAATCGTTGCTCTTCTGATGTTTGTAAAGTGTCATAATTCCAACGAAATGTGCTCCAATGTTTTTAACGTCACTCCTCTAACGTCTTTATACTGTCGCTCGTTCGACGTTTCCAAACTGTCGCAATTCTGACGCCGTACAAAAGTGTCGACGCATTGCAAAAGTGTCGCAAGACTAATGCTTTTCGGAAGCGTCGCAATACCGACGCTAGGAAGAAATGTCACAATTCCGACGAAATGTGGTCCGAAATTTTGAACGTCATGCTTCCAAAGTCTTTATACTGTTGCTCTTCTGATGTTTCCAAACTGTCGCAATTCTGACGCCGTACAAAAGTGTCGATGAATTGCAAAATTCTTGCAAGACCGAAGCTTTCTGGAATCGTCGCAATACCGACGCCAGGAAGAACTGTGGAAATTCTTACGAAATGTGGTTCGAAGTTTTGAACATCACGCTTCCAACGTCTTTATACTGTCACTCTTCTGACGTTTCCAAACTGTCGCAATTCTGACGCCGTACAAGAGTGTCGCAAAACCAACACTTTCTAGAAGCATCACAATATTGACGCTTTCCAAATGCGTCGCAATACCAACGCCAGGAAGAACTGTCAAAATATTAACAGACATCACAAGACTGACGAAAATGGACTCCGACGCTTACGAGGGGTTAGTATACCGGCGGCGGGTTCAATTTAAAAAAAAAAAAAAAAATCTTTAAAACAGGGAAGTAAATCTCCAATATTTGTTATGAATTGTGGGCGTTCCAATTGTTATGAACATAATTCAACCGTAAAATATTAATACCTCCATTGAACCTTAGTTAGGACAAGAGTAGTCGACATATATACGTGCAGGGCCTAGCGCTAGCGGCCTTTCCACATCCAACGGTGGATAATATGTCGCTCTGGCCTTGACGATCCAACGATCCAACTGGATATCCCACGAGTTAGTTGCATGATCGTTAACTCATGATGAGAGTGGGTTTTCAAAACCGCTCAAGGCCACGTGTCAGCCTATGACATTGATCGCATCCAAATGGGGAATACCACTTACCGTACAAAGGCGGTGCGATATGACAGAAACCCGTCTTTACTGTGCAGTCCTCAATGTTCCAACTACTCTTACTCCAGGTTCCATCCACTTACCAACGCCTTACTGCCATTGAACTCTGCCTCATTGTTCATCCTTCGCATGACCATACCAAATGAACTCAGGCACGACCATTTCGAGGAGACACGACGCATTACATATGCCACGGTTTATGTCTTATGGTTCTGATAAGGTTAGTATAGACCCTGCAAATCGATACACCGGTCCTTGATTCATTCAATTTCCTACACATTCACAACACTCATTACAAGGTTTTACCTAGCTTACTGAGGTTTGAGCATAACATCTCCTTGCTCTACCACAGGTGCATGAGAATGTCATTAACCTAATTCACCCTCTCTTCACACAACTGATTATAGAGAAATTCCCCAACTGTTTGACACAATTATCTATGGAATTCACCAATGCTCATAAGTCCTGAGTCATTAGCTTGTGTTCCACCGAGAACTCAACCAGTCTATATGCACATAACCTCATCACAGGGTTTCTTAATTACCACAAGATTTCAATTATCTTTCACCAGGATGCGTACATATATTCACACATGGAAAAATTACTCAATCAACGCACATATAATACTAACAGATTCCTTATATAAATGAAATTTCTTACAGTCTCCTGGTCCTTGGCCAGATCTTCGATACAATGGCCTCCTCTTCCCTATGCATCTCTATGCAGTTCTCTTTACAGGTCTTCTGTGCAGGTCTATCGACTCTGTCATGGAGGTTTATTTTTATATCAATTACAATGAATCGATTCGAATTTCTTGATGACTCACAAACTCTTCAAATTCCTAAATCTGAGACTAATGCTATGACAGACAGAGATGGAATCCTGGAATTAGCTTAACTTCTGAAACTGACTATTTCTTCAAGTGCCTATTAATCATTTGGGTAGTTACATTTTCTCTACCAATTAACTAAATTAGCTCAACTATGGATAATTTCATAGGGAAATAAAACATGAGACCCCCGTTACATTTATTTATGTACAAAATTTGTCTTGGGCCTAATGCCCCTGCATCAGATAACATAGTGAGGGGCTAAATTTCTAGAGCTTCCATGCATCTGTAATATCTTTGGAGCAATTTCATGTGGTTTAGCTACCCTTGTCACTCAAATTGATAGTAGATTAAAGATGACAGATGTGTTCAACATAACAAGAGCCATTTCAGGTTTCATTGGAAACATTATTTAGAAAACACAGTTTGTGCAATCAATCTTCATACCGAAGTAGCATATATTCAGTTTCACAATGACCTAATGTCATAATGTACTCAACAAGTCAGTTTTTGTAGTGTCATACAACCTCAAGCCTCAAACATCTTTACAAGTGAGCATTTCAGGTCCGACTTAGAAAAAACCTATTAGAGATTTTACTGAAATCAAGTTACATTCTAATGCTCATTTATTATAGAGATTAAGATTCTGAATCTATGATGTTACTATTGTTTCCAGTATTTTTATTGTACTTGTGCCATACCCAACTCCACTAATAGTAACAGCAATGTTGAATCCTGATCAGTCTCCATCCATGGGATTTTAATGGCCCTTAGATGTGAGATTCACATGCCAATTGAATCATTTCATAGAATGACTCCACTGCATATTACTGCCTTTCAGCTATGGCTGAGTATCAACTTTACCAATTTGGCCAGCACTTGAATATAATCCTAATTACATCAAATTTCAAAATTTGAGTCTATACCTAAGTGCATAAAATTATGCAAAACCCACTTACGCAACACAGTCTAGGAGGGGTTAACATGCCTATGAAGTATTTAAAAATTGTTGAGGGCTAATAATAGTTGGACTTTTCCAACTAACCAAACTCACTTTTGACCACTTATAGTAACTTTAACTTGTAGATGCTCTCAGAAAAAGAAAGCAGGTGGTCCAATAAAAGGAAGGGGACTGGTTGCATGTTTCATTCCCCTTTTTTTGTCAGTTGAAAGCTTTCCAAGAAGAATGAATCTATTGAAGCATGAAACTGATTGTGTTGCTACCCCAACTACCACTGATATACATCACAATGTGTCATAGTTTACTGTAAGCCTCTATTGAGAGTGGGTAGCACTAAATCCAAGAAATTTCCCTCATCCCTTAAAAGAAACCTCTAAATATAACTAGAAATTTCAAATAGTTAGTAAAGGAAACGTACAAACATATAACAGATCTATGTTGACCCAAAAACCTGTGCATTCACAACAAAACTGGGATGGATAAAAATTAAAAACAATTATGGACTTTGACAAAAAATCGTCTTATGCATACAAAATGAAAGAAGCATTGGCATACTACTATGTTTACAAATTTAAGGACAGGCAGAGTGAGTCTCTGGGCAACACAGTTTCATGTGGAGACCCTAGATCCTTGTACCCAAAATATCTAGTGACTTAAAAATGATTGCTAAAACAATGCCTTTGTTATGCATGTAAGAACACCACCTGTATAATGAGGGAGATGTAATATTGTCCGAGAAGAAAATTTATACAGAGTGGTCCAAGATTGTGTATTTATGGAAGATACAACTGATTTTGGCATGAAACATGTATCCAAGATTTCAATGTGGCCTTATTTTAGAGCCCATTGATGATTTACTATGAAACCTAAACTTTCAAAACAAACACATTGAAATCACAGAATCTCCATCACGAATATCATAAATATTAACTGTCTTTTGGGCACTGGCAGTAGATACCATAAGAGGCCCACATGGCCTGTACCACCAATGTTGATTCTCTGGCACAACATTTTCAAAGCCAAAATTTCTCCTCGAGACATCCCTCTCTGCCAAAACTGGAGAGATGGTACTGGACGTTGAAGTGAAGGCCTCTGATTCAGTATGGAATGCCATAATTTCTTTATTATAAAAGTCCCATGAACAGAAACCTGAGTCCAATGTACAACCTGCAGATGCTGCCACAACATATTTACCAGAGCGACCATCTGAACCAGCTGCTCTGATCAACCAGCAATCACCCCAGATGTTTGGGGTAAGCCCATATGGAGCTTTATATTCAGCCTTCTCCTGGAGATTGGAAAAAAACAATACTGATTATTACTCATACATCAACTGCCCTTTATGTTAAGGGAAAAATTAAAGAGTGCATAAATATTCTTAAAATCCCAATCATAGTTTCTAGAAAATTTCAACAGTTTTTGAAATGAACTACATCCTATTTAAACTACATTAAATATTTAGGCAAATCATTTTTTTAAATAGAAATTGGTGAATTTTATTTCAAATATAGAAATTTAAACCATGAGAATAATCTAACCCCTAGGATTTTCCCTATTTCTAATAGAAAATCCCAAAATTTATAAATTATAACACCCATAAACCCCAAAATTAAGTACAATAATTAAAACCTCCACACCTATGAATTTGCTATATTGTGAAAAGAGCAGCATCCATCTTCATGGGAAAGAAAAACCGATTCTCCTTCTAATACAAACCAGCCTGCAGTAGATGTCTTATTCAATCGATCACAGGAAACCTCTTCAGTTTCTTCAATATTGCCAAAATGCTCTGGTTTGTGTTCCTGATCATCATCAAAGTCCATATTTTCATCACATTGAATTAGTTGGGGTTCATTATGATCAGGTCCAGTGCCTATTGCAGAGCTCCGGACATCCAATCCAATATTGGAACTGCCATACCCATTCCCATTAAAGATTGTAAATCCTGCTTCTGGCTTTAATTCGGTAAGTTCAAGAGCACTAGAACTGGATTCAGTTTATTTAGACTTGGTATAGTTGTCCTCTAATTTGTATTCTGATACAACACTATACTTGTGCTTCAACGCAAACAGAAATTCTGTAGCAATGGGATCTTCATCTATGGGGCTTATGGATCTGCCCTAAAAAACATCCTGAATATCTGATTCATTTTCATTCAACTAATCATGAAAATCCACCCTCGTCTTCAGCACAACAAGCTGAACTAAAGGCCAATTTTTTAGCAATTTATGGTGGGGGTAAAGCCTGTCTTCCAGATCTTGAATATTTAAGAGTTTAATTGGTTTTTTCAGAGACCTGACCATAGAATAAAATGAATCCTACAAATCCTGCGAATAATAAACAATAGTAAGGCCATTATTTATTGGTTTGAAATAATAAAAAACATGCAACAAACCCACATAATTAGTAAATTATTTAAATACAATAATTCCTACATATTAAAATATAAATTTATAACATACCAGCTCATACTCGAACATAACATCTGTATCAATATTCTTCTTCTGTATCTTCTTGATCTTCATCCAACTGATCGACATCTATATCAACATCTGATTCAGAAACAATGTTGAAATGATTGACCATGTCATCATCATCATCAATTATGTCATTTTCAATAATATCCTCATCGACATCATCATCAATAATTGTTGCCTCATCTCCTATGCCTGGTTCATCTTCTAAGATATCTTCTTCGTCCGTCAATGCATCTTCTTGCTCATCTACCACTGCATCATCTTCTTCTTGATCAATATCATCTTCTTCCTCTACATTATACTCTACTGGCCTTCCTCTTGGATCATATCTAATAGCAAATGACCATTCGTTCTCACCTGGAACCTCTGAGTAAAAGACTTGTTCGCATTGGCTTGGAAAAACATAGCGATATTTTCCTGCTTCAAACTGTGATGTTTTAACCATTGGAAATCCATTTTCATGTTGAATAATTTTTCTATCATCATCACGCACATTCATTCATGAACAAGCCTATACCATTTGACGTCGAACAAAACTATTTTGAAGGAATTAAAGTCACACTCAACTATATCATCTAAGAACCCATAATATCTATTTTTAGATTCTTGAGGATGTCTCTCACTCCTGGAGGAAACATTAGTGACCTGGAATACTACAGTTATCCCACTATCAGAAGTTTTCCTGTTATCATCCAACTGTTTAACGCAAAATTTACGACCATTGCACCACATAGCCTTGTGGTGTTTCAACAGCAATATGCCAAACATGAAAAAGATGCATTCTCAATTAATAATTAATCATATAATTTACACAGCATGAAAATTAACTGAAAAATAAAACTTGTCACATTTTAAATATAGTATAAAATAAGTAATGAATAAAATAGGTGAATTAATTGCTTACCTTTCTATCTTTAAAACCATATGCTAAATCGATTTCCCTGTTCGTAACATTTCCATCTCAACTACGATATGCTTCTCTAATCAATTCAGATAGTAGTTTCCATGATAACCTACCATCGTTACGTGCTTTACATTTTTCAATCCATTCACTCATCCACTCAAGATTATTTGAAATGTATAAAATTAGTGCCTCATAATCTTGATCACCTGAATAAAAAAACAATAATTTACCAATATTAATAAATATTACTTATAACCATGGTAAATTATATTAATCAATAAACTATGAAAGAATAAGACCTAAATGAATATAATGATCATATACATGATGTAAAAAAATGAAACATTATATTTATTATAAATAATAAATCTTTTACCTCTCACTTTCTTCATTCTACCTTTTCCCAACAGGTGCTCCACTTCAAATTTTTTGATGGAGTTCACATCCCAAATGCAATCCACCACCTTCACGGCTGGCGCAAATAATATAGGAAGATAATGACTAATATACACCATAAATTCATATACCACATATCCCTCCACCATAGAACCCTCAGGTTGTGCTCTTTGTCTAACCAAAGCCTTGAAGGATTTCAGGTGCCTGTCGACCATCCACATTGACCTTATGTGTACTGGTCCACACATTTCAATCTCCTCAAATTGGTGTATCAAGTAATGTTCTTGTGCATTAAAAAATATTGAAGGTAGATACATTTTCATTTCACACATTAGCCGAGGAATTTCTCTCTTCCAATACTTTATTTCATCTTGATGGATTTCTTTCAATGAAAACCATCTGCAAATCATTACGAAGGTTATTTCAATGAAACATAATATATATTTCATTAAAAGTAAATTAATACATCGTTTCATTAAGTATGAAAAGAAATTGTAGCAATTAGATTTTTCTTATAAATCAAACTACTTACCTCATGTATCTACTAAGACCATATATAACTTGTTTGACATTGTTGTCGAAGTCGTTTGGGAGAGATACAGGTAGAACATACTATAACAATAAAAAATGAATCGTTGTTGGTTTCCAAATTAAACAAAAAAAAGGAAAATTTAAAATATGTATTCAAGAAATAACATACAAAAACGTATACCAAAAAAATTACCTTAACAAAGGTATGCCAATCATGTGTTTTCACCCCACTGAAGTCACCTTTCTTCGTTAAGATATTATTTATGTTTGAAGCAAAACTTGTTGGAAATTTAATTCTTCTAATGACCTCTTTTACATCATTGCTTTGTTGTTCTGGTAATAACCATGGAATATTATTATAATTTCAACCTCCATTGTTATTTGATATGTCGATCACACTTTTCATTGCATGATTCGACACGTTTCTCAAATCGGCTAACAAGAAATCTCTACTGCACCATCTATGGTTCTCCTCTATAACATTTGGCTACATATCTTTCCCGACATGGGATTGTATATAAAAAATGAGCTATATGAGTTCCCTTGATAGTAGGGAGAATTCAGAATTTAGAAGGATAACATTTCATTCCAGGTGGAAGTACAATATTAGTACCTTCATCGTGAAGATGACCTTGATATCAAAGAATAAAATAAATCAGAACAATATTAATTATAAAATACAATAAAATAAATTCATTAGTTAAAACAAAAATTCCAAACATTACATAAACAAATAATATATATATATACACACACAAATTATGTACCAGCTGCTCGACGATTATTAATTCTGTTATATTCCAACATCCACAACTGAGGTGTCATTCTTCGTGGTTTTAATCTAGTTTCTTCTTTATCATTGAAAAGATGTTTTTAGTAGTACGATACTTATGGTTCCTAGGGAGGAAGTGCCTAAACTCATCAAACACCATCTTTTTTAAGTCTGCTGAATGACGATACTTCATCTTAGGGCCACAAACTGGACATGCAAATGTACCCTTTGTTTGAAGACCTGCAATAGATGGATCAATAACAATTAATATACTATGAGATCATTTTTAAAGCATGCAATATGGTATATCTAATTTAGATAATTATGTATCATATTAAAGTGCAATGAAATATTACATACCACAAACATGTGTTAGTCCTAGGGCATCATGAATTGTCCATACAAGCATTCCACGACATTGAAATCTCTTCTGCTTGATTGGTTTAGTGATGTCATACATAGTGATGCCATGCCATAACTGTATTAGCTCATCGATAAGAGGCTCAATATATACATTCATATATTTGACCTGGTACTGACCTAATTGTTCAAAATTATGGTAAATAAGAATTACTACCATGATATATGTATATATAAGTAAGTAAGTAAATAAAATATATATTTATGCAAACAACGAGAGAAATGAAAATGTTACATTCAAATAAATAATGTATCAAATACCTGGAATAATCATAGTCAACATTATGTGCTCCCTCTTTATTGACATCCAAGAAGGAATGTTATTGTTGATAATGAAAATAGGCCACACTGAGTAAGTAGATCTAAGCTCTCCAAATGGATTAAC
This sequence comes from Pinus albicaulis, assembly GCA_034641835.2. Classification (NCBI taxonomy): domain Eukaryota; kingdom Viridiplantae; phylum Streptophyta; class Pinopsida; order Pinales; family Pinaceae; genus Pinus; species Pinus albicaulis. The sequence goes on along the minus strand of CM076579.1, from coordinate 326,778,310 downwards.
ACCATCAGCTGCCAATGAAAGCCTGACATTACGAGGTTCATTTTTAAAATCTACATATTTTTCCTCGATTTCTCTAAATGCAAAACCATCTGTAGGCATTCGAAGAACACCATCTCCACTTCTATTCTTTGAATGGTAATCCATAAACTGTGCTATGCTCTTACACCTGAACATTCGCTGCAAACATGGAATTATGGGAATATGACGAAGAACCATTTGAGGCGCCTTTTTGGTTAGTTGATCTGTTCAATATCTACTAGTACCACATTTCGGACATTCTGTTTTAGACACATGTTCTCCGTAATATATAATATCATCTTTAGGACATGCATCTATAGTGTTATATTCCATTCCAAATTCTTTCATAATAGCACGTAGATCTCGATATGTTCGAGGTAAAGTATTTGGCGATGGTAACAAATATTCACCCAACAATCTACAACATAAATAAAAACTAGTTAATGTAAAGATTATTAATCATATATATATATATATATATATATATATATATATATATATATATATATATATATATATCATAGTTATTAAAAATGGAATCGGTGACCGGACCGGTGAGCTAATGAACCGGGTTTTGAACCGGAACCTGCTTCCAACTTTAGGCGCCGATCTCACTAATCGGGCTAAAAAAAAATACATTAAATAATTATTTTTAATAATAAAAAAAAACTGTTTTAAGATTTGCAAACTATGATTCTGGGCCAATAGAGACAAAATATCAAAATTTTTTCATTTATATACCATACAGAATATATCAAAATGGGTAATCAAATGCACACATATTATCGAAAAATACATAAGCAAACTTGTTGAAGTAATGTGTCAGGTTTCTCTTATATTATTCACTGTGTTTTATTGCTAAGTTAATATTATAATATACAATTTGTCCCTGCTTAGATCTATTGTCAATTCATTGTATCAGCATTAAAGACAATTCTGTGTTTAGTATATATATATATATATATATATATATATATCATACCGGAATTGTGAAGATCTTGTATTCTTCATTATCTATGTTTGCTTGGTAATAAATTTCTAGAAAGACATCTACAACACTTAGAGGTATTGAATTGGTTTATGAAACCCACTATTAGTTCTATTTGTAACAATTTGAGAGAGCATTACAACTTCAGCAGTCTTCTCACAATGTGTTTGATGAAATTTATCACTAAAAAGATTCATTAAAACCCAGAAAAATGAGTGGCCAGTTTAGTGCATTTCCAAGCGGGAATTTTCTAGTGGTCAATTTATTATTGCCATTCACATTTTCATTAGGTTGTATGTTGTTGTACCTTGAGTGGCGTCAGACCATTTTCATCAGTCTTAATGCCATGATCAAATTGCTTGTATGATGTGTGAAAGGTTTTGTATTTATGCTGCTGCTATGTGTGAGCAGAGAGAGAGGGCTTGACAGTTCCTAGTTGAGTGTGAAATAAGGTTGTTGCTGATTGTTTTGAGAACATAAATTTTCATCCAGTACACTTGATGAGTTGCATGCATTAGGGCATCACCAATTAACTCCACCCATAGCACGTGCATTCGTGGCATACTAAACAATACCCTTAATTTGACTACATATTGGAAAATACCTCTAAAAATCACTTTATTTAACCCCCTACCAATACTAACCCATTGCATTTCCCCAATTTAAAAAACCCATGCTTTCACTATATATTGTAGGTATCTATTTTTTCATTAACATTTTTTACACCCCTTTATATTTATATCCTTAACATAATGACATGATGCCTCTCTTATGACCCCGCATGAATTCTACAATTAACATTTCTTCTTGTGATATACATAAGAGATACATATTAGTATTCCCACAATGTGATTACTCAATCCACACTCAAGCACATCTTACTATGATTTTGTGGCATTTAATGGTCTAAGGCATACAAAGATCAACCATTTTTTAGGAAGATTGATTATGTGCATGTCTATAAAATAACATATAAATTGATCTATATGATGATGAAAAATCAATTGATCAATCTTTATGAATATGTTTGCACCAAATAAGGTGTTCAATCACAAGTCTAGACCCTCTTCCCTTTGAAAGCTTCTTGTTCAAAAATCCAACTACAACCTCATGTACTCAAACTAGTGTCTTATTAAGGTGGAACAACAAAAGTTACAATTTCAAAGAGTTATATAGAGAAGAAAAGGCAAGGTGAGGATGAGTTATGAGACCCTCCCTTTTCTTTAATGAAAAAAAAAACATTGTTCTCTGTTGTTTTTAATTTAAGTGTTTTAATGAGAGCCCCATGGTATATTTTATTAAGACAAGAATACTTTGTACCTATTAGTACAAGAATACTACAAGTACATGAATCACCAACAACAATGTAGCAGAGAGAAGAGTTGCATTTGAGTGTTCAAAAAGTCGTTCACTTGAACCTTTCAATGGAGGTACATCATAGGCCGTCTTGCTATCTCCACCATCATCATCGACTCACCATATAAGTCTTGGAGCATTTGATTTGTCCCATCATTATTAGGCTTGTCTCATTACGTCATCGTGATATACCTCCCATGGGATCATTAAAATTACCTTCATCATTCGCTTCATATTCTTACCATATGCTTATCATTTCCCAATACTAATGACTGGCACGACCATTCTCTTGTACTGGTGCAACATCATCTAATCTACTACTATTTTGCTGGGGAAGCTGGTTGATCATCTGCAAAAAGTTGGGGGGCAACTGTGCCTTTATGAAAATTACAAACATTAATAATTAAAGATTAGTGTGCATATAAAAAATATTAAAAATTTAAAATAATATAAAATTTTACGATATAATCAAAATGAAGATAGATAATTAATTACCACGGGACGATAGTCATTCGATCCACCATCAATCTGCCCATATTTCCTACAATGCACTGTTGCTGTTGCTATTAAAACTCTAACATTATTTCTCATACAACATTTTTTACAAGGGCAATAAACTCTGCCATCACCCCTTTCACCCTTTTGAATTTTTTTTCCAGCTCTAATGTTTTATTCCATTGATGCAAATTATCCTATAAAGAAAACAATAAATCTCTCTCAATGGTGTATAAAACCCAAGAATTGTTTAACTCAATGGGAGCTCAATATATAAGCAAAAAGAAAAAAAAAGTGGGCATTTTACAAATTGTGAGATTTTTAAAAAATGTGGGCTTTTTACAAAATTGTGGGCTTTTTACAAATTGTGGGATTTTTTTATTCTTAATGCATTTTATTATATAGAATACTAAACAGATTTGTCCAAAATTTGAGATGCAAACTATAGTCTCTACTACATTTGGAAAATTGGAGGTTTATAGAAGATAAACTGCGAATAGAATTGTACCACTATGATAAGAAGCTATCAGAAGCATTCCTTCTGTGTCAAAAACGTGGAACTACCTTAAGAATGCTTATGGTTGATATAAATATTAGAGCATGGCAGTTAAATGTAGTAGTTATGCTAAAATACTGAATAACAGTTTGAGAGTCCTCTTCAGATACTGTACGAATGCACCAAATTAAGGTTGTACCATTACTAAAGATAAATGGCCAAAAATAGTTAATTTTCATATCGTGAAGTTATGTATTTCTCGGTAGAAACTAGGGATAGGATGGCAAATATGAGAGAACTAAGTTCCAAGGACTAAAAAACCAAGGCCAACATAGTTCTACCTTGAATCAGAGACAAAACAAAGCTGCCCAAAAAGTGTTTGAGAGCACCCATTGAAGCTCCTATATATAGCAGAGTCAACATTTTCCTATTGAACAAGTTTGTATAGTCAAAGCCCACGGAAGCCGAGATCGGATATTTGATCCAGCTAGGCAGAGTGAAGCTGAAGCAGGATCACGTTGCTTGAACAAAACCAATAGCAAAGTTTGACCTGAGAACCAGATCATGAGAGATAGCATATTTCTTGCTTCCTTCGTAAATAATAAATGTGGCCTTTTTAAGGGCTTTGCTTCCAGCAGATTTCATTGTGACAGTAATTGCTATGGTGTTGTAAGCGCTCATTAGTAGAATCTTAAAGCCATTCCGGAATTCTTTTAACCTAGAGAGGGTTTTCTGTGGTTATAAATCCTCATGTTCAAATTCCATTGTCGATTGGTTGTGTTTGATATTATGGTTTTACTGTCCGCAGTTGAATTTTCGCACAGAAAATTATCAGTCTAAAGCGGAGCAATTTTGTGATGTTTCTTTTGCTTCCTATTGTGAAGTATTTCGCTCAGAACTCTACTCGTTGTAATAGAGGTCTTGGGCATAGAACAGGGGACTTGGGTTTTTTGGAATCAAACTTCAGGTTAAGATACTCATTTGAAGAATGGCACAGTGAGCCTTAGCATGGAGTTGGGAGTACCAATTTGAAGTGCAGGTAGGGCATTGTACAATAGACCAGTTAGATTTCTGGACCCTAATACAAAAGTTTCTTCTTCTTTCAAAATGTGTTTCTCCTTTTCTGTAACCAATGTGGGTATTGTTCTTGTTTCAATTGGGGATGGATAAGCATTTGTTATTGCTCCAGATGATCACACTCCGGGTAGCCCTGGAGGCTATTTGGGGGTGATGAGTCCAATAGGTCTCAATGAACTGTTGCCCTCGCTGGGGAATACTATTACAGTGGAATTTGATACTATTTTGGATGTTGAATTCCACGATGCTAATGGAAACCAGTACCTTCAGCTCCAGTACCTGTTCACAAAATAGGGTGCCATAGTCATTCATGCGTGCAGAGAGGGTGAATTGCAGGCATTGCAACAGGAGGTGTTGTTGTTGTTGCATTGGCCACTAGATTGTTTGTCTGGTTCTGTTACAAGCACAGAGTATTGAAAAGGACAAACAAATTTAGTTCAGATATTGTGAAATTGCCTCGGAAATTCACCTACAAAGAGCTCAGCAATGCTACGAAAGAATTTTTTTGAATGTGATTGATAATCGATAATTGCAAGCAAGGGTAATCCCCTTGTGAAACCCAAATTTCTGAGCATTTTCTAAAACCTGATGACGGAGACATTGTAATGAACAAGCGCCTAGGTCCATATTACGTTCAAATCTACCAAGCACCAAGATCTATAAAAAAAAATCCACAGTATCTGCGAACTAAGAAGAAGAGGCAGAAAATGTGTTCTGCTTACCTGTTCGAATAGTGGTTGGGGTTTACCACGGAAAAAATTTGACAGAGCCCATGTACAATTTCGTATCATTGAAATTCTGGCAGTATCATTCAACTGGGCAAGCACCTGCCTCGGAGCTCCATGACTGAGGGCAAGATCCCTAAATGTTGCAGAGTCTCCAGCAATATTTCCAAAAGCCCAAACAGCCTTACACGAACACCAGTTGAACTCAAAGTTGCCCAAACAGCCTTACACGAACACTAGTTGAACTCAAAGTTGGGTAGTAGTTTTTAAAATCAAATTCCAAAATTACAGACGTATAAAGATAGTTGGGAAGAATAATTTTATGCCTCTAAAATGAACGTGCTACCTGTTCTCGAACATTATCATTCCTAGAGGCAAGAAGTTCCACAAATATAGGCAGTGCCCCGTAATCAATCACAACCTTTGTATTCTCAGAGGCTCCAAAAAAACCCAAATAGGGTCAACCCTACTACAGGAGGAAGGGCCTAGAGTAAGAACTTACCATTTTGCAAGAACTGAGAGTGAATGCTATTCTGCAAGAGCTAAGGGCGAATGCTGAGAGCGAATGCTGTTCTGCAAGAGCTGAGGGCGAATGCGCGCGTGATATCAGACATTAATGTAGTTTTTAAAAAAATCATTTTTATGTAGCCCGCATTTGAATTTTCTGTTTTCCTTATTTTATTGGGCTCAACTGGATAAAATTGAATATGAATAGTGAGTTAATTGTAAGATCAATGGGCCAAGGCCATACATCAACATTGACCATAGTGGGGAAGTATAAAAGCATGGATATTCATACAATTATAGTTATTAATGTAAGATCTAGCATCAACTGAAATTCACGTGAAAAAGTACATGAAAAATGTACAATCATCCATTGGAGAGGTAATCTATAATTATCCAGTAAGACTCTTGGCTATGCCTTGAGACTAAACTAATTCTCAATATTTTTGAATAATTATCCATTGGAATTTAGTAGGAAAACCATAGTAAATCATTGTCCAATGGCCATGCAAAAATATAAAAAATAATAATATCAATGGTACATCAACTTTCATACATGAGAACCCGGATGCGGGTGAAGTTGGTAGTGTTTAACGTGATGGGATGGGGGTGTGGCATAAGGGGAAGCCACTGGCCCACCCGCAAGAGTGTTGTCATTCAGTTCTTAATGTCGACTGATCGGTGTTTAATGCCATTTACTCCTGGTGCTCGAATAAACCGTAGTCCCGCTCCTCGATACACATTCGCATGCCGCGACATGACTTAGCCTCCAGTTCATACTTATGGTGGTTTATTGCAGTCAATTCATAGTTGCACAGTAGACTGGGTTTTTATTATGGAACGTCCCTCTGGTTTGAACAGAATTCCCCCGCCTGTGAATCTGTGGTGCGCTCCAGGAGCAGGGCTTTCTAATGTTCGCACTGTAACTGGTAAGAGGAGCTGTCTCAATTGTTGTTTGGATTTTGGAGAAAATCTCCACTTCTCCCACATTGGTTCCTGCAAGCTTGCTTCTGTCGCCCTGTTGCCCCTCTCGCCTCAGTCTTCTGTCCATCTTTTGCCTCCCTGCCCTGCTGTCTCGAGTGCGACTATGTCGCGCCTCAGGCAGAGAATGCGCTGCCGAAGAGGCTCCACGAGGCGCCAAATTCGATGCTCTCCCTCCACCTCTGGCACCTCCTCTGCGTCTATCTCCCACTCTGACAGTCAACCTAGAGGGCGCCTTCTCCGCTCGGGCCGTCGCCTTGCTTCCCCCACTCCTTCCGCTCCTCCTGCTCAAACCCACACCGCGCATTTTTCCTTTAACAGCACTCTCAATCAACCCAGGGTGACTGCCTCAATTACGATCATCTTTCGTGAAGAGCCTCAGGAAATTGTTCCCAGTTCTCGCCCGGCGGAATGCAGCCTCTCGGCGGCTCAGGATTCGGCGCAGTTTGTTGGGCTGAAGCACCCTAATAGTGCGAACGTGCAGGGTTAGATGGGCAAGGCCACGCAGGACCAGGCGAACAAGGAAGCGGTGGGTCAACCTACTGAGAGGCAGGATGCAGTGCAAGCGAGAGAGGCGCAGATTACTCCTCCTCCTCGCGGGAAGGTGATCCATTCTGTTGCTGACCTGTATAATTCTGACGGGGAACCAGATGAATTCTGGTGCAGAGTTGTCTACGAACCTGATCCTGATGAATAGTTCCTCCTCTTCACTCTGGTTTTTTGCTCTATTTCTGCCCATTCTCACGGGCATGTTCATGTGTTTCCTGCTGTCTCTGAAAATGCATCTGTTTTTTTTGCTTCGATATGGTCTCCAGTACTACAATTCTCTGGTTCCCCTGCGCGGGATTTTTCAAATGAACTGTTTCAGACTGGTTTCCCTCTTGCAGGGCAGTCTTCAAACTATGGTTTTTGTTTCAAATGCCACAGCACTCGACAATGATCAGGCTTCGGCCTGCTGTACTGTACTCCTTTTGTTAATATAATTACTTTTACTTAGAAAAAAAAACTTTCATACATGAGAAAATAGATACTGACAAATGGTACATCATGGCCTGATTAATTTCGCTCAGCAATTTCAAATGGTATAACATTTAGCCAACATTAATCATCAATTTCTGCACACAGAGACTAATTTCTCTGGAAGCCTCAGATTTCTTTGGCTTGTTATTCTTATAACTACATAGACATAATTAATAGAGAGATTGAGGACAGAAAAAAATCTAGGGCTTAGTCTCCACTACTCAACATGTTTTGTGAGAAATAATACATATATTGATTTCTCTGAGTGCCTTAGCGTTCTTTGGCTCATTTTTTTAATCACAACAACAATAAAAAATGCACTGAGGATTTGTTCTTAGTCCGATTATGCAATTTTTATAAGACAGATTATGCAATATTAATAATAAACATAAATTTATTGCAATTTAGGGAAAGCTCGTTCATGTTTTTTCTTTATATTGGAAGGTTTACTTGATTTTTGAAGTAATTTTTAGTAGATCATAGTGTTGGAATATTTAAAATTCCAGAACAACAATGGAGAATAAAACTCCCCTCTTCAATACAGAGAAAATATAAAAAAAAAATTCTTCACTGGAAACAGAGTTTTCACTGTAAAAACTATTTCATTAAACTTCAAAACTTTGGTTACAAAATCTCCTCTGAATGAGGGAATAAAAAAACTTTGACTGCTTCAAAACACAGTTCAACACAAAACTCACACTCTAAAATTTCACTCTCTGTGCATTTACAACTCTTACTGTGTCCCATTACTATGGTCTTATATATTATATATATATATATATATGGACCTGTATGCACGACATTTTTAAAACAAACATTAAAGAACTTTGACCACCGGACGTCAACCAAAAATTAAACTCTCCTTCAATCAATTTCGGGTGCCAAAAAAATTTGCTGACGTCATCAAAAATGTGACGCGAAATTTCTATTCAATCTTCTTTATGAATTTTTCGCGTCCGATTTTGGGCACTCGTACGGACGGCTGAGTGTGATGTGAAATTTCTATTAAATCCGCCTCAGTGAGATTTCAAATCCAGAAATTTCAATTTCGGGTGCCAAAAAAATTTGTTGACGTCATCAAAAATGTGACGCGAAATTTCTATTCAATCTGCTTTATGAATTTTTTGTGTCCGATTTTGGGCACTCGTACGGACGGCTGAGTGTGATGCGAAATTTCTATTAAATCCACCTCAGTGAGATTTCAAATCCAGAAATTTCAGTTTTGGGACCACTGTCCTTCAATTTTTTAAACTCTGATCAATCAAAAATGGCAAGCGGCTCTCTGCAACGTTTTTGTTATACTGCGATCTTGACTGATCGCTAGAAATGGAAGGCGGCTGCCTGTACATCAGCTGTAAGTAATTTCAACACATAGCATATATTGAGGAAATATTAGTTTGACAAGAATCAGTTATTTCTCTTGAAACTTTAGGTATTAAAGTCCATGACACAGATATATCACACTCCAAAATCCAAAGAAAATGGAAGAGCGTTCAATTTTTTTAATCAAACTTTTATTGGTGAAGGGTTAATTTATTACGAGAACATCATTAATGAAGTGCAAAATTTTAAACGTAACGTTTATTGACTAGAAAAATAATGACCAAAACGTCAAAAAAAATTTGTGTGATGGGTAAAGAGAAATCCAAATTCCAACCCTGCCTGCCACTTGTTGGTGAGTGGAGGTTATTCACTTTTCATTTATAGCTTACCAGGTTACTCATGTTACCAATATTTTCACATGGCTCACTTTTAGGTGACTACTTATTGTACTTATTCTTTATAAAGAACAATTGGTAGATAATTGTATATATTATTTGAAATCTATAACAAATCCAAGCAACAAAATTACAACAAATAGAAAATTATGCAAAAAATTCACCAGGGCACTACTAATGTGTAGATACCCTATCATTTCTTAGATCCTCATAACTTACCAACACCTACTATATTGGTATACACATAATATGGCATTTACCTGAAGTATTTCATATGTATCTAGAAGTAAATAAGTTGTATGACAATTGTTATGGCGGATATAAGATGTGTATTATAGTTTATACTTCAATTTTTCTTAAGTAGCATGCATGTGCGGTTCATATAGTGACTACAATTACCAAATATATTTCAGTGAAGATGTGAAGATTATCTCTCATTAGGTCCTAATTACTTAAAGCATCATTAATTAGCTTTCCAAATGAATAAAATATGTTAACAAATTAGTAAAAACTAGGAAAAAAAATCATGCTTTAAAAAAATATGGCACAATGAGTCACACTCTGAGATTTATTTAATTACTCATCAAGTGTCGCTACAACATATATATGATCACCATTACCATAGAAATGTGACATGTGACCATCATTTTGGTTTCGCCAATGACATTCCACATCATGAGCATTGTTTAGGGTTGATTGTGTTGATTTTTTTTAAACAAATCATTTATACATTTTATGGAAATTATAAACACAATTTATAATCACATTACAAGATCATGATGTATGGATATTCCTTATCATTTCTTAGATACTCAAAACTTACCAACACCTAATAGATTGATATACACATCATATAGAATTTACCCTAGAATGCCACATGTATCCTAAAACAAATTAGTTGTATGGCAATTGTTATGGTGCATATATAATGTGTATTACAGTTTATCTTATAATTTTGTTGAAGTAGCATACAACAATTTACATAGTGATATGAGAACCACTCTCTAGAGTATACATCGATTTTGTACACATGTATTTTCAGTTGATTTTTAAGATATATCATTGGTGATGCTCACATGATTATATAATGAGCCATTAAGTTGAACTATGAAATTATTCCTCACAACACACACATATTGATGAATTAATAATTTTTCTCATATAATTTTTTTAATCTATTTTGAAAAAAAAAAAAAAATTATATATAATTATTTCTAAGAAGAACAAGAGAGAGTTACTTACCATATCTTCGTAAAACATATAATAGCGGCGTTTGGAGGAAGCCGTCTAACGACGCTTTGGGGCATAGTGTCGCAATTGCGACACTTTTTCTAAGTGTCGGTATTGCGACACATTTCTCTAAATGTCGGTATAGCGACAGTTTCCCAAGATCAATGACCCAAAGTGAACCCGATAACTTACCTTTTACCTTTTCGGTAAGCGTCGCTCTTACTGACGTTTTGAACGATTTCCATTTTCGTCGGTCTTGTGACACTTTTGCAATAGTATCGCACTGAACCCGATAACTTACCTTTTCCCTGCACCTTTCCTTTTCATTGTGGCCGTTCGCTCGTTGAATCCAGATCCGACGGCGCTAATACATTTCCGCGCTCATAAAGTAATCGTTTGATGTTTTGGCAAAGCCGTGCGAAATGGGTGGTTTTTCCAAACCACCCGCGCTTACGTGTTGCCACCACGTTGTATCGCATTCGAAAAGCTAGTTTCCGCTTACCACCATTTACCCTCACGAATACCACTGGCGGTATTCCCTAAACCTCACCCGTTTAACCCGAGTTTAATGTCATTTAACTATGGTTATACCATCGAAGGATAACATTAAAATTATTATTTGCATTCAAATTTTCACCTTTTCGCTTTAAACTTGTAAAAACATTGCAGAACCGTTTTCCTCAAAATCACGCCGTTTGAACCCTGAGAAAATTTGCAGAGCCATTTTCAACCTACCAGTACCATTTTTCGACGCCCATTTCCCTGAATTTCCATTACAAAGTACTACATTCTCCTCTGCGAAGCCATTTTCAAAAAATTGAAGACTGAGCACCTCTGCAACGTCTTCAACCGAATTCCGCTGGTTCTCCAGGTACTTTTATTCGAAGTTTCCCTCTGAGATTTCAAAATTCCTGTCGATTTCAAATAATTACCAAAGTTACTGCAAAAAAGTGTCCATTTTTCATGGAAAACTCTGTCAAAATTTCCCTGGAATCCCTAATTTCCCTTTCTCGCAGTTTTTTCCATACCCTGGTCCGTTTTGCTATTGAAATCGATTTTAAATACACGTCCTGAGCTTTAAATTCCTTGCATTTCCTAAAAACCCTGCTCAGAAACCCCATTTTCAGTATAAATTCGCCAAGAAACCCCTGTTTCTCGTAAAGGAACTTAGCAAACCGTTTAAGCTTGCTTCGTTCATTATTAAAAATGACCAAGAAACAGGTAACCCCCAAGAATGGAGGCCCAAAATCTCAAAAGAAGTCTTCTGCAAAGATTCCTCAACCTATGTCCTTCAAAATCGACAAACCAACTCCTGTACTCACGGCTGATTCTACAGAAGTGGTCAGACCAGTCCAGCCTCCAGTCATTTCTCCATAGAACAGCCCTTTAGTTGATCTGGACTATAGAATACTAGACCCTAATGTAGAATTTAACCTGTTTGATGTCTATAATTGGTGCTATGGCAAATCAGTGGAAAAGAGTGACAAAGATATTCCAATTTGGGAATCAAATCTGCCTAGATATATTTTCCCTCTCACTCATTATGTTCCTGACTTTATTAGATTATGCCAAGCCTATTATATGCCAAAACAAAGATGTATTGTAAACAAAGAAAAAGATATCATGTTTTACATCACTGAAGAGTCGATAAATTCCATGCTGCAAATGAATCATGACCCCAATTCTGCTTCCCTATCAATAGAAGATTTAACCCAACTATATCTTGACTTGGATTTCAATGCTAGATTCAAAATATACCAGACTTTTTGTCCAAATCAAGTTGATATGCCTAAGTTAGATCCTCCTTTCGACACCGTTGATTTCCCAGATGAAACTAGACAGATTGTCTCAATGCTCTCCTTCATACTAGGATACGCCAGTGATGAATTCACTGATGTGGCTATCCTAGGTTTTCTGTCAACTCTAAACCCTAGTCAATCACCATCCATTCAGTTCAATTTTGCTAGATGTATTGCTGATAATATGCATTATCAGTTATCCAAATTATCAGAAGAAGGAGTTTTCAAATACTCCTCTTATCTACTACACCTCTTCCTATATTATCAAACAGATAAGTTTCCAATTGAATGTCAGAAAGTGGATGCAGAAGGAAAAGTTCTATCAGTAGTATTTTGCTCATATATTCTAAGGAAATGGAACAAAGAGTATAGTTTTACAGATTTCAATGACTCATTTATAGCCCCTGCTATGTATCTCTTGGAAAAGAGGAGATCCCTAGGATCAATGATGAGACAAGAAGAATTCTGCAGTTATCAGAGAGCTACAAAACTGGAGATTGGTATTTATATAAAAATCATACAGAAATCAGAGTGTATGGCTCATCCCTAGCCCCATATAAGTTACCCAGATTTTTAACTACAAGAATATTTGCTTTAGAATATCTGAGACAACTATTGAATGTAGATGAAATCCACTTCATAGCTTTCAAGAAAAAGACCCAATTTAAGCTGAAAAATCAAATTGGGCCATTCATTGTGAATAATAGAGAAGTTTCCAATGAGATAAATGTAAAACTTAAAGAGTATAAGTTCCCATGTAGTTTTACATGGAAGTATGACCCACAAGGTATTTTGAGTGCAATAAGGGTAAAATGTAAGTTTCCTATTTACTTGCATGATCCTAAGCCCCATATTCAAAGATATGTAAATAAAATTGAATGGGAGCCAAACACCCTATCTGATGATGATTCACAGGCAGTACAGGTAATACAGGTAGACAGTGGCAAAGGCAAACAGATTGAACAGACAGTACAGGTGGTTTCTACAACAAAGATACTTATAATGTACATAAAAGAGACAGAGAAGGAGATAGTTTCATAGCTGAGACTATTCAGGACATAAAATTCAGAACTCCTTATAGTAAAAGAAGCAAGTCAACAGAAGAAGAAAAGGATAAGGCTGTAAATATTGATATAAATGATGAAGCAACAAGAATAGTCACTCAAACATTAGAAGAGCTTCAAAATGTAAAAATTGGAACACAACAAAAATATACAGTCATGAAGGAAAACCAGGCTATTGTCGATTTGCCTCCTTCTTCTCAGGAAACTGACAATACAGAGTCAGAGATTCAGATCAGATTCAGACAGATTAAAGAGAAGAATGAAGAGCTCAAGAATCAAGCTCATTCTAGATTTCTTAAGGAAAAGCCTGGAAACAAAGACAGGATTCTTTCAGCATTTGATTATTCATCCAATAAATTGGTAATTTCATTCTTGAAGCCTACAGTGGATGAGCCAAAATCAGTGGCAGATTATTCCAAAACAAATCTTGAACTGGATGCAGATGCCATTCATGAATTAGATCAAATTGAATTTCATAGGAGCAATACTGAAATGCTATATTCCAAAATTGTCAGTAAAACTATGAAATAAATTAGGCTTGAGAAAACAGTGCTCAACCTCCAAAATCAAATGAGGTTGGACAAAGCCTCACTATATGCTAATAATTTAAGAATAAAAGCACTAGAAGATATAGTGATTGAAGCAGGGGGTGACCCAGCCAACATTGAAGGGGCAAAAGTCTTAATTAAATAGAAAAATGAGGATATAGCTGCTCTTAGAAAATAGTTGAAGTTGCCTCAGAGTGAAAACTCTCAAGCAAAAGAAATTCTACAGCAAAAAATAGAGAATGATGATTTAAAGCAGCTTGTACATCAAATGACAGATCAGATAAAAACAATGGAAAGTCAAATAGAAGCTCTAATGAAAGAGAATGAAGAACTAAGAAAAACACAACCAATGGTCATTCCTACAGTGATCCCCACTGTAAACACTGCTATACCATCTACTTTGGCAGAACACTTGGCACCGAACGGAGTACTGCCAACTGCAGTGCCAATTACTTCTCTAATCTCCGCCTCTTCTTCTTCATCCTCACAGAGGACCACACCACAAGACCAAGATAAAGAGATTCTTAGTTTGAGAGGCACTATTAAAAATTTGGAAAAATCCAAAAATGATGCCTTAACTACTTCTAGAGGACATGAGCAAAGGGCTGATCGACTACAAGAACAGGTAAAGATTCTGCAAGCACAAGTAAATCTTACAGATCAAGTGGCCTTTATAAAAAGTCATTTATGGACCAAAATTATTGATGGAATTCATTCTCAATGGCCTTCAATTCGGATAATTTATGAACAGAGGGAGTTACTTCAAGTTGCTAGTGCAGAGATTGATAAGACTAAGAGGGAAATTGACAAAAAACCAGCCCAAGCAATCCAACTCATAGCTTTTTTAAACAGTAAAACCAGGGAAGAGTTGGAAGAATTGAAAATTGTTGATAGAGCAGAAACCATTCTTCAAATCAAAAAGGTCCTGAACAAAAGAAACATAATGAGTAATCTAGAGGACCGGTGTAAAGACATGAATTTATCCATCTCAAGATTTTTATCCAAATACAAAACATTGTCAGAAGCAGGTTTGCCTGATATTCACGCATTGAATGACAAGTTAATGCCTCAGAAAGAGTATGATCTAAAAATCAGAAATCATGCAAAAGAGCAAGCCAGACAACAACTGCCTCAAGGATCACCAACAGGCAGAATACTTCTTTAGTATTTTGAAAATCTGTTCTTTTTAGATAATGAGATCAGGCATATGTTCACTATAAAGCCTAACTTTGCCAAGTATACAGAGGCAGATGAAAGTTACAGAAAATTGAAGACTATGAAGATCCCCTCTGCAGAAAAGTGGCAAGAATTCACAGATCTGCTGTGAATTTAATGGATAAAAAGCAGGAAATTCACTTGCAAATTCATTTTTTACTGTTACCTCAAATGGTAAAAATACAGGGTTAAAGTGCAGTACAACAACAATCAGTTCAAATTAGAATAATCAGTTCTATTTTTGCTTGTAAAAAGGTAACAGCTTGCAAACTGTTTTGCAGCTGTCCCTCTTTTTAAGTTTTCTTTCCTATTTTTGATTAAAACATCATCTCAATTTCTGAGATATTTTGTAAACATTTTTTTGTATAAATACTTCACAATTCAAAGTATTCAGTGTGAATAAAATTTCTCAAGACAACTATAGTTTGTGCTCTCTACTTGGCATTTTAATGTTTTCTACTTTGTTCGTGCTCTCTACTTGGCCATTGGCATGTGGGTGATATGGAGTTGTAATTTTGTGCTGAATGTGGTAGTTTTGCAATGTTTCAGCTAATTTATTACCTACAAATTGTGGTCCTCCATCTGTGATTATGTCCCTTGGGAGACCATAGCGCACAAAGATTTGGAAAAGAAACTGTACTACAGAGTCCTCTGTAGCTTTTGAAACTGCCTCTGCTTCAACCCACTTAGTGACATATTCGGTTGCAACTAGGATGTATGTATTTTGGTTTGAGGGAGGACTAATAGGGCCAACAAAATCAAGTACACGGCCTTCAAATGGTTCGATCACTAGTTTGGGGAGTTCAAGGCATTTCATCGGAGCGCGTGGGAGGGACGGCGTATCAGTTTCTGCAGATTTTTGGCATCCTTAAGATAAGTGGTGATGTACTTTGTTAACCTGAACATAGGGTTCTACGGTTCCCAGTTAGATCCCCTTCTTCAATCTTCTTATCTGTAGCTTAAGGATTCTTAAGTGCCCTTTTGCTCAGATTCCATCCCTCCATCAAATCAAGCCTATACATAGCCTTAGAAGGTCACCTATCTTGCCCTTAGCACATTTGCATCTCTGAGCCTTATTTCTTAGTTCTGCTTGCCTAGAGAGTTGACTCCATTGCCCAATATTCTGGTAGATCCTTCTCGTTAACCTTGAAATCTCTTTATTCCCACCAATCTTTTAAATCAAACCCAAATACACAATCATAGCTAGCCTAATATCTGTTACTAAAACAAAGCTAAATCATACGGAGAGATCCCTCTCTAGAGTTCAAGAAGGCTAGATCTTGAATTCCCAAAGTGGTTCTTGGTTACCCTTGGTGTTCTTAACTACAAAAATCCCTATCCCACAACCTGAGAATTACTAGGGTGATAACAAGCCTTGGGGGTATTATGATCCTTGAAGGAAACTCCCACAGCTAGAAGAGTTGACAGAGAAAATTGGATCGAGTACAAAGGTGTGGCAGGTGGGTTTTACCCTGCACCAATTGTTATGGTGCATATATGATGTGTATTACGGTTTATCTTATAATTTTTTTGAAGTAGCATACAACAATTTACATAGTGATATGAGAACCACTCTCTAGAGTATACATCGATTTTGTACACATGGCTTTTCAGTTGCTTTTTAAGATATATCATTGGTGACAATCACATGATTATATAATGAACCATTAAGTTGAACTATATAATTATTTCTCACAACACATACACACAAAGCGTCGCTATTGCGCCGGATGCCTCTAAGTGTACAAAAAGCAACTGAAAAGCCATGTGTACAAAATCAACTGATATGCTTTTCAGTTGCTTTTTAAGATATGCCTCTAAGATATATGAAAGGTGCCATTAGGCCTCTTCCTTGAATCATGTACTTTGCGACACTCTCTAAATATTAGATATTGAATAGTTTCAAACGTGGTATCTCGCGACAGGCAGGATTGAAAAATTTGTTTGAAATTTCCGACATTTGGTCCAAAGCGATCGAGCAGTGCCAGGAATTTTGTGAAGTAGCAGTAGTTTAGCGATGCTGGGCGATGGTGCTGGTGCGACGTCTTCCTCAAGCATTACGCATTAACGACCACGGTTAGATGTCATTATTAAGACCAGTTTCTATAGACGTCGGTATAGCGACGGTTGCGGGCCGGATGGAAAAAATTTGGGAAAATTTCCGACATTTGGTCAAAAGCGTCGGAAGCAAGTGTCGGAATTTCCGCCAAATGTAGTAGTTTAGCGACGCTTTGGTGGGTTCACCAATTCTTTTGGTTTATAATATTAAACACTTGGGTTTATTAGTTCTTTTGGTTTATAATATGAATAATTGATCAATGTCATGCACGATCAAATGTCACATTCTGACAAACATTGTCTCAATATGAATATCACCCATGGCCAACCATGATCATAGTTGGTCGAACGTCGCATCGTGACAACAATTGTCTCAATATTTAAATCAGTTCCCTGGGGTTCACCAATTCCTTTGGTTTATAATATTAAACCCTTGGGGTTATTAGTTCTTTTGGTTTATAATATGAATAATCGATCAATGTCATCCATGATCAAATGCTGCATTGTGAGAACAATTGTCTCAATGTTTAAATCAATCCCCTTGGGTTCACCAATTCCTTTGGTTTATAATATTGAACCCTTGGGTTTATTAGTTCTTTTGGTTTATAATATGAATAATCGATCAATGTCATCCATCATCAAATTGTCTGAATATGAAATCAGCCATGGCCAACCATGGTCATACTTGGTACAACGTCGCATTGTGACAACAATTGTCTCAATGTTTAAATGAATTCCGTTGGGTTCACCAATTCCTTTGGTTTATAATTTGTTGGGTAATGGTTTTCCCTTGGGTTCACCAATTCCTTTGGTTTATAATATTAAACCCTTGGGTTTATTAGTTATTTTGGTTTATAATATAAATAATTGATCAATGTCGTCCATGCTCAAATGTCACATTCTGACAAACATTGTCTCAATATGAAAATCACCCATGGCCAACCATGGTCATAGTTGGTCGAACGTCACATTGTGACAACAATTGTCTCAATGTTTAAATCAATTCCCTTGGGTTCACCAATTTCTTTGGTTTATAATTTGTTGGGTAATGGTTTTCCCTTGGTTTCACCAATTCCTTTGGTTTATAATATTAAACCCTTAGGTTTTATTAATCTCTATTGTTTTTAATATTTCCGTTACCCTTATTGATCCCTTAGGTTTTTAATATTTGTTCGGTAATGGTTTTCCCTTGGGTTCACAAATTTTTTTGGTTTATAATATTAAACCCTTGGGTTTATTAGTTCTTTTGATTTATAATATGAATAATCGATCAATGTCATCCATGCTCGAATGTCACATTCTGAAAAACATTGTCTCAATATGAAAATCACCCATGTCCAACCATGGTCATAGTTGGTCGAACGTCGCATTGTGACAACAATTGTCTCAATGTTTAAATCAATTCCCTTGGGTTCACCAATTCCTTTGGTTTATAATATTAAACCCTTGGGGTTATTAGTTCTTTTGGTTTATAATATGAATAATCGATCAATGTCATCCATGATCAAATGCTGCATTAAGTGTTATTAATGTTTAAATCCAATCCCCTTGGGTTCACCAATTCCTTTGGTTTATAATATTGAACCCTTGGGTTTATTAGTTCTTTTGGTTTATAATATGAATAATCGATCAATGTCATCCATCATCAAATTGTACGAGATATGAAATCGGCCATGACCAACCATGGTCATACTTGGTGAAATCGCATTGTGACAACAATTTTGTCTCAATGTTTAAATGAATTCCGTTGGGTTCACCAATTCCTTTGGTTTATAATTTGTTGGGTAATGGTTTTCCCTTGGGTTCACCAATTCCTTTGGTTTATAATATTAAACCCTTGGGTTTATTAGTTATTTTGGTTTATAATATAAATAATTGATCAATGTCATCCATGCTCAAATGTCACATTCTGACAAACATTGTCTCAATATGAAAATCACCCATGGCCAACCATGGTCATAGTTGGTCGAACGTCGCATTGTGACAAAAATTGTCTCAATGTTTAAATCAATTCCCTTGGGTTCATCAATTCTTTTAGTTTATAATTTGTTGGGTAATGGTTTTCCCTTGGGTTCAATAATTCCTTTGGTTTACAATATTAAACCCTTAGGTTTTATTAATCTCTATTGTTTTTAATATTTCCCTTAGCCTTATTGATCCCTTAGGTTTTTAATATTTGTTGGGTAATGGTTTTCCCTTGGGTTCACTAATTCTTTTGGTTTATAATATTAAACCCTTGGGTTTATTAGTTCTTTTGATTTATAATATGAATAATCGATCAATGTCATCCACGATCAAATGTCACATTCTAACAAACATTGTCTCAATATGAATATCACCCATGGCCAACCATGGTCATAATTGGTCGAACGTCGCATTGTGACAACAATTGTCTCAATATTTAAATCGATTCCACAGGGTTCACCCAATTCCTTTGGTTTATAATATTAAACACTTGAGGTTATTAGTTCTTTTGGTTTATAATATGAATAATCGATCAATGTCATCCATGATCCAAATCTTTATTCAGAACAATTGTCTCAATGTTTAAATCAATCCCCTTGGTTCACCAATTCCTTTGGTTTATAATATTGAACCCTTGGGTTTATTAGTTCTTTTGGTTTATAATATGAATAATCGATCAATGTCATCCATCATCAAATTGTCTGAATATGAAATCAGCCATGGCCAACCATGGTCATACTTGGTACAACGTCGCATTGTGACAACAATTGTCTCAATGTTTAAATGAATTCCCTTGGGTTCACCAATTCCTTTGGTTTATAATTTGTTGGGTAATGGTTTTCCCTTGGGTTCACCAATTCCTTTGGTTTATAATATTAAACCCTTGGGTTTATTAGTTTTTTTGGTTTATAATATAAATAATCGATCAATGTCATCCATGATCAAATGTCACATTCTGACAAACATTGTCTCAATATGAAAATCACCCATGGCCAACCATGGTCATAGTTGGTCGAACGTCGCATTGTGACAACAATTGTCTCAATCTTCAAATCAATTCCCTTGGGTTCACCAATTCCTTTGGTTTATAATTTGTTGGGTAATGGTTTCCATAGGTTCCAATAATTCCTTTGGTTTACAATATTAAACCCTTAGGTTTATTAATCTCTATTGTTTTTAATAATTCCCTTAGCCCTTATTAGATTTATTAGATCCCTTAGGTTTTAATATTTGTTGGGTAATGGTTTTCCCTTGGGTTCAACAATTCCTTTGGTTTATAATATTAAACCCTTGGGTTTATTAGATCTTTTGATTTATAATATGAATAATAAATCAATGTCATCCATGATCAAATGTCATATTCTGACAAATATTGTCTCAACATGAAAATCACCCATGACCAACCATGGTCATAGTTCGTCCAACATATCATTGTGACAACAATTGTCTCAATGTTTAAATCAATTCCCTTGGGTTCACCAATTCCTTTGGTTTATAATATTAAACCCTTGGGTTTATTAGTTCTTTTGGTTTATAATATGAATAATCGATCAATTTCATCCCATGATCAAATGTCGCATTGTGAGAACAATTGTCTCAATGTTTAAATCAATCCCCTTGGGTTCACCAATTCCTTTGGTTTATAATATTAAACCCTTGGGTTTATTAGTTCTTTTGGTTTATAATATGAATAATCGATCAATGTCATCCATGATCAAATGTCACATTCTAACAAATATTGTCTCAATATGAAAATCACTCATGGCCAACCATGGTCATAGTTT